>JARQOC010000005.1:32447267-32835284 GCA_033576535.1 Allobates femoralis
ACATGGGAAAGCGAGCAGGTGACAGCGCCATTTATCAGATCGGGGCAGGGTGTCGCTTCCTGTCGTCCCCTCCGTGAACAATGGTGTTTTATGTCCCCGCAGCCTTCGTGATGTAAAACATGGAGTGTTTTTTATTTGGCACAGGTAATGATTTTACAAACCCAGATAGGAAGAATGACTACTGTTAATGATTACGATTTCTCGAAAACAAGAAATTGCCCCTGGCGAGGTTCCATCATCTCATGATATCAAAGGCTCCTATGACTTTCTATTTGAACGTTTCTTTTGTTTGTTTTGACTTTACACCAATCGGTGACGCTTTCCGCCTAAGATAGGAGCAGGTGAAAGTGAAAAAATGCAGAATCAGGACGATCACAGAGATGAAAGGTGCCGTACATTACACATTACTGTCCATTCTGGTATTGTTACCTGCAATATTTCCAAAAAATATAACAAAATTCCTCCATCACTTACTAGATTTGCATTGCACATTATATGGTTTACATTCAGCAATAATCTTTATCCCTTTCTTCACACTTCCTTAAACATATTTAAACTTTACCATCCGCTCATTGGTGTTGACTTTGTAGAGGTTAGAGGTGTCGCTCATGCTGGATGGGGTCAGGTTGCTGCTTCATTCATCAGCACAGCTTCATTCCTGCACTGATTTTCCTGTCTATACTCTATCCCCTCGCTCTTGTGCTGACAAACCCCGATGCTGTCTGTTTGTGCAGTTTGTTTCCTCTTCCTTTGCATGTTTTTATCTATCTCTACATGTATTTCTCTCGCTCTGTGTGTATGTCCTCTCCTGCTCTTGCTGCACATTTCCATTGATGCTGTCTCTGTACGATCTGTTCCTTCTCTTCTACAGATTCTGCTTTCGCTCTACTCTGTTACTGTCTGCCAGTGTGCTCGATCTCTTCCGTCAACCTTGTGATTCTGCTCTCTGTTCTGTTACTGTCTGCCTGCATGCTTGATCTCTTCCATCCACTTGTAAATTCTGCTCTCTCTGCTCTGTTACTGTCTGCCAGTGTGCTTGATCTCTACAGCCAACCTTGAAGATCCTGCTCTCTCTGCTCTGTTACTGTCTGCCAGTGTGCTTGATCTCTACAGCCAACCTTGAAGATCCTGCTCTCTCTGCTCTGTTACTGTCTGCCAGTGTGCTTGATCTCTACAGCCAACCTTGTGATTCTGCTCTCTCTGCTCTGTTACTGTCTGCCAGTGTGCTTGATCTCTTCCATCAACCTTGTGATTCTGCTCTCTCTGCTCTGTTACTGTCTGCCGGTGTGCTTGATCTCTACAGCCAACCTTGTGATTCTGCTCTCTCTCTACTCTGTTACTGTCTGCCTGTATGCTTGATCTCTACAGCCAACCTTGTGATTCTGCTCTCTCTGCTCTGTTACTGTCTGCCAGTATGCTTGATCTCTTCCGTCAACCATGTGATTCTGCTCTATCTCTACTCTGTTGATGCCTGCCTGTATGCTTGATCTCTTCGGCCAAACCAGCAATCCTGCTTTCTCTCTACTCTCTTAGGGCCACGTCACACGCATCCGTTTACTGAACGATATCGCTTAAGCGGCCTGCTTTTTAGATCGCTTAAGCAATATCGTTTGTGCGTCGCTGCGTGTAATCAAGTGATATTTCTTTGAAAAATTGCTTGATTGTTTGATTGCAGATTTGTGAAAATGTTGACAAATCTATCGTTGGTCGGCCGGTGGACACGCAGCATTGCTGCGTGTGACACCGGCAGAGCAACGATGAACGAGCTCCCAACGCCTCGCAGCCTATGCTGGGAGCTCGTATCCATGGTAAACATTGGGTTACTAAGCACCGTGCGGCTCCGAGTAACCGATGTTTACCATGGTTACCAGCGTTCTCGCTGGTCCACATCGTTGGTGAGTCTGCCTGTGTGACAGCTCACCAGCAATGTGAACGATATTGTTAGCGATCGCGTGTGCATGTGATCGCTAACAATATCGTTCTGCAAATTGATGCATGTGACGTGGCCCTAAAGTCGGCGTCACACGCGACATTGACAGCTGATCGCTGGTGAACTGTCACACAGGCAGACTCACCAGCGACCATTGGACCAGCGACATTGTGGAAATGATTTAAATATCGTTTCCACGATGTCTGCAGGCTGGTATCCATGGTAAACTGTGGGTAACTAGGCAGCGTGCACTGCCTAGATACCCGATGTATACCTTAGTTACCAGCCTTCTCCGCTCACCGGCTGGTATCCAAGGTACACAGAGGGTAACTAGGGACCCTAGTCACCTGCTGTCTACCTTGAATACCAGATGGTGAGCGGAGAAGGCGTATCCAAGGTACACAGCGGGTAACTAGGGACCCTAGTTACCCGCTGTGTACCTTGAATACCAGCCGGTGAGCGGAGAAGGCTAGTAACCAAGGTATACATCGGGTATCTAGGCAGCGCGCGCTGTCTAGTTACCCACAGTTTACCCTGGATACCAGCTCCCAGCACTTGCTGAGATGCACTGGGAACTGGCTGATCGCTCATCCCGGTGTCACACGAAAACCTGGCGACCATCAACCAGCGATTTATCGATGGTTGATGCGCCCTGTCACACGCGTCAATATCGCTGCAACGTCACGTGCAGCAGCGATATTGACAGCGATATTGACGCGTGTGACGGCCCCTTTACTGTCTGCCTATGTGTTTGATCTCTTCCATCAACCCTGGCATTCTGCTCTAGCTCTACTCTGTTGCTATCTGCCTGTGTGCTTGATCTCTTCAGCCAACCTTGTGATTTTGCTATCGCTCTACTAAGTTGCTATCTGCCTGTGTACTTGATCTTTTCCTTTTCTTTTTCTCCACTTGTTGATGTTTGCCTTTTTACTTCATCTGTTCCGCCAACCCTGCAGATTCTACTTTCTCTCTACGGTATTGGTCCAGGCCCATGTATCATCTCATCCATGTCACCTGCCCAATTAAAAAAAAGTTCACTCGTCGGCATGGTTCTGCCCTGTGCAGATGCTACACAAATGATCCAGAGGTAAGGTAACTATTTTGTAGTTCTGGAATAATTTTTTTTGAGTTGGATACCACAATCAAGTGCCTATGCCTAGTAAGGGAACCTGTCGTGCTGCCAAAACTGTGGGCAGCATGGTTCACAGCCTGGCTGCACGATTGCTGGAGTCCTTCAGAGAATATATGCTTTGAAGATCTGCCCAAGAACCGTAGACGGATATTAGAGTAGTCTGGTTCTGATCCCACCTCGGTCTTCCCAGCACTGCTGCAGGTGATTGACAGGTCTCTCTCTATGCACAAGTGAAGGAAAGACCTGTCAATCATCTGCATGAATCACATAACAGGTTCTCTTTAATATCAGTGAAGAGGGTTCCTGAGTGTGTGATGAGTCCGTGGAGCCTCATTTAAGAGTCTCAAACACAGGACTAGCCAAATATCCCTCCAGGGAAGGACGTAGCCATGGCGTGGCTCCTTGAGGAGACCACCATAAACTGGTCATGACTGGTCTCCGTTTCATTGATCAGAGTAGGTGAAGTCCTTTACCACTTCCAGTTCATCGCCATCCATCTCACGTGTCCCGGTCGTACCTGGCAGTAGTCAATACCTTTGTCTTCTTTGTATTGGCAATGGTGGCCACAGACAGAAGAGTCTTCTGTGCAAGAATAGTATATGGACCCTTTGCTGTCCAATAGCTCATCATCATGCACAGTTCCACCTTCTTTGAGGTGGATATGGGCCTCGTACCGCAGCTGCTTCTGGGAAATAATCTGGACCAATGGTCTAGAAGATGTCACAATTTGACCCTTGATGTCTTAAGTTTGCTCATTTTTCAGGCCTCCAACACATCATCATACCTTCACCTGGTTTTAATGTTATGGTCTTTACACCTGGATATTCATGGAAATGCTCTTATGGGCATACAGTGCGCTGGTTTGCCCCAATCACAAAGCTGCACCATGTGTGGGCGATGTCTGGCATCTCGGCCATTGGCACCAATAGACTTTATCTTGCCAAGCTTATCTCACCACACCTTGCTATAGTAAATTCCAATGATTCTGATTAGTAATCCAGTTTACACCTATAAACCAGTCCCAGCAAGAAACTGCAGCAAACTTGACAGATGCGGTGCTACAAGAGCAAAAAGCGCATCCTATCTGCTGCATCTGAGCCTGTCAATCACCAAACCCGCCAAGCTGCAACCTGGGCTATAGGACAGAACAGGGACATAGCTGGGAAACCTGTAGATATTAAATGCTTTAATCAGAAAAGCTTACAGTCTGTTTTATACATCCTTAACAGTTGCACTATGGGTCTACATTGTAGCAGTTTATGGATGTCATTCCTTTCCACAAGTTATGTTCCTAAGGCCAGAAATGTTAACTATTTTTCGTAATATAGGTTCAATTGCTATATAGGTGACAATTGTGTAACACCTATGCCATTTACCAAAATGGCAGCTGGAATTTAAAGGGATTGATCGGAAAATCATCTCATAAAAGCATCGCAACACTTGTCCATGGACTTTACATTGATGGATAATTCTCATGGATAGACAATACTATTCTGATTACTGGGGGTATCTGACCACCGGGACCCCCAGCAATCCAAGAACTAGGCTTTGGATCCTTACAAATGGGCTCTGCTGGTCTCTATCCTCAATGAAGAGGGATCCATATGCACAACTTCCAATTATTGGTTATCTGTGGGACTTCCAGAAACAGCTAAGCGCTGCTCTACTAGATCCTCGTTCTCTGGACCGTTAGGGGTACCAACAGTCAAACCACCAGGAATCAGTAAGTTATCTCCTGTCTTATGGGTATGGGATGACTTACTGTCTTATTAGTAAACTTAGTGTTTTGTTAATAACTCTTTGAGTAGAGATGAACGGATCGATCTGTCGGATTCAAACATTTTGATATTCGATTTTCAGTTCACGAAAAAATTTCAAAACTTGCCAGCCACTATTTCCCGAACTGCTGAAGCATCAGAATGTGGTCAAATGTCTTTTGTTTGGCTGTACTGGTTTCACCAAAATGTCCTGCAGCTATGACCAAGGGTGAGATTTAGACAGTTCTTTCCATTCCGATGATCAAAAAAGCAGCGGGTTCCCAGAATCGGCAAGAAACAGCTCCCCGGTCCGGTTCTTGGGACCCACCTGTTTCCACAGAATGTTCGTCCTTGGACTCCCATTCAGTTGAAATGAATTGTGGTGCAGGAAACATGCAGCGCAATAGCTAAAACTGCTGCCAACCTGCTTGAAAAAAATAATATAGGGTCCCCCTCATTTTGGAAACCAGCCAAGGTAAAGCTAACCGCTGAGGTCTGGTATTTTCAGGGTGGGAAGCACCATTTCTGGGTGCTTTATCGGCTCTTCCCGATGTCTTGGTGCATTGGCAAACAGGGTAATAGAAGGGGTTAATGACAGCTGAGTATTGACAGCTGTCATCAAGCCCTGGATTGGTGATGTACAGACCTCTATGAGAGGTCGGTGAGTAAATAGTTAAAAAACACATAGAAAAAGCCTTTATTTGAAATAACACACAGATACCCTCTTTTACCCATTTAATAACCCCAAACATACCTTCGATGGTAAATCCACAACAATGTCGCTCAAAGCTTCTCAGTTCTGCTGCATCTGAGTTTTCACTGATCAGTGAACTGACTGATTAGCACGAGCTCCTGCACACAAAGACTGCACCGAGAGCTACAGCTGTGAGAGTACTGACATGAGTGAGATTACCTGAGGACACAATTGGGGTACCTGATATCCTAGCTGTGCCTCACTCATGTCACCACTGCTTCAACTGCAGGTCTCAGTGCAGTCATTGTGTGCAGGAGCTCATGCAAATAGATGACTTCACCACTCAGCACAACCTCTGAAGCAGCTAAAACTGGGAAGCTTTGATGAACATCATTGTAGATTACTATTGGATGGTATGTTTGGGCATAATAAATGGGTAAACGAGGGAGTCTTTGTTTTTTATTTGAAATAAAGGCTATTTTTGTTTGTACTTCATTCTTTTGATTTACAGGGGGAAGTCTCATAGACTCCTGCCCATCAGTAACCTAGGGCTTGATGGCAGCTGTGATTTTTGACAAAGCACAGCTGTCATTAACCCCTTCTATTACCCCAATTACCACAGCACCAGGGCATAGAGAAGAAGTGTTTGGCACTTCTAATAAATGCGTGAAATCTGGGACGACTGTGGGGGAAAACAATAAATATGTGCATTCCCATGGTGAGAATACCACCTCCCAGCTGTGTGCTTTATCTTGGCTGGTATAAAAATTGAGGGGGATCCCTGTGCCTTTTTTGTAATTTATTTTTACGCTACATACTGGCAACCAATCACAGACGCCGGCACAAAGTGTATGTGGTAGCAGAGTCTGCCTGCAACCAATCACAGATGCTGTGACACTGAAGTGTCACAGAGGTGAGCTGGGAAAGAAGAGGAAGCTTAATGAGTGGGACCTGGAAGTGTTACAGGTGCCCAGTCAGGGTTCTTGGTAAGTGTGATTAAACTGTTTTTTTAACAAGGTAACGTTCTACTGCTTTTTTTCAACCTCACAAAGGCTGAAAAAAAGGAAGTTTTGGCAACTTTTTGCCAAAGTGGATTTCCATTCTAAATTGGCCAGGCTGGTGTCAAATTTTAAATTAGCGAACTTTTGTTTGGGAAAATTAAGTAACTGTGGACAGGTAAGAAGAATCTTTTTTTTTTTTTAATACAAATTAAAAGAGTGGGGACATGTGGAGACCAGGATGGAACATATATGGGGACCAGGATGACATATTGGGACCAAGAACATATATGGGGGCCGGAATGACATATGGAGACCAGGATGGAACATATATGGGGACCAGGATAACATATGGAGGCAAGGAACATATATGGAGATATGGCGATCAGGATAGGAGACATATGGGGACCAAGAGTGTGAACATTTGGGGGACATAATGGGGATCAAGATGGGGGAAATATAGAAGATGCATGGGGACCTGGATGGGGAGACTTGTGGGTAATAGGATGAGGAACATTACATGAAGGGCCCAGGATGGGGATATTATTACAGAAAGGGCCAGGGTGGGGGACATAATTCATGTATGGGGGCCAGAATGAGGAACATACATTAATATATTATGGTGGCAATTAGGGGACATTATTACTGCTGTAATATATTTTACTTTTGAGAGTACTCTTTTCAATGGGGGAAGGAGATCTTGTTATTGGGCACGGTGTTACTATGTCCCTTTTTTTCATCATCTGGTGAAGTATAGAAGTTGAAGATAAAAGTGAGGAATGTCTACTAGAAACGATCAGTTATAGATGACTGTGTATTATTTTCTGCAGAGATGATGAGTCCTGCCTGGAAGAGGTGATAGCGGCCTACATCGGATGAAGAGGAAGGTGAAGATGAATGACTTCATCTAGAGATGTGAGTCTCCAATTGAATTTAATGGGAAAACTTGGTGAAGTTGGTGAACTCAAATCTCAAAAGACCTTCTCATCTCAATACTAAACCTATGTGCGGTGTCCGCCTATGCTCTCCCTAGTGGTAGCTGCAGATAGACAGATTTTCATTCTTCATCTCTGTTTATTGTGATTTAAAGAGACCTTTCAATGGATTTAAATATAGTACCTCCTCCAATTGGCGCTGCCCCACTGACTGTAGAACAGTTTTTCTTTTTCTTCTATGCCCCTGCATTCCAAAGTTATGGCCCACGAAAAAATGGTGCAAATTTTCCCTTCAACCCTCTGGGCGTGTACTATAGACCTTCCTGTGGGCGTCGCCATGTTCTTATTGGCCGACATCAGAGGAAAGAAAGCAAAATGCCCACAGAGAACTTCCAGTTATTGAAAGGAAAATTAGCATTATTATTACCAGGGGGCATAACTTTGGAATGGAACAACCCAGAAGGAAAAGCAAAAAAACTGTTCTAAAATCAGTGAAACAGTGTTTCAGGACTCTGGATCTTCTGATGACCTTTTGTGCAATTTGTCCTTCTCCAAGATAGCATCCTCTTCTTTCTTTCTCTACATATGTTTTTGTCTCCCTGCCTTGATAAAATCCAGTTCCTCATCCTGTCTTTTCTTGAGTATACTGCTTGGGTCTCTGCTCTCTGTGCTTCTCAAGTTGATCCTCCAGTAATCTCTGTTTGGCTTTCTCCAGCTACTGCAATCCGAGGTTCAGCTTTCCTCACCTGCCTCCTGTTCATCTTCTGAATCAAGCTGCTCTGCTCTGTACATCTCTGCTCATTCCTACTTGCCAGCTTGAGTCAGGTAAGGGAAGTTTTGCTGTCCAAGCTCTGTAGCTCAGACGTGTTTATCGTTGCAGTGCAGTGTTTTGCACTTTGTGGGACTTTAGTTAAGTTGCACTGCATCAAGTTCTGAACTTACTTCAGAGACTTCCATTTCCAGGCCTCCCTAGGAGAATACTGTGTTCATAGACTTTTTGGCTTGCTACGGCATCTCCGTGTGCGAACAGTGCACATTGACGGCACTGTTATTTGCATCTTTCCGCTTGAATTATACCAGAAACTTTTCCATTGGCCTTCTTTAAGAACTACAGGGTGGGCCATTTATATGGATACACCTAAATAAAATTGGAATGGTTGGTGATATCAATGTCCTGTTTGTGGCACATTAGTATATGGGAGGGGGAAAACTTTTCCAGATGGGTGGTGACCATGGCGGCCATTTTGAAGTCGGACATTTTGGATCCAACTTTATTTTTTCCAATGGGAAGAGGGTCATGTGAAACATCAAACTTATTGAGAATTTCATAAGAAAAACAATGGTGTGCTTGTTTTTAACTTGACGTTATTCTTTCATGAGTTGTTTACAAGTTTAAGACCACTTATAAAATGTGATCATTGTGTTGGCCCACCCTGTGTTATAGAGTGTGTATTGAACTTTGTTTTATTTGCTGCACTTTTCATTGTTGCACTGTCTTGTGTGTAAATACACACTATTCACCTTAAAACTAAGTCTCAGCTGTGTCTCCACGCCAGAAGATTCCTGAGTTTCCCATTTTAAGTCATTACACAGTGGCAATTGGTGGAGATACTTAGTTTAAATAAATAAATCCAGTGAATTTTTTTCCTTCAAGACAACATATCATTAAAAAAACAAAGTTATATTACTAGAAATAAAACTGAAGAAAATTTACATTATCGGTCCAATTAAGAAATGGGGATCAAAATAACAGACTGCAGAATGTGATACGAAAGTTTCCTAAATTAATAAAAAGCTGCGAAATGCTGAAGAATACGTAACCCTGGGCAAGTTCTTTTCCTGGATACTGAAATCTTTGCTTTTCCAAGGATTGCGTACAGACAATGAGCCTTTTTATACCGCGGAGAATAATGTGTTACTGTAAACCTGGGTGGTAGACGAGTCAGACCTTAAATGTATAGAAGTGATTTCCTCCGAGAGGTTTTCTAAATGTCTCCCTTATGAATTTTAATCCCCCCTCTCTATGAATTATTCAATCACTCACATTAAGATGATTGTAGACCTTTTTTATGTTATAGGTGTAGGAACAGAAAAGAAAATATTTAGCTTCTCAGCTGACGTGCTATTTACACCAGTGATCTGCACCGCACGTAAATCACAAAGAGCAGAAATACTATTAGCGAGGACTGATCACATTTCACAGCATTTATTGCACTTTTCATACATTATTAAACCTTGGCCCAAGTCCTCAATAGACTGTGGGTAGGATCTGTAGCTTATAAATTGATTTTGAGCCCGGAACTTTTTGTTCAAGTTTTAGTTGGACTAATAAAATAATCTGCTGTCATTAGAGAAGGCAAAAGATTGACATTGATAGGGGTCCTAGAACTGGGAAATTGATGATTTTATGAGCTACATAACGCGAACACATTTTTTTGTATAATACCGACATACTGTTACCAAATAGTGGCAACAAGGAAAAAAATCCAGCAACAATGTCCTTTAAATTTTCTTGGAAAAAGTTAAAAGTCCATTTTAAGTCCATTTCCAGGGCAGTGCATATATATGAGTAAAGTTCTACTCAGAGCTAATGGCAAGGACAAGGGAAAAAAATCCAGCAACAACATCCTTTAAATTTTCTTGAAAAACATTAAAAGTCCATTTCCAGGGCAGTGCATTGATTTAAGGAAAGATCAGCTCAGAGCTAATGGCAAGGACAACAAGGAAAAAAAATTCAGCTACAATGTCCTTTAAATTTTCTTGGAAAAAGTTAAAAGTCCATTTTAAGTCCATTTCCAGGGCAGTGCATATATATAAGTAAAGTGCTGCTCAGAGCTAATGGCAAGGACAACAAGGAAAAAATCCAGCAACAATGTCCTTTAAATATTTTTGGAAACAGTCCATTTTAAGTCCATTTCCAGAGCAGTGCATATATATAAGTAAGGTTCTGCTCAGAGCTAATGGCAAGGACGAGGAAAAAAAATCCAGCAACAACATCCTTTAAATTTGCTTGAAAAACATTCAAAGTCCATTTCCAGGGCAGTGCATGAATTTAAGGAAAGTTCTGCTCAGAGCTAATGGCAATGACAACAAGGAAAAAATCCAGCAACAACGTCCTTTAAATATTTTTGGAAAAAGTAAATTTTAAGTCCCTTTCCGGTGTAGTGCATAGATATAAGGAAAGTTCTGCTCAGAGTTAATGACAAAGGCAACAAGCAAATAAAATCCAGCAACAATGTCCTTTAAATTTTCTTGGCAAAAGAAACAAGACCATTTTATTTAGGCATATTAAAAAGCAGAAATGCCAGACATGAGTCAACCGTTACATGTTTTGAACAACATCGTGGTTCTTAGTCATAGAGTCAACAAAGATGTGGTTAAAGAGGATTAAAATGGCAACCCTCGTGTGGATGCGAACATCAATTCATCATGGGTGTACCTATCATGCAAAAGTGTGGCCATCCCCTGCCTGGGAGTAACTGAGTATTGTGCAACCCTGGTAGATGTGGTTTCGGGGAAGACCCTGCCCGTTGTTGAGGAACTAAGCAAAATGGGTGAAGGTTAAGAGTAAACAGGTGGTGCAGCTGGAAAAGGTTCCACCCTGTGATCCGGAAAATTGCTACTCCCTTGGGAGACCGGACTGTGGCCATATTTGTCTTGGCCCAGATAAATAAGTTGCAGCTGAACGGAGCTGCAGCTGATCACAGGACCCGGCTGGATGGAGAGGTGGGTGCTAAGGCCCCGCCAGAACCAGAGGCTGACTCTCGTTGCCAGATAACTCTGCTCATGTTCGAGTTTAACGGCTGTCAAATGGTGGCTGAACATATGTGGGAATGGACCCCTCCGAGGTTGAGGCCGACTAGAACCCCCTTATCCAATTCTAGGAGTTGGCTTCAGAGGCCTGAGGGCATATTGTGAAGGATAGGACTGGACATTGTGTTTTTGTGGAGAGAGGCCATGATGCCCGAACGTATCCTATGCCCAGATGGACCTGGAGCAATCGTTCAATTGATGGTGTTTCTCAAGGTGGACGATACTAGTGGCTGGATTGTGGTGAATGTGCTTCGATAAGGCTTTTTTTATGCCCATGAGGAGTACTGCTACCATGGTGGGGACAGCGACTGGACGATGAATGATCTCATGTCTGAAAGGTGGCTCCAGTCATCCTCCCTGTTGGGTGGAAAGGAAAAGGAGCTTTTATGACACCCGCAGCGCTAGTAGTTGGCTGACGGCAGTTTGAAGTCCTCCACAGGTGTCAGGCCCAGAGGCCTTTATAAGTTGTGGTTCCGGCTATGATGTGAACTGTTGGATGGCTGCATTGTGTGATGGGCTCCCCCTCCATTTCTGTTGTGCCTGTTGTGCTATCCTCTCTTGAATTATGGAGAGATGGACGCAGAAGGGAGTCACCATTACCTATGGATTATTGTTATTGTGGACTGCCATGCCTCTTTCTTGCCCCCATGAACTGCCCCGTTTATCTTATGGACTATGTTCCCATTCCCAATGGACTGCCCTTTTTCTCATGGACTGCTCTTTTTGTCCTTTTACCTTGGCAGCTGGATATAACGGACTCGTGGAATAAGGTTTCCAAAGAGAGCAGCGAAACACAGTAAGACCCCTGAACTGTTTGCAATGTTTAAGTATGTACCCAAAAAATGGACTCCAATTAGACTTGATCTTCTCGTAGTTGTTTGCAATGTTTAAAAGACTAAGGAAAAAACTCACTTTTTTTTGGTTAATGATGTTTTATATTCATAATAAGCAGTGTATGAAATGTATTACATTGCTGTGTAAGGTTTATGGGTGCTTGGTCGAGGATGACCAAGATTAAAGAGAGGAGGAGATGTAAGGGGTTCCCCCCGCTTGGGAGAGTACTGTGTATATATGTATAAATTGGAATGTTATGCATTTATGTGTTAAGTTAATTAGTTTAATCACATGTTTATGGCCATCTAGTGGCCAAGGTGAAGACTGCTCCCCAGTTCCCTTGAGTTTGGAGGTTGTTATCAACAAGTAGTGATACCCTTTAGGGGTGCGGCCTCGTCAACAAAAACAGCCTGCAAAGTAGATTGGTGAGGAGCATCCCAAGAGAGAAAAATTGGAACAGGAACCACATACCCCCTATTTGATTTGGATAGACGCTATGGGTCACCCTGGGATCAGAGAATGACAATTGGGATGAGGGAGCTGGATATAAGAGAGTGTATCCTTTCCCCGTGTGGGCGCTCGTCCTCTGCAAAGACTTGGGTGAACAGGTCATCATGATGCACACAGTGAAGGAACTTTTATCTAATGGTAGCCCCGGAGCCCAAGATAGACTATATGAATCTACAGTGGGCTACAATGGTGCTGGAATAGAGGATGAGGGTCTGGAGATATTGAGAGGAAGGTAGCATCTGCGACAAATTGCATTGATGTGAATGACCCTTAGAAAGTAACGTTTAAGCCGCGTGCCCGTGTTTAAGTAAATCTTCACTGAAAAGTTTAATTGACACTTTGTATCCTTTGGCCCTCGCCATCAACTAATGGATCCCATAGGGTCTGCATGGTCTTCACCCATGTCTTGGGCCCTACTGTGCTTATGGTGGTGTACACGGGGCCGTACTAGCACCTGACAGTTCGCTATCCTTGCTCCTTCATGACGTCGTGTTCCTGATGTCAATTTGATTAAAGCTCTCAGTATTTCTTGTTTGCCTTTAGTTTAATTATATCCTCAGCAATAATTACTGAAGGCTACAAAACCCTACACTTAGCTATATTAGGTTTATGCAAATACGTCCGTGCATGTTGATGAAGCCGGCGCCTGCTTTGCATATCACAATGGATAACGGCTTCGAAGGAGATACATTTGTGGCAGGACATTGTTTCAGGAGAAGGAAAATGATTGTTGGCAAAATTAATTTTCTAAAAGTGTTATTGCGATATTAAGCTCATGCAATGTGATATATTAAAGAGACGGTAGAATTAAATGTGACAGAGAAATTAAGTGGAGGTTATATATATTCCTAGTGAAAATAGGCTGATGGGGAATTATCAAGGTACCGCACACAATAAAAAGGCTCAGAGCATTAACCTGCTAACATACCCTGCACTGATACAAAAGCTACAGGCGATAAATCAAGGAGGGGGAGGCTGGAACATTCTACTCCCCATATAAACTAAAACATACCTACTATAATAAGACATCAAGAAGTTAGTAAATTAAATTGGCAGACAAAGGGGTCATAAGGCTGTACAATCCTTCAATGAAAAGCTGCTTCCTATTGTGTGAACAATAATATAACTACTTTAATACTGCTCCTATGTACAAGAATATAACTATTATAATACTGCTCCTATGTATAAGAATATAACTACTATAATACTGTTCCTATATACAAGAATATAACTACTATAATACTGCCCCTATGTACAAGATTATAACTACTATAACACTGCTCCTATGTACAAGAATATAACTACTATAATACTGCCCCTATGTACAAGAATATAACTACTATAATACTGCCCCTATATACAAGAATATAACTACTATAATACTGCTCCTATGTACAAGAATATAACTACTATAATACTGCCCCTATGTACAAGAATATAACTACTATAATACTGCTCCTACATACAAGAATATAACTACTATAATACTGCTCCTATGTACAAGAATATAACTACTATAATACTGCCCCTATGTACAAGAATATAACTACTATAATACTGCTCCTATGTACAAGAATATAACTACTATAATACTGCTCCTATGTACAAGAATATAACTACTATAATACTGCTCCTATGTACAAGAATATAACTACTATAATACTGCCCCTATGTACAAGAATATAACTACTATAATACTGCTCCTATGTACAAGAATATAACTACTATAATACTGCTCCTATGTACAAGAATATAACTACTATAATACTGCTCCTATGTACAAGAATATAACTACTATAATACTGCCCCTATATACAAGAATATAACTACTATAATACTGTTCCTATGTACAAGAATATAACTACTATAATACTGCCCCTATGTACAAGAATATAACTACTATAATACTGCCCCTATGTACAAGAATATAACTACTATAATACTGCCCCTATATACAAGAATATAACTACTATAATACTGCCCTATGTACAAGAATATAACTACTATAATACTGCCCCTATATACAAGAATATAACTACTATAATACTGCTCCTATGTACAAGAATATAACTACTATAATACTGCCCCTATGTACAAGAATATAACTACTATAATACTGCCCCTATGTACAAGAATATAACTACTATAATACTGCCCTATATACAAGAATATAACTACTATAATACTGCCCCTATGTACAAGAATATAACTACTATAATAATGCTCCTATATACAAGAATATAACTACTATAATACTGCTCCTATATACAAGAATATAACTACTATAATACTGCTCCTATATACAAGAATATAACTACTATAATACTGCTCCTATGTACAAGAATATAACTACTATAATACTGCCCCTATATACAAGAATATAACTACTATAATACTGCCCCTATGTACAAGAATATAACTACTATAATACTGCCCCTATATACAAGAATATAACTACTATAATACTGCCTCTATATACAAGAATATAACTTCTATAATATAATACTGCCCCTATATACAAGAATATAACTACTATAATACTGCCTCTATGTGCAAGATTATAACTACTATAATACTGCTCCTGTATACAAGAATATAACTACTATAATACTGCTCCTATGTACAAGAATATAACTACTATAATACTGCCCCTATGTACAAGAATATAACTACTATAATACTGCTCCTATATACAAGAATATAACTACTATAATACTGCTCCTATGTACAAGAATATAACTACTATAATACGGCTCCTATGTACAAGAAAATAACTACTATAATACTGCCCCTATGTACAAGAATATAACTACTATAATACTGCTCCTATGTACAAGAATATAACTACTATAATACTGCCCCTATATACAAGAATATAACTACTATAATACTGCCCCTATATACAAGAATATAACTACTATAATACTGCCTCTATGTACAAGAATATAACTGCTATAATACTGCTCCTATGTACAAGAATATAACTACTATAATACTGCCCTATATACAAGAATATAACTACTATAATACTGCTCCTATGTACAAGAATATAACTACTATAATACTGCTCCTATGTACAAGAATATAACTACTATAATACTGCCCCTATATACAAGAATATAACTACTATAATACTGCTCCTATGTACAAGAATATAACTACTATAATACTGCCCCTATATACAAGAATATAACTACTATAATACTGCTCCTATGTACAAGAATATAACTACTATAATACTGCTCCTATATACAAGAATATAACTACTATAATACTGCTCCTATATACAAGAATATAACTACTATAATACTGCCCCTATGTTCAAGAATATAACTACTATAATATTGCCCGTATGTACAAGAATATAACTACTATAATACTGCTCCTATGTATTTTGTCTTTTCTTGTTCCATTATTATGACTTACAAAATAAACCTCTTACCTATAATTATTGAATATATTTATATGGAGCACACAGTGTATGGCATATTTTATTCTGTATAGTTTTATGCTGTAGGTTTTTCCCATCTCGGAGGGAAGTGACTTGGCTCTCGTACATTCCTGGTGGGCTTACATCTGAGGGGCCCCTTTCAGGCAGATAATATATAAATAGTATCGCTCTGCACATTTATTAACCCTTCGATACCAGACTGGAGTGCTCTGCCGAGGATCACTGTATAGGGGAATATTTGCTACAAGTGATGTTTTATTATAAGGACAGTCTGGTTTCTATCATGGGTGGGATACTGCTACGTCTCGGCTCTCGGGGTATTGTAAGGGGAAGCTGCCTGGCTTTATTCAACGATGTTGCAATGCTGCCACAGCTGCTCCATATGAGAGGAATCAATAAGATGGTATATGTCCGGGAACGCTGCCAAATTACATGATATAACATACCGTACTCTCCGAACATAATCCCTAAACCTTTCTCTACAGCCATGTTTAACACTATTTATAAAACTGTGACCTTTTAAGTCATCACTGTGATATATCAAGCACCGTCCCCCGTCTTTACCTTATTGAACTGAATCATTGGTGCAGTTAAAGTGTACTATATACAAGGATGTTTTCATATATCTTATTAAAGAAATCTCAAGAAAAAGTCAGTGTTTTCCCTATAAAATAATTGCAAAAATGTCTTCTATGACTCATGCCAACAACCTTTAAACATTTGAGCATTGTCATGTGTCTGGGTACTTCAATCCCTCAAGTTTGAGCTTTGTGATCACCTTCTCTGTCCCCCAAACCTCAGGGGATACACCCTTTTTCTGGATGTTTAGTTTCTCTCATCCTTGCTTTAGTTCTATTAGGGTAACAGGTGTATTTATTTACTTGTTTGTCTGCCCAATCCATTTTGGGTTCGGCTTTTACTACTTTCCCCCTACTGGTATTTCCTGCTGGTGATATTTTCATGTGGATATCTTGCCATACAGGTGTTTGTTTATGCCAGTAAGTGGAAGACCAGATATGATTCATCTTTCTGCTGTTTAAGTTATGTACTCTGCAAGGAGTGTCAAGATGGAAGCTTGAACATGAGACTCCTACTCAACACCAAGAAGACAAAGATATTGACTACTACCAGGTACAACCGTGACACATGTGAGATGGAGGCGATGAACTAGAAGTGGTAAAGGATTTCACCCTACTCGGATCAATGATCACTCAAGATGGAGCGAAGACAATGGAAGTCAATAGAATAGATATGGGCAAATCAGCAATGAAGTCACTGGACGAGGTCTTCATATCAAGGAACATTTCACTGGTGATGAAGACACGGCTCGTACATAGTCTGGTCTATTCTGAAGTAACATATGGAAGAGACACCTGGACGATAAAGGAAAAAAGACAGAAAGAAGAATCAACGCCTTCATAATGTGGAGCTGGAGAAGAACGTTACCAATACCGTGGATGGCAAGAAGAACAAACCCATCAACTCTGGAACCAATCAACCCACACATGTCACTGAAAGCATACATACATCATGTCTATACATTATACGAAGAGAGAAATCCTAGGAGAAGACATCACGGTAGGAAGAAAAGAAGCAACAAGGTGAAGAGGAAGACCAGCAACCCAATGGATTGATACTATCAAGCTAACGGGGGGAGAAGACCTTGGTGGATCTATATAGGCTTGGAGAAGACCCTGGTGGACCTACCTAGGCTGCACAAGATCAATCTTCCTACAGAGCATTGATCCATCCAATCAACATGGCTCCAGATCGTAGCCGATAAAAATAATACTCTGCACCTATCTTCTTTTTGTTGTTAGGATGTAGACAGCATACGCTTTAGTAATGTATACAGTGGCTTGTGAAAGTATTTGGCCCCTTTAACATTTCAACCTTTTGCCACATTTCAGGCTTCAAACATAAAGATATAAATTCTAATTTTTTTGTGAAGAATCAACAACAAGTGGGACACAATCGTGAGGGGGAACCAAATTTATTGGATATTTTAATCTTTTTTTAACAAATAAAAAACTGAAAAGTGGGGCGTGTGATATTATTCGGCCCCCTTGAGCACGCACGTTTTTGCCACCCCCCGCCAGCGTGTTTACACGCGGCGATATCTCCGGCGACGCTGTGGCGATCTTTCAGGCGGTATCGCTGTTGGGGTGTCTACAAACCCCAGCAACGATCCTGTAACATGGGAGCCTAAGGCTCCAATCGCCTGTAACATCGCCAATCGCGATGTTACATGGGGCAATGCTTACCCATCACCTGAGAGTGATTGCCTTGTTTCACAGCAGCGCTGTGAAACCATGCGACAACTCTCAGCCAATTTTTCGGAGCAAAATCGCCTCTTTACACTGGGCGACTCGCCGCCGATGATGCTGACGATAGGCCACGCCCCTGCGTCACCTAAGAAATCGCTGCTGATTTCTCCAGGTGTGACGTTACCCTAAAGGGGTCTGAATACTTTCGTACCTACTATAAGTGTGGCGCCCCTGAGTCTTGGTCACCACAGTGGTACTCCACCTACTCCACAGGTGTGCTGCCATTGTTCTCAGGTAAGATAGGGACATGAAACTGAGACACACCATTTTACACCCTACACCATTCCCAACTCCAGGCCAGGGAATGATGGGCGGAAGAAACCCCTCTTGAGGGCATACAACATCTGCTGGCTGGAGAAAGGAGGAATTTACAGTTACAGTTTACAGTTAGTAAAAATGAGTTAGGCTAGGCTCACATTAACATTTGTGCCACGCTCAGGGGGGTAGCGTTTAAAACATTTGTTTTGGCAGCATAAACGCGGTGCTACTGTCAGGGTAGCGCTGTGTTAACGCTGCCAATACTTAGCTATGGAGACGCGGCCCGTAACGCGGCTCAAATGCCAGCATCTGACTTTAATCTAGCATTATTTCCCAATGTGAGAAAACACGCTTTCAACAACGTCTCTTCTCGCGTTAAGAAATAGCGCGAGATTTCACTGAGATGGCCGCATTGGAGCCGCGCTACGGTCCACCTCTCCATAGAGTAACATTGGCAGCGTTAACGCGGCACTACCCTGACGATAGCACCGCGTTTATGCTGCCAAAGTGTAAGTTTTTAGTGCGACCCCCCTGAGCGTGCTGCAAATGGTAATGTGATCCTAGCCTTAGAGAGTGAGGAAGAAGCAACAGCAAGATGGAGTTCTAGGAGACACTGGAGCTAGGGCCTAATGGGACCAGTGAGTAGGTTGGCCAAGGAAACCCCAGGTCAGAGAACCACGAATCTACAGCCGATTTTCAGGTCATGGTAGAGGAACTAGCTGTATGAGTAGACCGGCCCCAATCTGGTGTGAGACTGTATGTTCAAGCAAGAAAACTGGAGGCCACTGGACTGCATGTGCAGTGGCCAGCATCATTTACTCTCCCAGCACAGTGACTACAGAGGGTCAAGAGGACGTGTCGACCGTCACTCAGCAGGGCCCGCAGTTGCTTGCCTTGGGTCTTGTAGTGCGAGGGCACGGAGGAAGAACAGGAGGAGAACGTGTCAGACAGAGCAGCACGTAAAGGCTTATGAAAGGTGTCTCAGTGGAGTGTTCCTGGACTATCTTAGGGCTGGCCAAGCTGCACACTGGGAGAGCACAGTATCCCGGATGGGTTGCCCCTGAACAAAACTACAGTAAAAAAACCTGGTAACTGCAACCCTTGTGTCTGTACACTCCTTCTGCACCCTCCCTGCAACAACAACTACCACCATCATCCACACTGACTTTATACCAAACCCTGGGGACCCGCTCCATCCGTGGGGAGTGATACACCTAGCTGCAACAACACCTATCCCAGGGTTCACTATAAGCAGTGTTGGTCCTCCCTGACCAGAATCCACGGATGGCGTCATGATAAACTTTAATCACCTGTAATTAATTCCCTTTTCATGCTTGGTCAGGGCCACAACCACCAGGACTGCCACCGTGACATCCCTCAGACTGAACCCGGGTGGTCAAGTACCCCAGTTCCTTATGACTGTTGTATAAGTCACATGCTTAATGAAAAGACATCCACCTTTGTGCAATCTGAGTATCACATAGTCAGTCAATATATACATACTTTGTCTGAAAGGCCACAGAGGCTGCAACACCATTAACCAAAAAGCACCACTAGCCAATCAACACCATCAAGACCAAGGAGATCTCCAAACAACACCACGAAGACCAAAGAGATCTTCCAAACATCAACACGAAGACCATGGAGATCTCCAAACAACACCATAAAGACTAAGGAGATCTTCAAACATGACTAAGGAGATCTCCATAATCACCGCGAAGACCAAGGAGATCTCAAAACAACACCATGTAGACCAAGGATATCTCCAAACTAGACCAAGGAGATCTTCAAACTACACCATGAAGACCAAGGAGATCTCCAAATAACACCTTAAAGACCAAGGAAAAAAAATCTCCCAAAAATGTCAAGAGAGGGCCACTCACCCAAACTGTCAACCTGGGCAAGGAGGGCATTAATCAGAGAGGCAGCACATAGACTAAAGATAAACCTGAAGGAACCGCAGAGATCCCAAATGAAGACTGGAATATCTGTCCATATGATCACAATAAACTGTACACTCCATAGAGCTGGCCTTTATGGAAGAGTGGCTAAAACCTAGCCTTTACTTACAGCCAAATTGGAAGGCTCACTTTGATTTTGCCAAAATACATGTGGGGGACTCCAACATGTATGGAGAAAAGTGCCGTGATCAGAAGAGACCAAAACGAAACTTTTTGGTCACCAAGGAAAACGCTATGTCTGGTGCCAAACCAACACAGCTCATCAACCCCTCAAGAACACCATCCCCACAGTGAAACGTGATGGTGGCAGCATTATGCTGTGGGGAGGTTTTTCGGCAGCAGGGAAAGAGAAAATGGTCAGAGTCGAGGGGAAGATGGATATTCTTGAGCAATACCTGATTCAGTCTGTTAGTGATTTCAGACTGGGGCAGAGGTTTACTTTTCAAGAGAATGGCTCAGAGCTACTGCTAAAGTAACCACTCGAGTATTGGACTGCGCAAGTCAAAACCCAAAGCTTAATCCAATTGCGAATCTGTGGTCAGACTTGTTTTTTACATGAACTGATGCAAACCCTCAAAACAGACCAGACATTCCAGGTTGTGAAGTAGCAAAACACAAAAATGACAGGGGGGTGAATACTTCAGCAAGGCCCTGTAGAAGGTATATAGACAGAATATACTAATCTAGATCCCAGGAAAACTTTTTTAGTTTTCAGGCTGCAATCCAAGCTGATGAAATCATCTGGGTCATATCAAAAACGAAAAGGGAGCGATAGAGAGGTGAATATACCACATATTCATCAGTATCAACCCTCGATGCCAGTGACGCAGATGTTGCCGTTTGAAGACCATAAAGTGCTGAAGAACAGTCTCATTTCCTCAAAGCCCAACATCTGAGGATCACAATTGTTTTAGCAGGAAACTCCGAAAAGCTTTCCTTGTATCTTACGTTCTCCCGTATTCTTAGAACTGTAGGACAAATATAGATCCCATTAAAGACAAAAAAATATAGCTTTGAGGTTTTCCTAAAGGACAAGATAGAGAGGAGACCTGGTCCTACAGGACACCTGCTTCATGCTCGTGACTTTCTCGCTTCATGGCTCGTTGACTTTCTCGCTTCATGGCTCGTTGATTTTTTGGGTTTCTTGCTCCGTATTACGCTGTCATTGATCCTTCCCATATTTTGCCCGATGATTATGATTTATAGATTTATTCTTTACCTTCTGTTATATGTTACTAATCTCCTGTTTTATGCATATGCTACTTGTGCTGTGTTTAGGCAAAACTGTAATTTGCATCATTGACTTTTACAACTTAAAGGGAATCTGTCGGCAGGATTTCACCCCCCCCAAACTATTTCTATGGGCATGTAGCTCTTTCAAAACAAGTCCAGCTATATTATTACCTGGCTAGTCTGTTCCTTTACTACCGAGAAATCCACATTTGAATTGATATGCAAATGAGGCAAGAGAGCTATGGTAAGATCTGAAGCCTATGTCACTCCAGCTCTATTCCCTGCGAAGCTCTGACTCCTCCTGCTTGACTGACAACTTTGCAAGAAAGTCACGCAACCATAGAAAGGGAGTAGAGCTGGAGTGACGGAGGCTTCAGATCTACCATAGTCCTTTAGCCTCATTTGCATATCAATTCAAACACTGATTTCTCAGTAGAGAAGAAGGGACTGGCTGTGTAAAATTATTCCGAGTGAAAAATGCTGGAAAGGAAGGATAAGGGGCACAATAATGTGTGGATTCAAAAGTACATGAGTACAAATACAGGCTCACCTGGGTCGGTTGTGATCCGTCACAATCATCGATATTGCATATGATATCACGATATCTAGGCTCCATGGTATGTAGCAGTGTCCCACATGTTGTAGATCCAGGAGTAAATGTAGAACAGAAAAGGGACTTTGGACCGCGCTCCCATTCCAATAAATGATAGAATGAGGTTAATATAAATGTATTTGAGTTGTTTCTACATGATTAGTTAAAAACCTTATCGACCACAAAGTACCTACTGTTCAGGGTTAAAAACCCCTTCATCAGGACCCCACAAGATGTACCTATGTGTTTCAGGGTTAAAAATAACCCCCTGTATATTCAGGTAAACCCACCACACAAGATGTACCTACGTGTTTCAGGGTTAAAAACCTTCATCAGGACCACCACAAGAGTACCTATCGTTTCAGGTTAAAAACACTTCATCAGGACCCCACAAGATGTACCTAGCCGGAAATACTTCTCACAAGAGTATGGTTCAGGTTAAAATCCATTATCAGGACCACCACAGAGTACCTGCATTCAGGTAAAAACCTTCATCGACTACACAAGATGTACATGTGTAGGGTAAAAAAACCCTCATCAGGACCACCACAAGATATACCACAACCATAAAAGCTGTAAATCAAGAGGGAGGATTCGGCACTGGGTGAAGAATAGAGCTGGAGTGACGGAGGCTTCAGATCTACCATAGACCTTTAGCCTCATTGGCATATTAATACAAACACTGATTTCTCAGTAGTGGAGGAAGGACTGGGCATGTAAAAGTATTGTAGGAACTGCCTTTGGAAGAGCTACACGTGCATAAAAATAAGGTGGGGGGTAAAAGTTGTGTGTAGATTCCCTTTAAAATGTTTTAATTAAAATCCGTTTTAAAACCAAGAGACTGCAACTTAGCAGCGATGGCTAATGGAGGGACGAGTGTCGCAACGTTTTGCCTGAAGATGGCCCAGTGAAGACCACTCCGGGGAGCAAACCAAAGAAAAAGTGATTTGACTAAGCGCGTCACACATCTCTAGTGCTTTTTTTTGTTTTACAGGTTGTTTTTTTTTTATCTAAGTTACAAGATATCAACCAGAGACACACTTAGTGAGACACATGCGAGATAATCGCACGAATCTCGCATGCCGCCGGCTCTCTGGACAGGACCACGTCAGCTGGTTGTGTATCTATGAAACTGACATGCTCCTGGCTGTACTGGGTGAGGCATGCGAGATTCGTGTGAGTATCTCGCATGCGTCTCGCTGAGTGTGTCTATGACCTAAGACTGGGTTCAGACATCCATATAGAAAGGAGGGCCAGGAGTGTCCACAAATATCAGATGTGCCTGGCTCCAAGTGCTCTTCCTCTTTGCAAACAGGTGCCGGAGCTCCCAGTAAATAGCAAGCATTATTCTGGATCCCACGGACCAAAGTGGTGCATCTTGTGTCTTTTGGATCCACTTTTTTGGGTAGATCATTGTTGCATGTGGAAGATTGGCCATGAGCAATGGGAAACTATAATTGTTCCACACATGAAGTGAGTATATGCCTGTATGAACACTAATTGTTGCCACATTCAGATACAGGATGGATTTACTGTAGGTTTTATTCTCATCTTTGTTCCTCTGCCAGGCTAAATGCCACACTGAAACATTCTTCACATTCACCAGGACCATTGTTGGCACATGCACTAAACATAGTGTTCAGTCGTGATGTCGGAGTCCACATTGTTGAGCCATCATTCAATTCTTTGCATGTAAAGTGCGGAACCACCAGTAAGGGCTTTTATAGACATTCTAGAATACTGCATATATGTTCCCAATACGCTCTTTATAATATAAAAATAGCATTTATTATAATAACCTATGGTGAGGTCTGGTCCAATGGGCGATACTGGTCTTGATCTTGTGCCTCCTCTCTCCTTGGTCAATGAGGATGATACATCCCATGTCATCCACACATGGCCCCTCATTGCGCACCTCTCTCTGCCTTGTGAACGCATAGCAAAGGATTGTAATGCACAGGTGCATGGGAAGGTCAAATCCTTGTACATGCGCACTACAATTCTTTGCTCTGCCCTTAGCAAGGCATAAAGAGGTGCACATGCGCAGGAGTGCAATGAGAGACCATGTATGGATGATGTAGGATGCGTCATGCCCATGAAGCAGGGAAGAAGGATGGCAATCGTAAAAATAGAGGAGGCACCGAATTAAGACTCATTGCATCCATCGGACTGGACTTCCCTGTAGGTGAGTATAATAAAAGGGTTTTTTTATTATGTTATACAGATCGGCCTGGAATAAGGGCTTACTGGTGGTGACCACAGCTTATATGCAAAAAACAGGTGCCAGATTCCCTTTAACAAAAGTTTGTATATTTTATGACCCTGTTAACTATTTCATCTTCTGTAATTGCTGAAGCGATCTCATTGTATTCTGCCATTCAAAGAATCTATAGTAATTCTATAATTCTAGGAATGTTGGGAACATGGACAGAACACAAGGATGCCCGTCCAGCCTGAGCTTCCCGAGAAGACAATGGTAATCAGGACATATGCTGAGCTGGGAGGAAATCATAAAGCTCCTCGGTGCTTCACGGCAAAAGAATTTCCAGGCAGTGTGCCGAGGGGAACAGGGTATTCTTAGAAAGATCCATTTAGACTGTGTGTTTGAGGAATTTACTGTACTTTGGATTGGCAGGCAGGAGTGTATGGAGCCAAGCTGGTCACAACCCTTCACCCCGGCACAGGGAAAGAGAAGGCTTCCCGCATCCTGGGCGACACCTGTTCTCCTGACTCAGGAACAAAACCATGGATAATCAAATTTGGAGGAAATGGCGAAATGCGCTCTAAATCCAATTTTTCCATTTTAACCATGCTATTTCTTAGAAGGGTTCTTATTGTTTGGTTGGTCTACCGAAAATGTGGAGCAGAAGTGGTTTAACGTGTGTTTAGGAAAAAAGCACAAGTGGTATACACCAGAGTTATGATAGACATTCATTATTTTATTTTTACTTCTTTTTATGGCATTAATAATATATATAAATACACTATATATTTTATATACATACATATATTATGCATTTAATTTAATGTTTACTTATTTTTATGTCATTTCTAATATATTATTATTAATTATATTATATATATATTATTATTTAAATTTTACCTATTTTTATGGAATAATATAATATAGTATTAATTATTATTATTTTACATATACTATTATTATATATATAAATTATTCTTATGGCATTTATAGTAAATGTATAATATATATTTTTTATAATTATTTATTTATAATATATATATCCAAAAAATATATATCATACATAAATAATAATTTTATTTTTACTTATTTTTATGGCATTTGTAATATAATATATAATTATCATTTTATATTATATGTTAAATATAGTCACTTTATTTTTACTTCTTTTATGGCATTAATAATATAATATATTATTAGTAGTTATGCTGTTACATATACATGATTATAGATATTTTTTTATTTTTAGTTCTTTTTATGGATTTTATAATATAATATATCTAATAATTATTATTAATATTATTATTATATATAACATATATTATTATTTTATTTTTTACTTCTTATGGCATTTATAATATATATTTACATATATAAATAATTATTATTTTTATTATTTTTTTTATTATTATATATTATCTATATTATTATTTTATTTTAACTTCTAATGTAATTTATAATATAAAAATATATTTTCAAATATATAATTCATTATTATTATTACTATTTTTAATGGCATTTATAATATAATTTATAATTATTATTATGAATAATAATAATAATAATAATAATAATAATAATAATAATAATTATTATTATTATTATATATATTACATCTATTAGAATCTGAGAGTCCTCATGGGTTACTACTTTTTACTGGCTAAGTGAAAAGCCATTAAAAGGTATCAACCCTGAGGACTCTCAGATTCTAATATTTTTCTATCTACTGGCTAACACGGTACAAACATTTTTTACCCTATTACATATATTGTTATTTTATTTTTACTTTTAATGGCCTTTATAATATATAAATATATTCCCATACACTACCGTTCAAAAGTTTAGGGTCACCCAGACAATTTTGTGTTTTCCATGAAAACTCATACTTTTAGTGAGTTGCAAAACGAATAGAAAATATCGTCCAGACATTGACAAGGTTAGATATAATGATTTTTATTTGAAATAATAATTTTCTCCTTCAAGCTTTGCTTTGGTCACAGAATGCTCCTTTGCAGCAATTCCAGCATTGCAGACCTTTGGCGGGTATTATATAATAAAGCTGCCAGATGAGAACCTGTGAGGTGTCGATTTCTCAAACTAGAGACTCTAATGTACTTGTCTTGTTGCTCTGTTGTGCAGCGGGGCCTCCCACTTCTCTTTCTACTCTGGTTAGAGCCTGTTTGTTCTCTCCTCTGAAGGAAGTAGTACACACCGGTGTAGGAAATCTTCAGTTTCTTGACAATCTCTCATATGGAATAACCTTCATTTCTAAGAACAAGAATAGACTGTCGAGTTTCACATGAAAGTTCTCTTTTTCTGGCCATTTTGAGAGTTTCATAGAACAAACAAATGTAATGCTCCAGATTCTCAACTACTGTAGCTCCAAGGAAGGTCAGTTTATAGCTTCTCTAATCAGCCAAACCGTTTTCAGCTGTGTTAACATACTTCTACAAGGGTTTTCTACACATCCATTAGCCTTCTTACACAGTTAGCAAACACAATGTACCATTAAACACACAGGAGTGGTGGTTGTTGGAAATGGGCCTCTATACACCTACAGTATGTAGATATTGCATTAAAAACCAGACGTTTGCAGCTAGAATAGTCATTTACCACATTAACAATGTATAGAGTGTATTTCTGATTCATTTAATGTTAACTTCATTGAAAAAAAATGTGCTTTTCTA
Source organism: Allobates femoralis (assembly GCA_033576535.1). NCBI lineage: Eukaryota > Metazoa > Chordata > Amphibia > Anura > Aromobatidae > Allobates > Allobates femoralis. Next base: position 32,474,583 of record JARQOC010000005.1, read on the forward strand.
TCAAAAATAAGGAAATTTCTAAATGACCCCAAACTTTTGAACGGTAGTGTATGTATAATTAATTATTATTATTATTTTATTTTTACTTCTTTTTATGGCATTTACAGCTGATTTAAAAAAAAAATGTTGAAGGGACCTTTATACAAAAATCTCACCACATTCATTATTCACTTGCACCATTAGTGGTTAGCTATGCTGGATATATAGGGTGTACAAATTAAAGAAAAATATGGAAGAAATTTGCATGAAGAATCACTGCGGATGTCTACCTTAAATATATATTTGTATAAAAGGTCATAGTCACAATCCGATCTTAATCTAACGATCAGCGGGCAGAATTTTGATAAATCTTATGCAATTTGCGTTATTTTTTGCAGACTTATACATACATGTATAGGAAGAAAATAATACATCTCCCCATATTGTATTTTTGTTGGCAGAAGAGCTAAAAATGCTAACAGTGACAGTGACATAAATGGCCAATGATGATTTGTCACACCTTTGGAATTTGTTCTCTCCCACCTCTTTCAGGTTAGCAGGACATGTCTAATTGTCTATCAGTAATTGTTGCCTACATACCTACAGTAACATGCAAAAATGTGGGCACCCAGGTCACAATTACTGTTATTATGAGCAATTAAGGAACTTGAAGATGAAATGATCTGTAAAAAGCATAAAGTTACAGATGACACCAGTGGCATAACTACCGCGATCGCAGCAGTCGCAGCTAAGACCGGGCCCGCCCCCTCCCCGCGTGGGGGCCCGTGCCTCCAGCCGCCTGCAGCGGGTGTCCAAGGAGAGGCGGGAGGACGGGAAGTGAAGCCGCACTTCCTGCAGCCTTGCCCGCCCCTCCACTCCTCCTGTTATCGACGGCTAGTGGCTCGGCATGTGACATGTAAGTGTGGCGGCCAGCGGTAGCAGCAGAACCCCCCCACTCCTCAACTGTGCTGTGAGGCTGGAAAATTCCTGACAGCACAAACCCCTCGCTCCTCACCTAAGAGGCCCCGGTGTAAATGCTGCACCGGGGCCTGCATAGAACTTGTTACGCCACTGGATGACACATTTCCAATGTATTTTAGACAATATATATACCGTATATTTTTTTCAACTTTTACATTTAAGAAATTACAAAAAGAAAAATGGTTTGATTGAAAAGTTTGTGCACCCCTGGAGATATGTGTGCTCAGATAACTTTGACTTAGGCTGCTTTCACATAACGATTTTCGGTCATCCGATTGTATCCGTTTCAAAACGGATACAATCGGATCCGAAATCGGACCCATGTTCCCCTATGGGAATCGGATGGGAACGGATGTGCCACTATTGGCATCCGATTTTGGCACCATCCGATCCCATCCGATGTAATCACGGGCACAAAATCGTAGCCCGCTACGATTTTGTGTCCGTGACTCACATCGGATAGCCTCGGATCACTGCTGATCCGAGGCTGTCAGATGTGCCCACAGCATAGGAGCCTATGGACATCGGATCTGAGTTCACCTCAGATCCGATGTCGGCTCCGTATCTCCCTGTCTTTCCCTACTCCTGCCTCCTCCATCTTCTTCCCTCTCCTACTCTATATGCTGTGCCCCCGCTATTCTATCTGTGTCCCCCGCTCTTCTATCCTCATCTATCCCTATCCTGTCCCCTGTCCTCTCCCTGGGTGTAAAAAAATAAAAAAAACTCCTCCGGGAGTATACATTACCTGTCACCGGCTCCCACGCTGCCGCACGATCAGGGCTAAAGGACCTGTGATGATGTAAGAGCCCGGTCACATGACCCGGTCAGCTGACCGGGTCATGTGACTCTGACATCATCACAGGTCCTTTAGCCCTGATCGTGTGCAGCGTTGGAGCCGGTGACAGGTAATGTATACTCCCGGAGGAGTTTTTTTTATTTTTTTACACCCAGGGAGAGGACAGGGGACAGGATAGGGATAGATGAGGATAGAAGAGCGGGGGACACAGATAGAATAGCGGGGGCACAGCATATAGAGTAGGAGAGGGAAGAAGATGGAGGAGGCAGGAGTAGGGAGAGACAGGGGACCGCAGGATCCACACGGATCCTGCAGATCGGATGGCTATTTGCCATCCGATTGCAGGGATCCGTATGGATCCGTGCCTGTCCGTGGGATCCCCCTTCAAAGTCGGATCCCACGGACAGGCACAAAATCGTTATGTGAAACCAGCCTAAGTCTGGCTTCACACCATGGTCTTCCGGGTCCACGTCTGTCCGGTGTGAACTCCAGACAGACCCGGATCTGAATTTGTCCCCCATGGATCCCTATGATGCCAGATTGGCCTTATTTGGCATTCGATTTGGGACTTTTCCGGGAGGATCAGGTTTTGTCCGATTTTTGCATTAGACACAAAATCAGAGTTCGAAGCATATTTTGTGTCCGATGCAAAAATCGGACAAAACCGTATCCTCTTGGATTCTCCCAGATCCGGCGCCTATAGCATGGGAGTCTATAGGCGCCGGATCGCACCTGATCTGACAAAAAATCGGACAGGTTCCCGGATTCATGGTACTGAAAAGAGGCGGCTGTTAAAAGCAGCCATGCTCATTTAGCACCAAGGACAGAGCTCCATGGCTGAAATTTCAACACCGCGACCAGCTACCCTGATATTTCACCACTGGACAGCGGCAGAAACAAAACCGGCAAAATGCAAGATCGGAGGGCAGATTTTCCCTCCGGTTCTGCTCGTCCGGAGGCTGTCAGGTTGTGTCTGGTGCATCCTGCAAAACACCAGACACAACCTGACAGCTCCAAACCGTGTTGAGAAGCCGGCCTAAGGTTTCAGACCTTAATTAACTTGTTAGGGTTATGGTTTGTTCACTATCATCATTAGGAAAGGGCAGGTGATGAAACTTTTACAGCTTTATATGAAACCAGCCTCCCCTAACCTTGTACCCAAAAAAACAGCAGGCATGGGTTCTTCTAAGCATCTGCTGAGCACTCTGAAAATGAGAATGGTGGAGACCCACAACGCAGAAGAAGGCTATAAGAACATAGCAAAGTGTTTTCAAGTTGTCTCTTCCTCAGTTTGAAATGTAATTAAGAAATGGCAGATAAAAGGAACAGTGGAGGTCAAGATAAGGTCTGGAAGACTAAGCAATATTTCATTGAGAGCTGCTCGTTGGATTGCTAGAGAGGCAAATCAGAATCCCCACTTCCCTGCAAAAGACCTTCAGGAAGATTTAGCAGACTCTAGAGTTGTGGTACATTGTTCTATTGTTCAGAGACACCTGCACAAATAAGGCCTTGGTGTATTTGTTTTGCCCTAAAATACATAGGAAATGCGTCACCTTTAACTTTATGTCTGTAAAGGTCCTGTCACACGCGTCAATGTCGTCAGCGATCTGATCGCTGACGACATTGACGGCTGATCGCTGGTGAGCTGTCACACAGACAGACTCACCAGCGATCAATTGACCAGTGACATCATGGAAACGATTTAAATATCGTTTCCACGATGTCCTGCTCCCGCTGCCAGCCTGCTGGAAGCGGGAGCAGCCTGGTCTCCAAGGTACACTGCGGGTAACTAGGCAGCGCGCGCTGCCTAGATACCCGATGTGTACCTTAGTTACCAGCCTCCTCCGCTCACCGGGTGAGCGGAGGAGGCTGGTAACTAAGGTACACGTCGGGTATCTAGGCAGCGCGCGCTGCCTAGTTACCCGCAGTGTACCTTGGATACCAGCTCCCAGCGCTTGTGACAGGCGCTGGGAGCTGGAATATCGCTCGCTCCCGGTGTCACACGCAGCGATGCTGCGTGTCCACCGGGCGACAATCGCCAGGTTTTAGGACTGATTCTAAAACCTGGCGATCATCAACCAGCGATTTATCGCTGGTTGATTCACTATGTCACACGCATCAATATCGCTGCAACGTCACGTGCAGCCGATATCGTGCAGGCGATATTGACGCGTGTGACAGGCCCTTTAGGGTACCATTACACGTCGCAACATTGCATGCAATTTCACTTGCAACTCACTGGTTGCAGTGAAATCATGGACACAATTGTTACATTTGTACGCAGCAACAAAATGGAACAATGTGTCCATGATTTCACTGCAACCAGTAAGTTGCAAGTGAAATTGCATGCAATGCTGCGACGTGTAAAGGTACCCTTAGAGATTATTTCATCTTCAACATGCTTAATTGTTCCCATACCTGACCAAACTTTTGCATGCCACTGTATGTAAGTAGACAATAATTGCTGAAAAACATGAAATACTGCTGGGAGTTTATATAGAGTGGGGTGCTGCCCATAGGTCATTGTGGGGAGCTGGTTACACCTCCTGGGGTGCTGGACCACATACACCATTCTGTCTGGCAGTTTGGATCTACAAAACATGGCCACATGTCACACTGGCGGGTGTGGAGCCACTGTATCAGGAATCCTGATCTTCCGATGGTATCTTGTGCATTCTTGCCTTTTTCCAAGATGGCATCCTCTACTACATTCCTCTTTTTACTTTTTGTCTTCCAGCATTTATAAACCCCAACCCGTCTATTCGTCCTCCGCTAGAGTTTTCTTCCTGGATTCCAGCTCTTGCTGCATCTCAATCTTGCTCCTCCTTCTTTAGCAAATCCTGTGTGTTTTTCCTGTCTGCTCGTAAGAGGTTCTGCTTCCTACATCTGTTGCCAGCTTGTCTTGTGTTCAAAGTTACTCCTGCTGCTTCCTCTGCTTTGGCTCTTGCTAGACCTGGCCGTGTCACATAAGCTTGTTGCTTAATAAGCTCTGTGTATGTTCCCCATTTATTAAAGATTCAGTAGTAGTGTATGGGACTGATTAGAGTACAGGACATTTTAATAAATCTGCACTGCATCTGGTTCTGGGCTTGTTTTTTTCAGAGACTACCATTCCCAGACCTCCTGGGTGTTACTGACTTATTGACCTTGCTACAGCACCTCTCAGAGTGAACTTTGCCATTGCCTTTTCTTTTACAGCATCTCCTCGTGGTATAGAGCTTAAAACACTGGCCTGCTGTTTGCTTAATCCTGAGTGGGCTTGGAAGAGACTTTTTCCTAAAAGGGTTCATTTAATAATTTCACTTTGTGTTTATGAACTTTGATTTCCCACTGAACTTTGTTAATTTAATCACCGTGTGTTACAATACAGACCTTTTTCACCGATTAATTTTGTTTCAGTTGTGTCTTGCCTCACGCAAAAAGATTCCTGAGATATCCATTATACTTATTACACATTTATAAGAATATCTCGGAACAGGAACATTTTTTTTAACACATCCAATTGAGGAACTTATTTTTATTCTAAGCTCTATTAATTCAAATGTACAATTGTTCATGTCACAACCCCTTAAGTCTGAAGCATTTACATTGGTGGATCCCACGTGAGACTATGATAGTTCACTATTTGGGACTGCGGTGATCACAGCCTTGTTTCTAGTCTGATTTTCTAAATCTTTCAATCTTCTATTGTTTCCTAGTAAATAATTTCCCAGATTTAAAAACAAGATTCAATTGTCTTTATTCTTCCCCAGGTCTCAGGATTTGATAACCTTCACCCATTGACTTTAATTATTTAATGCTGACCTTTGGTGAAGGATTCGGAAGTTTACATGCTCCGCTCACTCGCTGCTATTATCATGCTATCGTGGGCACCTAAAAATGATGCATGCCCCGGAGCAAACACATTGTTAGATCTTGTAGTTCAAGATCAGACAGGACCAAGGATCCAATAAAAGTGGGCGAACATTTCTTATTGGGATATGCAGAATGCAACATATTTTAGGAAACTCTATGGTTATCTGCTCTCTCTAACTTGCAACAGAGATATCAAATCAAACTAATCTTTACTGTACTGGAAGAAATCTCCGTCATGAAAAGGTATTTGTGGTTATAAGGTAAATTTGTTCCTTGTTTAAAAGTTAATCCTTTGCCCTAAATTAAAAAAAGATCAACAAATATGAGTCTTTTAGTAGTTTTGGTCAACTATTATAATACTACTCCTATGTACAAGAATATAACTACTATAATACTGCTCCTATGTACAAGAATATAACTACTATAATACTGCTCCTATGTACAAGAATATAACTACTATAATACTGCCCCTATGTACAAGAATATAACTACTATAATACTGCTCCTATGTACAAGAATATAACTACTATAATACTGCCCCTATGTACAAGAATATAACTACTATAATACTGCCCCTATGTACAAGAATATAACTACTATAATACTGTCTCTATATACAAGAATATAACTACTAAAATACTGTCTATGAACAAGAATATAACTACTATAATACTGCTCCTATGTACAAGAATATAACTACTATAATACTGCTCCTATATACAAGAATATACCTACTATAATACTGCCCCTATATACAAGAATATAACTACTATAATACTGCTCCTATGTACAAGAATATAACTACTATAATACTGCCCCTATATACAAGAATATAACTACTATAATACTGCTCCTATATACAAGAATATAACTACTATAATACTGCCCCCTATGTGCAAGAATATAACTACTATAATACTGCCCCTATGTACAAGAATATGACTACTATAATACTGCCCCTATGTACAAGAATATAACTACTATAATACTGCTCCTATGTACAAGAATATAACTACTATAATACTGACCTCTATGTACAAGAATATAACTACTATAATACTGCTCATATGTACAAGAATATAACTACTATAATACTGCCCCTATGTACAAGAATATAACTACTATAATACTGTCCCTATGTACAAGAATATAACTACTATAATGCTGCCCCTATGTACAAGAATATAACTACTATAATACTGCCCTCCTATGTACAAGAATAATAATTCTTTACTATATATACTGCTCCTATGTATAAGAATATAACTACTATAATACTGCCCCTAGGTACAAGAATATAACTACTATAATACTGCTCCTATGTAAAGAATATAACTACTATAATACTGCCCCTATGTACAAGAACATAACTACTATAATACTGCTCCTATGTACAAGAATATAACTACTATAATACTGCTCCTATGTACAAGAATATAACTACTATAATACTGCCCCTATGTACAAGAATATAACTACTATAATACTGCCCCTATGTACAAGAATATAACTACTATAATACTGCTCCTATGTACAAGAATATAACTACTATAATACTACCTCTATGTACAAGAATAATAACTACTATAATACTGCTCATATATACAAGAATATAACTACTATAATACTGCTCCTATGTACAAGAATATAACTACTATAATACTGCCCCTATGTACAAGAATATAACTACTATAATACTGCCCCTATGTACAAGAATATAACTACTATAATACTGTCTCTATATACAAGAATATAACTACTATAATACTGCTCCCATATACAAGAATATAACTACTATAATACTGCTCCTATGTACAAGAATATAACTACTATAATACTGCTCCTATATACAAGAATATAACTACTAAATACTGCCCTATATACAAGAATATAACTACTATAATACTGCTCCTATGTACAAGAATATAAACTACTATAATACTGCCCCTATTATACAAGAATATAACTATATAATACTGCTCCTATATACAAGAATATAACTACTATAATACTGCCCCTATGTATACAAGAATATAACTACTATAATACTGCCCCTATGTACAAGAATATAACTACTATAATACTGCTCCTATGTACAAGAATATAACTACTATAATACTGACCTCTATGTACAAGAATATAACTACTATAAATACTGCTCATATGTACAAGAATATAACTACTATAATACTGCCCCTATGTACAAGAATATAACTACTATAATACTGCCCCTATGTACAAGAATATAACTACTATAATACTGCCCCTATATACAAGAATATAACTACTATAATACTGCCCCTATATACAAGAACAAACCTACTATAATACTGCTCCTATATACAAGAATATAACTACTATAATACTGTCCCCTATGTACAAGAATATAACTACTACTAGCTGTGAGCCCGATGCAAATGCATCGGGTGTCTAGAATATTTTTTTTTTTTTTTTTAGATTTTCAAATAATAATCCAATATAGTAGATAGGAATTTTTTATTTTATTATTTATTTTGTTTTGTTTTTTAACTATTTTTATTATTATTAAATGTATTTATTATTTGTTATTTTAAGTAAATTTATTTGTTATTAAAATTATTTTATTTTATTTAAAAACCGCATCTGCGGCGCGGTTGCGGTAATCCCCATAGAAAGTATAGGGGGACTTGCGGCAGGTGCGGCAAAACCGCACTTGCCGCACCTGCCGCAAGTCCCCCTATACTTTCTATGGGGATTACCGCAACCGCGCCGCAAGTGCTCGCACTCAGCCAGCGACTCGCTGCCGCACCTGCCGCAAGTCCCCCTATACTTTCTATGGGGATTACCGCAACCGTGCCGCAAGTGTAGCGACTCGCAATGGCCTCGCGGCCATTGCTCGCGCTACACAGCGACTCGCAATAGATCCCCATTGAAAGTATAGGGGGAGATGCGGCAGGTGCGGCGGCTGAGGTAGCGACTCGCAATGGCCTCGCGGCCATTGCTCGCGCTACCTCAGCGGTATATCGCTAACTTTGTGGCCGAGCCTCTGGTTCTATTTTCGGCCAGCGACTCGCAATGGCCGCTTCGCGGCCATTGCTCGCGCGTGGTGACGTCACAGCGTGACATAGCCACGGCATTTTCGGGGTCCGACATGAAAATGCCTACGGCAATTATATAGTAGATAATACTGTCCCCTATGTACAAGAATATAACTACTATAATACTGCCCCTATGTACAAGAATATAACTGCTATAATACTGCCCCTATATACAAGAATATAACTACTATAATACTGCTCCTATGTACAAGAATATAACTACTATAATACTGCTCCTATGTACAAGAATATAACTACTATAATACTGCTCCTATATACAAGAATATAACTACTATAACACTGTCCCCTATGTACAAGAATATAACTACTATAATACTGCTCCTATGTACAAGAATATAACTACTATAATACTGCTCCTATGTACAAGAATATAACTACTATAATACTGATCCTATATACAAGAATATAACTACTATGATACTGGTCCTATGTACAAGAATATAACTACCATAATACTGCCCCTATGTACAAGAATATAACTACTATAATACTGCTCCTATGTACAAGAATATAACTACTATAATACTGCCCCTATGTACAAGACTATAACTACTATAATACTGCTCCTATGTACAAGAATATAACTACTATAATACTGCTCCTATGTACAAGAATATAACTACTATAATACTGATCCTATATACAAGAATATAACTACTATGATACTGGTCCTATGTACAAGAATATAAACTACCATAATACTGCCCCTATGTACAAGAATATAACTACTATAATACTGCTCCTATGTACAAGAATATAACTACTATAATACTGCTCCTATATACAAGAATATAACTACTATAATACTGCTCCTATGTACAAGAATATAACTACTATAATACTGCCTCTATATACAAGAATATAACTACTATAATACTGCTCCTATGTACAAGAATATAACTACTATAATACTGCTCCTATGTACAAGAATATAACTACTATAATACTGATCCTATATACAAGAATATAACTACTATGATACTGGTCCTATGTACAAGAATATAACTACCATAATACTGCCCTATGTACAAGAATATAACTACTATAATACTGCTCCTATGTACAAGAATATAACTACTATAATACTGCTCCTATATACAAGAATATAACTACTATAATACTGCTCCTATGTACAAGAATATAACTACTATAATACTGCCTCTATATACAAGAATATAACTACTATAATACTGCTCCTATGTACAAGAATATAACTACTATAATACTGCTCCTATGTACAAGAATATAACTACTATAATACTGATCCTATATACAAGAATATAACTACTATGATACTGGTCCTATGTACAAGAATATAACTACCATAATACTGCCCCTATGTACAAGAATATAACTACTATAATACTGCTCCTATGTACAAGAATATAACTACTATAATACTGCTCCTATGTACAAGAATATAACTACTATAATACTGCCCCTATGTACAAGAATATAACTACTATAATACTGCTCCTATGTACAAGAATATAACTACTATAATACTGCTCCTATGTACAAGAATATAACTACTATAATACTGCTCCTATATACAAGAATATAACTACTATAATACTGCTCCTATGTACAAGAATATAACTACTATAATACTGCCTCTATATACAAGAATATAACTACTATAATACTGCTCCTATGTACAAGAATATAACTACTATAATACTGCCCCTATGTACAAGAATATAACTACTATAATACTGCCCCTATGTACAAGAATATAACTACTATAATACTGCTCCTATGTACAAGAATATAACTACTATAATACTACCCCTATATACAACAATATAACACTATAATAGTTAATCTTATTTACAAGTATATATCTCCTTTATCGCTACTCCTTCTTTAATTTATAATTGATTTTTTTTATTTCCTGTGCTTGATTGATTCATTAATTGTTCTCAGGGAAGGGATAATTAGGCAGTATACATCAATTAGAGCTAATTTAGTGAACAAGTCATCAGTTGTAAATTAACAGAATAGCTAATATCGCCCCCTGCTGGTCATAAATGGATACACTAGAATACTGTGTGACTACTGTATTGTGGTTATTGAGGAGATTCTAATTTACTTGTTTTTTGCTATTGAGTATCATCCATGTTGGAGAATTCTTACTTCTGATGCTGCTATATGGAGGAGGGCGAGCTGTGGGCAGCTGATCAGGGGCAGTGCCATCACTGTGCAGGGTGACGGGCAGGCAAGTACCCTATAGACTCCAGGGATCGCTCCTCACATACAAGGTCTTTATATCTGTAAGTGCCAGGTCTATTAATACATCCAGGTGATAACAATCCCAGTGCCAGGGAGATGGGGAGGAGGGGGGCGGGGGGCGGCTCGGGACGCCTTCTATATTTTTTAACATGACACCGCTAGTATTGGTTCTCTGAGACTATTGTAAATCAATAACCAATTTACCAGTTTGTGGTTTCTCAGCTTTATATAATGCCTGATATTTCACATCAACCCTAGACTGGCCCGTGGAGAAGATATTGAGCTTTTGGACTTTTTTTCTACGATATCCATTCAGAAATGTATTAACAAATTTCTGTTTTAGATTTTGGTTCTTTTTTTGGAATGTATTAAATATAAGGTTTATTTATTGTACTTAATGCTATTTTCGCCTTGCAATGATGAAGTTCTGATGAATGTTTACAAATAAAATATATTTGGTCATCAGCAGAGCTGTGGAGTCGGTAAGCCAAACCTCCAACTCCGACTCCTCAACTTCCCTGACTCCGACTCCACAGCCCTGGTGTGAAGTGAGTAATCCAAACCTCCAACTCCTCAATTTCTCTGAATCCAGCTCCAACTGCGACTCCACCAAAATGGACAATGACTGCAATTACACGTCTCCAACCACAACTCTGACTCCACCAAAATGGACACAAACTCTGATTCCAACTCACAACTCCGACTTTTCTGCCCTGGTGTGCAGTCAGTAAGCCAAATCTCCGACTCCTCAATGTCACTGAGTTCTACTCCAACTCTGACTCCATGAAAATGGACACAAACTCTGACTCCATGTCTCCAACTCTGGTTCCAACAAATGTATCCGTCTCTGACTCCAAGACTTCGATTCCACAGACCTGGCATGCAGTCGGTAAAACAAACCTCTGACTCCAACTCCTCAATATCTCTGAATCTGATTTCAACTCTGACTCCACCAAAATAAACACTGACTTCAACTCCACGTTTCCATCTTCAACTATGACTCAACCAAAATGAACACAAACTCTGACTTCATTACTCTGACTCCACTGCCCTGGGGTGCAGTCGGTAAGTCAAATCTCCAACTCCTCCATTTCCCTGAATCCTTCTCCAACTCCTACTTCACCAAGGTGGACACAAACTCTGACTCCATTACCCTACTATGCAATCGGTAAGCCAAACCTTCAACTCCTCAATTCCTCTGAATCCTACTCCATCTCCGACTCCACCTAAATGGACACTGACTCTGTCTCCGACTCCACGACTTTGACTCTACAGGCCTGTTATGCAGTCAGTAAGGCAAACCTCCATCTCCAACTCTGACTTCTCAATTTTTCTGAATCTGGCTCCATCTCTGACTCCACCAAAATGGACACCGACTTCGACTCCACGACTCCAACTCCAATTCCATAGCCCTAGTCAGAAGAAATGAGCAAAGCTGACAAAACTCTGGAGACTTACTTGAATTCGACCTGGAAATTTGAAACACAAGCAAACTTTTCAGTGAGATTCAAATGTGCCATTTAGCCATGTTTATTGTGCTCTGAGGTCTTTTTGAGTATAGTCAAAAAAAAGAATAAAAGATAACTAAAAGTACAGAGTTCTTCTCCCCGCCTCACCTGCTTTACCTCATAGGTCCTTTCGGACACTTTTCAGGGCTCTTTAACGCCTCCATTACAGACTAGGTGTCATGATGTAATGATGAACTGTGATAATCAGGGCTGTGGAGTCGAGTAGGAGTTGGAATCGTGGAGTCAGAGTTGGAGTCTCTATCCATTTTGGTGGACATGGAGTCAGAGTTGTAGTTGGAGTCGAAGTCAGGGAAATTGAGGGGTCGGATGTTTGGCTTACTGACTCCACAGCCCTGGCGGTAACGCACATAATGATGATGTATGTGGAGATGAGCCGATCAAGCAAAATTCTAATTTGCATTTGCAAGCTGTTTTCAATTTGAGAAGAACTTAATATTAGTGAAGAGCGGGCACTACCATGCTCGGGTGCTTGGTACTTGAAACGAGTAGATCAGATGCTCAGACGGGCACGAATTGAGTGCCGAATGTAATGGCAGTCAATTGGACAGTCCAGCATTTTCCAGAAGAGTTCCCCATTGCCCTCCATTATACTCAGTACACATCACGCCAAACTGTTTGGAGTCTGTCCCATATTGGCTACTGCAGTCTATGTGTTCTCTGTAGTTTTAATGGACGTTTATTTCCTTTTCACATTTGGAGTTAATGTGTAGATGCTGCACTATTGCTGTCTATGAGTGAGGCCGCTCTCCAGGTGCAGGTGAGCTGCTGGGTGTGTTAGTTAACTTAGTTATCCACTTTCCCAGCCTTTAAATATTAACACTTCCTTTCACTAGGTGTTGCTGATAGAGGTTTAGTCTCTTCAAGACCGCCAATCGAGAAGACGAGTGTGCACCTGGTGCTGAAGTTTCTTGGTGTTTTCCTTAGCTGTAGGAGTTGCTGTCTATCCTAATCCATGGGTGGAGGTGAGAGGGACTTAGCACAGGGCTGGTTGAGGGCAGAGGGCAAGGGTGATGGCCCGGGACTCCTCAATTTCAGAGGTACCTCTGGGTACAGGGTCATACTAGTGACCCCAGTCCACAGGGTCAGACTACACTGTTTGCTGAATTATTAGGCAAGTTGTATTTTAGAGGATTATTTTTATTATTAATCAACAACTATGTTCTCAATCAACCCAAAAGACTCATAAATATCAAAGCTTAATATTTATGGAAGTTGGAGTGGGTTTTTAGATTTGGCTTTTAGGAGGATATCTGTGCAGGTAACTATTACTGTGCAGAATTATTAGGCAATAGTGATGGGCGAATCCTAAATTACTCGGAATCGCTTGACTCTAGCGAGTCCGAGCCCAGGACTCGCTACTCGTTGCGAGTCTAGCGAGTCCAATGTTAATGAATGGGGAAGCGAGTAATAGCGAGTAGTGTGAGATTTACAACTCGCAGATGTGTCTCGGAAGCTTCAGCCTGAAGCAATCCTAGTTTTGTCATTTATTTGCATTGCTCGTTTACTTTGTAAGTAATCGCTGACTCGCACAGATAAGAGTCCTGTCTCCTCTGTGTTGGCTGCCAGCTCCAGGGTCCTAGAGCCCGCCTGCTGCCTGATGTAGCAGTGCTGAGATTGTTCTCAGTCTGCTCATTCCCTGTGTACAGACATGAATGTCTGTGCACAGAGATGATGTAGCAGAGCTGAGATTGTTCTCAGTCTGCTCATTCCCTGTGCATAGAGATCTATATCTATACACAGGGGATGTAGCAGAGAGGACATCGCGTTTTGGACTGCGTCGGACGGAAGAGGATTTTTTTAATTAAAGATGGAGTCCCTAATGGCTTTTTTTTTATTTCTAATAAAAATTTTCTTTGTGTTGTGTTTTTTTTAAAACAATTTAATAGAAATTCATGGCGGTCATGTCTAATATTGGCGTGACCACCATAAATTTCGGGCTTAGGGCCAGCTGATAATACAAAGCTGGCCCTAACCTCTTTATTACCCAGCGTGCCACCGCTACCAGGGCCGCTGGAAGAGCGGGGTTCAGCGTCAAGGATGGCACTTCAATGAACGCGCCATCTTCTGGGGCGGCTGCGGGCTGAAATTTGCAGCGGGGGGTGCCCAGAAAGCTTGGGCATCCCTGCGCTGCGGATTCCAGCCCCCAGCTGCTTAGCTGTACCTGGCTAGACATAGAAATTGCGCGGAGCCCCACGCATTTTTTTTAAATTATTTCATGAAATTCTGAGATTCTGACTCTGAGACTCTGACTCTGAAATTCATTAAATAATTTTTAAAAAATGCGTGGGGCTCGCGCAATTTCTTTTGTCTAGCCAGGTACAGCTAAGCAGCTGAGGGCTGGAATCCGCAGCGCAGGGATGCCCAAGCTTTCTGGGCACCCCCGCTGCAAATTGCAGCCCGCAGCCGCCCCAGAAGATGGCGCGTTCATTGAAGCGCCATCCTCTGGCGCTGAACCCCGCTCTTCCAGCGGCCCTGGTGCGCGGTAGCACGCTGGGTAATAAAGGGGTTAATACCAGCTTTGTTATACAAGCTGGTATTAAGCCCGAGATTCTTAATGTCAGGCCACGTTTGACCCAGCCACTAAGAATCTCCAATAAAGGGTTAAAAAAACACAGAGAAAATTTTTTATTTGAAATAAAAAAAAAAGCCATTAGGGACTCCATCTTTAATTAAAAAAATCCTCTTCGTCCGACGTAGTCCAAAACGTGATGTCCTCTCTGCTACATGCACAGGGAATGAGCAGACTGAGAATAATCTCAGCACTGCTACATCATCTCTGTGAGCAGGCAGGTTCTAGGACCCTGGAGCTGCACAGACAAGACAGCTGGACTCGGCTCGCAAGAAACAGCAGTTTACTTTGCGAGTTTCCCTGCTATCACTGGCACAGTAGCCAGTGATGACTCGCACGAGTCCAATGCAAACAATGGCAATCCTAGTTTTGTCAGCGTTTCTGACAAAACTAGGATTGATATTGATTTGCATTGGACTCGTGCGAGTCATCACTGGGAAACTCGCCGAGTACCGAGTCCTGCGAGTCCCTTACTACTCGCTGAGTAACGAGTCCTAGCGAGTAGATTCGCCCATCCCTATTAGGCAACTTAATATAAACCAAATATATTCCCATCTCGCTTGTTTATTTTCACCAGGTAAACCAATATAACTGCACAAAATTTAGAAATAAATATTTCTGACATGCAAAAACAAAACCCCCAAAAAATTAGTGCCCAATATAGCCCCCTTTCTTTATGATGACACTCAACAGCCTCCATCCATAGATTCTGTCAGTTGCTTGATCTGTTTACGATCCACATTGCGTGCAGCAGCCACCACAGCCTCCAGACACTGTCCCCAGAGGTGTACTGTTTTCCCTCCCTGTAGATCTCACATTTTAGGAGGGACCACAGGTTCTCTATGGGGTTCAGATCAGGTGAACAAGGGGGCCATGTGATTATTTTTTCTTCTTTTAGACCTTTACTGGCCAGCCACGCTGTGGAGTAGTTGGATGCATGTGATGGAGGATTGTCCTGCATGAAAATCATGTTTTTCTTGAACGATACCGACTTCTTCCTGTACCACTGCTTGAAGAAGTTGTCTTCCAGAAACTGGCAGTAGGTCCGGGAGTTGAGCTTCACTCCATCCTCAGCCCGAAAAGGTCCCACAAGTTCATCTTTGATGATCCCAGCCCATACCAGTACCCCACCTCCACCTTGCTGGTGTCTGAGTTGGAGTGGATCTCTCTGCCCTTTACTGATCCAGCCTCTGGCCCATCCATCTGGCCATCAAGAGTCACTCTCCTTTCATCAGTCCATAAAACCTTTGAAAAATCAGTCTGAAGATATTTCTTGGCCCAGTCTTGACGTTTTATCTTATGTTTCTTGTTCAGAGGTGGTGGTTTTTCAGCCTTCCTTACCTTGGCCATGTCCCTGAGTATAGCACACCTTGTGCTTTTTGATACTCCAGTAACGTTGCAGCTCTGAAATATGGCAAAACTGGTGGCAAATGGCATCTTGGCAGCTTCACGCTTGATTTTCCTCAATTCATGGGCAGTTATTTTGTGCCTTTTTTGCCCTCACGCTTCTTGCGACCCTGTTGGCTATTTGCCATGAAATGCTTGATTGTTCGGTGATCACGCTTCAAAAGTTTGGCAATTTCCAGACTGCTGCATCCCTCTGCAAGACATCTCACAATTTTGGACTTTTCAGAGCCGTCACATCTCTCTTCTCACTCATTTTGCTTAAGGAAAGGCATTTGCCTAATAATTAAGCACACCTTATATAGGGTGTTGATGTCATTACACTACACCCTCCTCATTACAGAGATGCACATCACCTGATTTACTTCATTGGTAGTTGGCTCTCAGCCTATACAGCTTGGAGTAGGACAACATGTATAAAGAGTATCATGTGATCAAAATACTCATTTGCCTAATAATTCTAAGTCACCTTGTCTATTAATTCTATTCTGCTTCCATTACCTCATCCACTATATGCCACTTGTGTGACAGAGCCATATCCAGGTAATGAAGGTCCAACACTATATATATATATACCGTATGTATATTTTTATTTTTTTTTGGGGGGGGGGTAAATTAGAAACTTTGCTCATCGTTATGCAGAAAAGTTTTCTTGCTATATCGTATTTGACGTTCACTTAGTGTGAATGTTTGGATTGGTGGCAAACCCTTGTTGACAGATGGACACATGGTGGAGAGCCAAGGATGTTGAGGAACAAAACTCAGACTGATCAGATGCTTAACAGCGACAGATGGAGAAACATACGGCCCTAGACTAACAAAAGTGACAGAAAACACAGCAGAATGAAATAATATTGGCATAAGGGCGGCATGAAGAACTTACACAGACACAATATTAATAATAATAATAATAATAATAAATAAAAAAAAAATCACATTTTGATTTAACTTTTGTCATTGACTTTGCAAATGGGTTTGTTATATTTTGTCTTTTTTTTTCCATTTTGGGGTATTATCTTTTGTGTTACATTTATTTTATTATAAATAATAGTTATATTTCAATATATATTTTTTCACACTCATTTCTAAATACAGTAAATGATCTCTTTACTTTATAGTAAAAGCGGGATCGATTATAGAGAAATAAATTATATTTGAAAAATAATTGTTTTAATCTTCTAGCAATTTTTGATAATTTATGTATTGCATTTCTTGTTATTGTTGTAAAGTTTTAGTGCATAAAAGTACATATGTACATCCAATGGATAATAGTATACAGTTGTGGCCAAAAGTATTGACACCCCTGCCATTCTGTCAGATAATACTCGATTTCTTCCTGAAAATGATTGCAATCACAAATTCTTTGGTATTATTATCTTCATTTAATTTGTCTTCAATGAAAAAACACAAAAAGCCAAATTGGATCTAATTCCACACCAAACATAAAAAAGGGGGTGGACAAAAGTATTGGCACTGTTAGAAAAATCATGTGATGCTTCTCTAATTTGTGTAATTAACAGCACCTGTAACTTACCTGTGGCACCTAACAGGTGTTGGCAATAACTAAATCACACTTGCAGCCAGTTGACATGGATTAAAGTTGACTCAACCTCTGTCCTGTGTCCTTGTGTGTACCACATTGAGCATGGAGAAAAGAAAGAAGACCAAAGAACTGTCTGAGGACTTGAGAAACCAAATTGTGAGGAAGCATGAGCAATCTCAAGGCTACAAGTCCATCTCCAAAGACCTGAATGTTCCTGTGTCTACCGTGCCAGTGTCATCAAGAAGTGTAAAGCCCATGGACTGTGGCTAACCTCCCTAGATGTGGACGAAAAGAAAAATTGACGAGAGATTTCAACCAAGATTGTGCGGATGGTGGATAAAGAACCTCGACTAACATCCAAACAAGTTCAAGCTGCCCTGCAGTCCGGGGGTACAACAGTGTCATCCCGTACTATCCGTCAGCGTCTGAATGAAAAGGGACTGTATAGTAGGATGACCCAAGAAGACCTCACTTCTTACCCCGAGACATAAAAACCCAGGCTGGAGTTTGCCAAAACTTACCTGAGAAAGCCTAAAACATTTTGGAAGAATGTTCTCTGGTCAGATGAGACAAAAGTAAAGCTTTATGGGCAAAGGCATCAACATAGAGTTTACAGGGGGAAAAAAAGAGGCATTCAAAGAAAAGAACACGGTCCCTACAGTCAAACATGGCGGAGGTTCCTGATGTTTTGGGGTTGCTTTGCTGCCTCTGGCACTGGACTGCTTGACCGTGTGCATGGCATTATGAAGTCTGAAGACTACCAACAATTTGCAGCATAATGTAGGGCCCAGTGTGAGAAAGCTGGGTCTCCCTCAGAGGTCATGGGTCTTCCAGCAGGACAATGACCCAAAACACACTTCAAAAAGCACTAGAAAATGGTTTGAGAGAAAGCACTGGAGACTTCTAAGGTGGCAGCAATGAGTCCAGACCTGAATCCCATAGAACACCTGTGGAGAGATCTAAAAATGGCAGTTTGGAGAAGGCACCCTTCAATATCAGGGACCTGGAGCAGTTTGCCAAAGAAGAATGGTCTAAAATTCCAGCAGAGCATTGTAAGAAATTCATTGATGGTTACCGGAAGCGGTTGATCGCATTATTTTGGCTAAAGGTTGTGCAACCAAGTATTAGGCTGAGGGTGCCAATACTTTTGTCCGGCCCATTTTTGGAGTTGTGTGAAATGATCAATGTTTTGCTTTTTGCTTCATTCTCTTTTGTGTTTTTTCACTTGAAGACAAATTAAATGAAGATAATAATCCCAAAGAATTTGTGATTGCAATCATTTTCAGGAAGAAACTGAGTATTATCTGACAGAATTACAGGGTGTCATACTTTTGGCCACAACTATACCTCAAGAATTGCACACTTAATGCACCTGTGGGATTAAGACTTTTAGTGTTCCTGAGTTCTGTTTTCCTGTAGCTTCAGTAACTCTACCACCAGTCTCCTGTCTGTTTGCAGCTTCTAGTAATATTCCTATTGGTCTCATATCCTGCATTTAGCTTCCAGTAACTCTGCTACCCGTCTTCTGTCTGCCTGCAGCTGTCATTACCGCTATTACCGGTCTCCTGTCTGCCAACAGCTTCCAGTACCTTTGCTATCAATTCCCTGTCTGCCTGCAGCTTCCAGTACCTCTGTTATCACTTCCTTGTCTGCCTGCAGCTTCCAGTACCTCTGCTATCACTTCCTGTCTGCCTGTAGCTTCCATTACCTCTGCTACCAGTCTCCTGTCTCCCTGCAGCTTCCATTACCTCTACTATCACTTCCCTGTCTGGCTGCAGCTTGCAGTACCACTGACACTTATCTCCAGAATGCCTGCTGCTTCCACTATCTTGGCCAATAATGTCCTGTCTACCTGCGGCTTCCAGTACCTCTTCTACTAGTTTCCTGTCTGCTGAAGCTTCCAGTATCTCTGCTACTATTCTCCTGTCTGCCTGTGGCTTCCAGTACCTCTGCTACCTGTCTCCTGTCTGGTTTTGGCTTGCAGTACCTTTTGTCTGGCTGCAGATTCTAGTACATTGGTTACCAGTCTCCTATCTGCCTCTGACTCCAGTACTTTGCTACCAGTCCCCTTTCTGCTTGCAGCTTCCAATACCTGTATCTTTGCTTCTGGTCTCCGATTTGTCTATGGCCACCAGTACCTCTGCTACCTGTTCCCGCGTGCCTCACTTGCCTGCTGCAGCAATGCCCGTGGCCCTCTTACTTACTGGTCCTTGGGCTTTGGGAATTCCACATCCCCAAGTGAGTCTTACAGGAAGTATTTAACACTAAAATATTCAATTTAGTTTCATCCTGCTGAATCAGCTTTGTATTCCTTCCCTCACCATTAGCATTCGGTAGATCTGTACTTATAGCCAAACTTCATGTTAATAACACAGTACTTGAAACTTAAGCACAAAAAAACTAAAATATACATAACTAAAAACATTCTTTGAAACTATTCCACTACAATTTCTAACATTAGTTTCTTCCAAATATAAAACTATAATGTTTTAAATAAGTTTCTTCTTGATCGAAACAAACACCAGAAAATCCAATTTGGCAGATTATCTAATACTCAATAAATGAAAAAAAGTAATAAAAATGATAATACCACAAATAATAACAATAGTATAATAATATATTAATGCCAAATAGAATAATAGCAACTTTTTTTGACTGTACAGAGCAGGGGTCTCCAACACACCGTAGACGCCTTGATGATGACACCATCCGCACTTGATATGTTTTCCTGGCGCCGCAGAGAGACAAGCTCTCCGGCTCAGCTACATTAATTGCAGCCGCCGGGCAATCAGATACCAGCAGCTGACGTCGGTGTATGACATCATCAGCTGCTGGCCTCTGACTGGACGGCTGCTGGCATTGGTTTATCTGAGCCGGAGAGGTTGTCTCTGTGCGGCACCATGAATACATATCAGGGGCGGATGTTACCGTGGTCAAGACAATATGATACTCAGGGAATGGAAGACAGGTGAGAAAAATCTTAGTGCATGTATATGAAAAATGGCACAATAGGGCAAATTATTACAAAAAAGGGAACAAGATCATTACTTCACAAAATGAGAGCAATGACCGTCACATTTCTAAAAGAAGATCAGGATGGGGACATTACTACAGTAAGGGGACAAGGATGCGGGTATTACTAGAAGAAGAGGATCAGGATGGGGACATTACTACAGAAAGGGGACAAGGATGCCAATATTACTAGAAGAAGAAGATCAGGATGGGGACATTACTACAGAAAGGGGACAAGGATGCGGGTATTACTAGAAGAAGAGGATCAGGATGGGGACATTACTACAGTAAGGGGACAAGGATGCCAATATTACTAGAAGAAGAAGATCAGGATGGGGACATTACTACAGTAAGGGGACACGGATGCGGATATTACTAGAAGAAGAGGATCAGGATGGGGACATTACTACAGAAAGGGGACAAGGATGCGGGTATTACTAGAAGAAGAGGATCAGGATGGGGACATTACTACAGTAAGGGGACAAGGATGCGGATATTACTAGAAGAAGAAGATCAGGATGGGGACATTACTACAGTAAGGGGACAAGGATGCGGACATTACTAGAAGAAGAGGATCAGGATGGGGACATTACTACAGAAAGGGGACAAGGATGCGGATATTACTAGAAGAAGAAGATCAGGATGGGGACATTACTACAGTAAGGGGACAAGGATGCGGATATTACTAGAAGAAGAAGATCAGGATGGGGACATTACTACAGTAAGGGGACAAGGATGCGGGTATTACTAGAAGAAGATCAGGATGGGGACATTACTACAGTAAGGGGACAAGGATGCGGGTATTACTAGAAGAAGATCAGGATGGGGACATTACTACAGTAAGGGGACAAGGATGCCAATATTACTAGAAGAAGAAGATCAGGATGGGGACATTACTACAGTAAGGGGACACGGATGCGGATATTACTAGAAGAAGAGGATCAGGATGGGGACATTACTACAGTAAGGGGACAAGGATGCGGTATTACTAGAAGAAGATCAGGATGGGGACATTACTACAGTAAGGGGACAAGGATGCGGGTATTACTAGAAGAAGATCAGGATGGGGACATTACTACAGTAAGGGGACAAGGATGCCAATATTACTAGAAGAAGAGGATCAGGATGGGGACATTACTACAGAAAGGGGACAAGGATGCGGGTATTATTAGAAGAAGAAGATCAGGATGGGGACATTACTACAGTAAGGGGACAAGGATGCGGATATTACTAGAAGAAGAAGATCAGGATGGGGACATTACTACAGTAAGGGGACAAGGATGCGGACATTACTAGAAGAAGAGGATCAGGATGGGGACATTACTACAGAAAGGGGACAAGGATGCGGATATTACTAGAAGAAGAAGATCAGGATGGGGACATTACTACAGTAAGGGGACAAGGATGCGGATATTACTAGAAGAAGAAGATCAGGATGGGGACATTACTACAGTAAGGGGACAAGGATGCGGGTATTACTAGAAGAAGAGGATCAGGATGGGGACATTACTACAGTAAGGGGACAAGGATGCGGATATTACTAGAAGAAGAGGATCAGGATGGGACATTACTACAGAAAGGGGACAAGGATGCGGGTATTACTAGAAGAAGAGGATCAGGATGGGGACATTACTACAGTAAGGGGACAAGGATGCGGATATTACTAGAAGAAGAAGATCAGGATGGGGACATTACTACAGTAAGGGGACAAGGATGCGGACATTACTAGAAGAAGAAGATCAGGATGGGGACTTACTACAGTAAGGGGACAAGGATGCGCGATATTACTAGAAGAAGAGGATCAGGATGGGGACATTACTACAGAAAGGGGACAAGGATGCGGATATTACTAGAAGAAGAAGATCAGGATGGGGACATTACTACAGTAAGGGGACAAGGATGCGGATATTACTAGAAGAAGAGGATCAGGATGGGGACATTACTACAGAAAGGGGACAAGGATGCCAATATTACTAGAAGAAGAGGATCAGGATGGGGACATTACTACAGAAAGGGGACAAGGATGCGGGTATTACTAGAAGAAGAGGATCAGGATGGGGACATTACTACAGTAAGAGGACAAGGATGCCAATATTACTAGAGAAGAAGAGGATCAGGATGGGGACATTACTACAGTAAGGGGACAAGGATGCCAATAGTACTAGAAGAAGAGGATCAGGATGGGGACATTACTACAGAAAGGGGACAAGGATGCGGGTATTACTAGAAGAAGAGATCAGGATGGGGACATTACTACAGTAAGGGGACAAGGATGCGGATATTACTAGAAGAAGAGGATCAGGATGGGGACATTACTACAGAAAGGGGACAAGGATGCGGTATTACTAGAAGAAGATCAGGATGGGGACATTACTTCAGTAAGGGGACAAGGATGCGGATATTACTAGAAGAAGAGGATCAGGATGGGGACATTACTACAGAAAGGGGACAAGGATGGGTATTACTAGAAGAAGATCAGGATGGGGACATTACTACAGTAAGGGGACAAGGATGCGGATATTACTAGAAGAAGAGGATCAGGATGGGGACATTACTACAGAAAGGGGACAAGGATGCGGGTATTACTAGAAGAAGATCAGGATGGGGACATTACTACAGTAAGGGGACACGGATGCGGATATTACTAGAAGAAGAAGATCAGGATGGGGACATTACTACAGTAAGGGGACAAGGATGCGGGTATTACTAGAAGAAGATCAGGATGGGGACATTACTACAGTAAGGGGACAAGGATGTGGATATTACTAGAAGAAGAAGATCAGGATGGGGACATTACTACAGTAAGGGGACAAAGATGCGGGTATTACTAGAAGAAGAGGATCAGGATGGGGACATTACTACAGTAAGGGGACAAGGATGCGGATATTACTAGAAGAAGAAGATCAGGATGGGGACATTACTACAGTAAGGGGACAAGGATGCGGATATTACTAG
This sequence comes from Allobates femoralis, assembly GCA_033576535.1. Classification (NCBI taxonomy): domain Eukaryota; kingdom Metazoa; phylum Chordata; class Amphibia; order Anura; family Aromobatidae; genus Allobates; species Allobates femoralis. Next base: position 32,498,536 of record JARQOC010000005.1, read on the forward strand.
AAGAAGAAGATCAGGATGGGGACATTACTACAGTAAGGGGACAAGGATGCGGATATTACTAGAAGAAGATCAGGATGGGGACATTACTACAGTAAGGGGACACAGATGCGGATATTACTAGAAGAAGAGGATCAGGATGGGGACATTACTACAGTAAGGGGACACGGATGCGGATATTACTAGAAGAAGATCAGGATGGGGACATTACTACAGTAAGGGGACAAGGATGCGGATATTACTAGAAGAAGAAGATCAGGATGGGGACATTACTACAGTAAGGGGACAAGGATGCGGATATTACTAGAAGAAGAGGATCAGAATGGGGACATTACTACAGTAAGGGGACAAGGATGCGGGTATTACTAGAAGAAGATCAGGATGGGGACATTACTACAGTAAGGGGACAAGGATGCGGGTATTACTAGAAGAAGATCAGGATGGGGACATTACTACAGAAAGGGGACAAGGATGCAGGTATTACTAGAAGAAGATCAGGATGGGGACATTACTACAGTAAGGGGACAAGGATGCGGGTATTACTAGAAGAAGAGGATCAGGATGGGGACATTACTACAGTAAGGGGACAAGGATGCGGATATTACTAGAAGAAGAAGATCAGGATGGGGACATTACTACAGTAAGGGGACACGGATGCGGATATTACTAGAAGAAGAAGATCAGGATGGGGACATTACTACAGTAAGGGGACAAGGATGCGGATTAGGGATGGGCGAGTTTACTCGCTAGGACTCGGGACTCGGCGATTCTGAAGGTACTCGCAGGACTCGTTACTCGGCGAATCTCCCAGCTTGGACTCGCACAGTGACGAGTCCAATGGAATTCAATGTCAATAAGCTTGACTCGTCACAGATACCCGCTGTCAGCAGCGAGTCTGAGCGAGTCTACGATTCCGAGTCCTACGAGTCTACGATTCCGAGTCCTGTATACTGTATTCGGGAGTCGGACTCTCGAATACCGAATCTGTTATGTTGCGAGTCAGCACAGCGTGCGTGTTAGGTCAGAAAACTTGTGAAGATAGCCAATCATAGTCAGTAATGGCATAGCAAAGTTGGTTGTGTCAGGACTATGATTGGCTGCTGTCCAGCGTCATGCCTATGTCATCTATGACAGGCAAGGCAGTATATAAGGCTTGTCCCCGCCATTTTGGCCACATTCCTGAGACGATCTGACCTAGTATAGGGAGAGAGAGATATATGCTGGAGCAGATCAGGGATTGTCAGTGTAGGGAAGATTCCTTATATTAACCCAAAAAGCTCTTCTGAGAGCTAGGAGGAGGACGGAGTAGTGCTGTGTAGGCAGGCAGGCAGGGAGGGAAGGAAGGAGAAGCCTTAGAGTGCACACAGGACGGACCTCATAGCTTAGCTTACTCACTCAGCTTTGCTAACAGCTGCAGTCAGAGGCTTAGCTGAGGTGCTGTTTCCTTTTTTTTTGCACCAGATCGATTTTTGTTCCTAATAAGCCATAGAGCGTTATTTTTTCTGTGGCAGACCAGTGCGTTGCTGCTAGCACGTACTCCACCTTAGGGAGTGTAGTGTGCGGCTTCACTGCCAAGTGTGAGAGCGCACACTTACCCCGCCAGCAAGTGACGCATTCAGCTAACCTAACCACATCTCGGTGGCTGTGCGCACTTCAAACCAATTTTTTTAGGGAGTGTAGTGTGCGGCTTCACTGCCAAGTGTGAGAGCGCACACTTACCCCGCCAGCAAGTGACGCATTCAGCTAACCTAACCACATCTCGGTGGCTGTGCGCACTTCAAACCAATTTTTTTAGGGAGTGTAGTGTGCGGCTTCACTGCCAAGTGTGAGAGCGCACACTTACCCCGCCAGCAAGTGACGCATTCAGCTAACCTAACCACATCTCGGTGGCTGTGCGCACTTCAAACCAATTTTTTTAGGGAGTGTAGTGTGCGGCTTCACTGCCAAGTGTGAGAGCGCACACTTACCCCGCCAGCAAGTGACGCATTCAGCTAACCTAACCACATCTCGGTGGCTGTGCGCACTTCAAACCAATTTTTTTAGGAGTGTAGTGGTGCGGCTTCACTGCCAAGTGTGAGAGCGCACACTTACCCCGCCAGCAAGTGACGCATTCAGCTAACCTAACCACATCTCGGTGGCTGTGCGCACTTCAAACCAATTTTTTTAGGGAGTGTAGTGTGCGGCTTCACTGCCAAGTGTGAGAGCGCACACTTACCCCGCCAGCAAGTGACGCATTCAGCTAACCTAACCACATCTCGGTGGCTGTGCGCACTTCAAACCAATTTTTTTAGGGAGTGTAGTGTGCGGCTTCACTGCCAAGTGTGAGAGCGCACACTTACCCCGCCAGCAAGTGACGCATTCAGCTAACCTAACCACATCTCGGTGGCTGTGCGCACTTCAAACCAATTTTTTTAGGGAGTGTAGTGTGCGGCTTCACTGCCAAGTGTGAGCGCGCACACTTACCCCGCCAGCAAGTGACGCATTCAGCTAACCTAAACACATCTCGGTGGCTGTGCGCACTTCTAACCAATTTTTTTAGGGAGTGTAGTGTGCGGTTTCAATGCCAAGTGTGAGAGCGCACACTTACCCCGCCAGCAAGTGACGCATTCAGCTAACCTAACCACATCTCGGTGGCTGTGCGCACTTCAAACCAATTTTTTTAGGGAGTGTAGTGTGCGGCTTCACTGCCAAGTGTGAGAGCGCACACTTACCCCGCCAGCAAGTGACGCATTCAGCTAACCTAACCACATCTCGGTGGCTGTGCGCACTTGAATCTAATTTTTTTAGGGAGTGTAGTGTGCGGCTTCACTGCCAAGTGTGAGAGCGCACACTTACCCCGCCAGCAAGTGACGCATTCAGCTAACCTAACCACATCTCGGTGGCTGTGCGCACTTCAAACCAATTTTTTTAGGGAGTGTAGTGTGCGGCTTCACTGCCAAGTGTGAGAGCGCACACTTACCCCGCCAGCAAGTGACGCATTCAGCTAACCTAACCACATCTCGGTGGCTGTGCGCACTTGAAACTAATTTTTTTAGGGAGTGTAGTGTGCGGCTTCACTGCCAAGTGTGAGAGCGCACACTTACCCCGCCAGCAAGTGACGCATTCAGCTAACCTAACCACATCTCGGTGGCTGTGCGCACTTCAAACCAATTTTTTTAGGGAGTGTAGTGTGCGGCTTCACTGCCAAGTGTGAGCGCGCACACTTACCCCGCCAGCAAGTGACGCATTCAGCTAACCTAACCACATCTCGGTGGCTGTGCGCACTTCTAACCAATTTTTTTAGGGAGTGTAGTGTGCGGTTTCACTGCCAAGTGTGAGAGCGCACACTTACCCCGCCAGCAATTGACGCATTCAGCTAACCTAACCACATCTCGGTGGCTGTGCGCACTTCAAACCAATTTTTTTAGGGAGTGTAGTGTGCGGTTTCACTGCCAAGTGTGAGAGCGCACACTTACCCCGCCAGCAAGTGACGCATTCAGCTACACCTAACTCCAACTTGGTGACTGTGCATTCGTCTACAATGTCTCAAAAAAAAACAATTACCAAAAAGGATGTTGCAAAGGGACAGGGACGAGCTCGTGGCCGCAGCAGTCTTGCCCAAGAAGGCACTGGTACAAGTACACAGCCTAGGATTGATAGAACGTCCTTTTTTCTACCTAGAAATCCCAGTACTCAAAGAAAACGTGTGTTGAGGCCGGATGAGCATGACAAGATAACATCTTGGATGGCTCAGACGCCCTCGACCACTGGTTCTTGCAGTACGCAATCATCCGTGGCAAGACATTCTAGTGTCGCTACAGACAATGCAGCGCCATCCAATCCTCAAAGTCGTCATATTGCCTCAACCCATCGGCAGCCAGAGGAAAATTTGAATATGGACCTTGGTCACTCGGATGACTTATTCGGTTCTTATCAAGGGGTTTCTTTGTCACTGCCTGACGAGATACTTGAAGTAGACGAAATGTCTACTCATGGCCAAAGTTTGGAAGTAGCGCGTCCTGAGGAAAGACACTTTCACGAAATGCAAACAGTAACTCAGGAGGTGGATGATGATGAGGATGATGAGACACACAATCTCATCTGGCCAGCCTGCTCAGTCAGTTTATCCAGAATCCTTTGAACTGGAAGGGGTGGATGATGACACCACAGATCCTACCTGGATTGCTGAATTGCATAGCCAAGAGAGCAGCCAGGAGGACGAAAGTGGCTATGTACCACTGGCAAAATCACAAAGGCGTACTGTCTCCAGAACACAAACTGTGAGAACAGTTGCCCAAATAGCGTCAACTGTGGCACAAACTGTGCCAACTGTTGCACAAACTGCAAACACAGTTGCCCAAAATGTGTCCACAGTTGGTGTTGAACAGAGTCATCCTCCTCTTCCTCCAATTAAAAATAAAGGACGAACAGCCAGTGTGTGGAAATTTTTTAAGGATAGCCCAACATTACCAAATATGGTTATCTGTAAGATGTGCCAGGCAAGGCTTAGCAGAGGCACGGTAAAAGGAAACCAGAGCACCAGCAGTATGCGCAAGCATATGTCTCTTAAGCACCCAATTCAGTGGGCACCCTATCAGGGTTCAAAATCAGTGCCTTCTGATCCAAACACTTCCAGGCCACCTCAGATACATCCTTCACCAGCAAGTGTTCAGGCTTCAGCTCCTGCTCAAGCGTACTCCTCCCAAGGTGCTTTACAAGACAGACATGACAGTAGTCAATCCTCTTGTCAGTCTGGTCCAAACGTGCAGTTGTCTGTGCCACAGCTGTATGAAAGACAGCGGAAGTTCCAACCGACACACCCATATTCCCAAAAAGTGACAGCGAAAATAGCCAAGTTGTTAGCTGTGGAAATGCTGCCGTTTAGGCTTGTGGGTACAGAGTCTTTTCGGGAGTTGATGGCTGAGGCAGCACCACGATACTCTGTACCCAGCCGGTACTTTTTCTCACGTAGTGCCGTTCCCGCCTTACACCAGCACGTGGTTAACAACTTAAAACGTGCTTTAACAAATGCTGTCACCGCCAAAGTCCACCTAACTACGGACACGTGGACAAGTAGTTGTGGACAGGGCAGATACATTTCACTAACGGCTCACTGGATCAACCTGGTGGAGAGTGTCCCAACTTCTAAAACTGTACCATCTGACATACTTCCAACTCCACGAATAGCGGGCCCAACATCATTCCGGGTGTCTGCCTCCTCATATATGTCCAGTGCCCAATCTGCTTCTGCCACTTCCTTGTCCACTGCTGAGCCTCAAGCACCATCACGTCCGAGTTGGGAGCTTTGCAGTACTGCTTCTGCAAGGCGACAACAGGCTCTTCTGAAGCTTATCTGCCTAGGTGACACACGTCACACTGCAACAGAGTTGTGGAAAGGTCTCAAGCAACAGACCGATGAGTGGCTGGCCCCACTGGAACTACAACCAGGTCTAGTTGTGAGCGATAATGGTGCAAACCTTGTGGCGGCAATAAAGCACGGTAAACTTGTACATGTGCCTTGCATGGCTCATGTCCTGAACCTGGTAGTTCAGAAATTCCTCAAAATATACCCAGAGTTATCTGAGCTACTGGATAAGGTGAGGCGAATTTGCGCCCACTTTAGACATTCGTCCACAGCAGCTGCAAGTCTTTCTGCCCTTCAAATCCAATTTAACTTGCCGAAACACAGGCTAATTTGCGACATGCCTACGCGATGGAACTCCACCTTCCATATGCTGGCAAGGTTTAATGAGCAGCAGAAGGCAATAGCGGAATTTCAGCTGCAACATGCCCGTCAACCTGGAAGTCATACCACACACATCGGTACTTTCGAGTGGGTCTGGATCGCTGACCTTTGCGAGTTGCTGGATAACTTCGAATACTGTACCAAACTCGTCAGTGGGGATCAGTCGATTATAAGTCTCACCATCCCCATGCTCTGCCTGCTCCAAGAATCCCTATTGAATCTCAAAACAGATGCTTTGAGAGCACAGCGGATGGCTATGGAGCCAGAATTGAACATCGCTGATCCTAGCCACCCTAGCCAATATCAGCAGGCTACATTGGTTCAGGAAGATGGTGATGAGGGTGATGATGAAGAAGATTTATTTTTCTCTGGTACTGATGTGAACCCTGATGGGACTCCCAACCCTACGTTTATGTCGGTACAGCATGGGTGGGCTGAAGAGGAGGAGGCGGACACCGATTTAGAGGCCACGACGCGTAGTGATCTTCATTCTGTTGTAACCGAGGAGATGAGTCTTTGCAGCTTAGCACACATGGCTGAAGTAATGTGTCAATGTGTCTCCAAAGATCCACGCGTCATACACATCTATGACAGCGACCTCTACTGGTTGTCAACGTTTTTGGACCCACGGTACAAAGACAAATTTCAGTCGCTGCTGTCGCACTCATCCAGGGGCTTAACGATGGATCATGTAAAGAGGGTTCTTCTTGATATTTTGCTGGCAATATCACCGTCTGAATCCGCTATACATCGAAGAACCAGCTCTTTCCAACAGCAGCCTTTGGTTGGGACACAAACGCCATCAATGACAAGAAGAGGTGGGGGTAAGATGTCCGCCAACTGGGCGATGTTCAACAGACCTTCCAATCAAGAACGTAATTTGCCTACGGTGACCTTGAGTAGGAGACAACAATTGTCCAACATGGTGCAGCAGTATCTCAGTGACAGTACCAGCTTCCTAACCGACCCTTCTGTACCTTTAATTACTGGGTTTCCAAGCTGCACACTTGGACTGAGCTGTCATTGTATGCCTTGGAGGTGCTGGCATGCCCAGCTGCTAGTGTGACATCAGAGCGTGTTTTCAGTGCCGCTGGGGGTATAGTCACTGATAGAAGGTCCCGCCTCACCACAGAAAATGCCGACAGGCTCACTCTAATTAAATTCAACAAGGATTGGATATCATCACAGTTCCTAAGCCCTCCTGACGACAGTACACAATCCTAGATTAACCTAATCATAATTAATATGATTGGGATATTGCGCTGTTAACAATATGCCCATTTTTGACAGGAATTAATGACAAGTCCCGTAGCTCTGTTGATTTGATTCGGCACCCAGTCCAAGCAATAATATGCTATGGGCCAAGCGCCCTGCTTTATGTAAAAAAATATTTTATTAAGCCCTTTGGGCTAATTTTTTGAGGCACCAAGCCTAGGACTGCATAGTTGGCCTTGCTTCTTCTATGCTCCTAGTCCAAGCAATAATATGCAATGGGCCAAGCGCCCTGCTTTATTTATAAATAGACTTTATTAAGCCCTTTGGGCTAATTTTTTAAGCCACAAAGGCTAACAAGCTTATCATGCTTTGGGAGACACCCTGGCTAACAAGCTTTTTATGGCCCTTAGGCCTACATTTATACCAAAAATGGGATACAGCCCCTTGGGCTAATTTTTGGAGCCACCCAGGCTAACAAGCTTATCATGGTTTGGGAGACACACTGGCTAACAAGCTTTTTATGGCCCTTAGGCCTACATTTATACCAAAAATGGGAAACAGCCCATTGGGCTAATTTTTCCAGGCACCAATCCTATGCCTGCATCGTGGGCGTTGCTTGGACTATCATCCTGCTGGAGCCTGTTGAAGGGTCCCACTGTACGCTCCATACAAAACGCGTAGACGCGATGTGTAGCATGTAGACGTCCCAGCCTCTCACATGTGTGTTCATAGTCTTGTTGCCATAGCGAGGCAGAAAGTAACCCCCCAAACACAGGCACTGTTTGTCAGCAACAGTTGTATGTGGAGTCATGATTTGACACTTAGTAACCAAGGTGACTTCATGCGCCATGCGGGCCGTAAAGTACTTGCTAATGATGCTCTCTCCCCTGTCCCCCACGCCAAATGTCTCGGGGTAATCCTTGACTCCTCCCTCTCCTTCAAGCCCCACCTGTAGTCCCTAACCAAGTCCCTGTGACTCCAACTCAAAAATATTTAACCAATTCGGTCGTTCCTCAATCCTGACACTGCTGAAACACTCATAAATGCCCTCATCATCTCCCGCCTTGACTACTGCAACCTCCTTCGCATAGGTCTCCCTGCCAACTCTCTTGCACCTCTCCAATCTATACTAAACTCTGCTGCCCGACTAATACATCTGTCCTCACGCTACTCCCCTGCCTACCCCCTCTGCCAAGCCGTTCACTGGCCCCTCCGGCCCACAGAGAGCTCACTTTAAAACACTGACCATGACATTCAAAGCCTTACACAACCTATCCCCACCATACATCTCCGACCTGATCTCCCGATACCATCCCTCACGCAACCTGCGTTCATCCCAAGAACTTGTCCTACAGTCCACCCTCATCTCCTCTTCCCACAACCGCATACAGGATTTCTCCCGGTAATCCGCCATGCTATGGAACTCCCTGCCCCACCTCATCAGTCAGTCGCCTACCCTCTGAACCTTAAAGATACTTCTAAAGACTCACCTCTTCCGACAGGCCTACAACCTGCCATGAGACCCCGCTACACGCCCACGACCGACACCTTCCCCACCCTATTGTATCCCCACCCACCCCTCGTAGAATGTGAGCCCACGCGTACAGGGTCCTCTACTATTGTACCTATATGACCTTATTGTCTATGTTTATTGTACTTGTCCTTCTCTACCTTTTCCTCATGTAAAGCGCCATGGAACCTATGGGCGCTATATAAATAAATAATTATAATAATTATGATGACTTGAAGCCCAACCACAAAAATAACTCCACATTCATTCCTTGAAAAAATACAGACACAAAGCTGGTTTTTAAAACTGTGTTTAAAAAAAAAAAATGGCAGCACTGTTTGGACATTCCAAAAAATACTACCTTTTAAAATTGTAGTAACAACAAGAACAACAACAAATGGAGCCCTACAGGTCCTAGTAGGTGGGCTGTCCGTCCTGCAAAAGGTCAAGGGCCCCACGTATGGCCTGGCCGAACCCTTCAGGGTGGATCCTCTGAACAGGTGTAGGGAACGGTGGTAGGTCCCTGTTAGCTGGCCACTGGCAGTGAGGCAAAGCCCTGTGGGGTGGGACATGGCTGTCCCGTGTTGTGGGCCTGCCTAGCCTGTTAGAGTTTATTTTCCACCCATCCAAATATTGGAACACATCACCAGGGTCGTTATTTGGCTGACAGGCTTCCAGCACTATCTGTAATGCTGACCTTGCCCGCAGTAGCCTGTCAAATGGAATATTATCCATGAATGGTATAATACTGCGGGCAAAGTCAGCATTACTCTGTTGCACACTTAAATGTGCTGACCCCGGGATCGGACCATAAGCTGGGCCTGCCGCTGGTGGCGTCGGTGGTGGTGCTGGCCCTGCCGCTGGTGGTGGCGGTGGTGGTGCTGGCCATGCCGCTGGTGGTGGCGGTGGTGGTGCTGGCCCTGCCGCTGGTGGGGGCGGTGGTGGTGCGGACCCTGCCGCTGGTGGCGGTGGTGGTGGTGGTGGTGGCGGGGACGGCGGTGGTGGTGTTTGATGGCCCTGCCGCTGCTGGGGGCGGTGGTGGTGCGGACCCTGCCGCTGGTGGCGGTGGTGGTGGTGGTGGTGGCGGGGACGGCGGTGGTGGTGTTGATGGCCCTGCCGCTGGTGCCGGCGGTGGTGGTGCTGGCACGGCCGCTGGTGGCGGCGGTGGTGGTGCTGGCCCTGGCGCTGCTGGCGGCGATGCTGGTGGTGGTGGTGGCGGCGGCGACGGCGGTGGTGGTGGTGGCGCCGGCCGTGGTGGTGGTGGTGGGTTTACTCCACGCCGCCTTCTGTTTGGAGGTGGAGGATTAGCAGCACGCCACCCTCTGTAGTAAGCTTCTCTGTGGGTAAAGTAAAAAAAAATTTGGTGAATGCATTGCATTTGGAAACAAAAACATAGGTCAAACATTAAGTTGCACGCTTTTTAGACTCTGTGTATCTGTGTATTCTTAATCAGATATTTGTTATTATTATGAAATAATAACCAACTGTACATAACATAAAGGAATACGTGACTTTCTTTGCTAATTCCATACTAATACATAATTTTTCACCCCCTGATTACCACCCACCCCCCCCCCATCCCATCTAATCTAGACGATCAATAACACCAATGGTTCACATGAAAAAAAAAAGTCCCCCTGACTTCACTTTTAACTTGACATACTTAATTCACAAAACTTTTAGCTTATATCATCTATATAAAGCAGGGAAGGGGTTGAAAGGTATACAATATATATATATATAATATATTTATATAATCGGGAGTTTGAAATTCCGGCACTGTAGCCGAATCCCAAACTCCTTAGCGTCACTGCGAGCGGAGACGCGTATGCGCCTTCGCGAGCCGCAGACGCTTAACTCACACAGCCGCTATAGCGTTTTCTCGAGCGGCCTCGCGCCCTCCGCTCACAGCAAGACCTGCGCCCCTCACAGCGCCCAATCCGCCCCGGCATGCTGGCATTTGTACTTCCCCCGTCTGTGCACCCACAGGTCTTAGCAGATCACTGATGCTGACAGCGGGGGGGGGACAACACAGACAATCAAATCAGGAGGAGGTCAGTGTCAGGAGGAGATGACAGCCGCCCGCCGGGGCCTGTGACACTGCAGAGGTCACAGCGGGGCTGTGTGTGCGGACAACGGGGAGGCCGGGGGCTACGGACGTACCGGACACGTCCTCTGCTCCTGGAGATGTGCCGCGGTTCCGCGCTCGCTGCGTATCTGACGCGGGAGCCGCGCTCACCACGCCCACACCACGCCCTCTGCCAAACAACCCACACCTCTCACTAACCTCCTGCAGCTAACCACACCCCATGTTTACCTTTGCCATGATGTCATTTAGCTGCGGCCGCTATCTTTAATAAGGTCAGTAATGATGGCAGTAATCGGATCTCTGCTCCCTCTAGCACGCCCCAACACTGTAGCACCATCTATTAACCCTATTCTCATCACCTATATACTCTGCTACCCACTGAGCCGCCTGTATACTCTGCTACCCACAGACCCGCCTGTATACTCTGCTACCCACAGACCCGCCTGTATACTCTGCTACCTCAGACCCGCCTGTATACTCTGCTACCCACAGACCCGCCTGTATACTCTGCTACCCACAGACCCGCCTGTATACTCTGCTACCCACAGACCCGCCTGTATACTCTGCTACCCACAGAGCCGTCTTTATACTCTGCTACCTCAGACCCGCCTGTATACTCTGCTACCCACAGACCCGCCTGTATACTCTGCTACCCACAGAGCCGTCTTTATACTCTGCTACCTCAGACCCGCCTGTATACTCTGCTACCCACAGAGACGCCTGTATACTCTGCTACCTCAGACCCGCCTGTATACTCTGCTACCCACAGACCCGCCTGTATACTCTGCTACCCACAGAGCCGTCTTTATACTCTGCTACCTCAGACCCGCCTGTATACTCTGCTACCCACAGACCCGCCTGTATACTCTGCTACCTCAGACCCGCCTGTATACTCTGCTACCTCAGACCCGCCTGTATACTCTGCTACCCACAGACCCGCCTGTATACTCTGCTACCCACAGACCCGCCTGTATACTCTGCTACCCACAGAGCCACGTGTATACTCTGCTACCCACAGAGCCGAAATGGAACCTAATGTATATATTAATAAATAATACTAAATGTACACAACAGTGCTGCAGACACATACCTTGGCATACGGGCCACCGGGTGAAGGAAGGACAGCCGGTCATAAAAGTGGTAGTGGTTGAGCAATGGAGCGGCTCCCGGTTGTCTCTCTGAGTACTGCCGGTACTGCTTCTTATGCTGGTCCCGGCAGCTCCTCCACCGTTTTTTAAGATGGTCAACTGTGAAATGATTTGAAACCGGGTTTAGAGATGTGTAATATTTGAAACAACAAAAGTATGTGTACAAATCAACAATAACATTTTATTCATTTTGTGTGTGTAATGTGTATACAAGGCACAGTGACACGACAGTGTGGAACATCATCAACAGCATTACGGACATTGAGCTCACGTGGCCACAATCACAAATGAGGCAGGACACATGTCAACGCATAGAGAATGTAATAGTGCGGGCACCAGACTCTGGTCATTAGTGGTATTTATATACACCCAACCCCTTGGCCGAAAGAGCCAGGAGGATCAGACATTAAACTCATTGTACTGTTGTGACCCCATCCAAATATAGGCAACTATGCGGTGGAGCATGATAACACATTCAGGGTCCTGTATACCCTGCTATGGGGGCCCTGTATTCCCACTGCTGGGGGCCCTGTAAACCCACTGGGCCACTGTCTACCCACTGCTGGGGGCCCTGTATACCCACTGCTGGGGGGGCCTGTACACACACTGAGGGCCCTGTATACAGGGACTGACTGGCACCCTACAGTTTGGGTCGCAACCCTCCCTCACCGGCCCGACACAGGTGAGGACGGGGGGTGGGGGGGGGGGTGATGACTGGCGGCCGCCTCACAGTCACCGCAGCTCCCGCATTCTCCTATGGCTCGCTCCCAGCCGCAGCCTCGCGCTCCTCACAGCCGCTCGCTAACAGTCGCAGCCGCACGCCACTCACAGACGCTCACTCCCGGACGCAGCCGCGTGCTGATGACGTCATCGCGCGCCCAGGAGCTTCCGTTTCCGCCTGCTGCTTCAGGGACATGCGGATTATTCATGCTCCTGCAGCCGCATGACCCGTGGCACCGGGGCCAGTCCGCCACTGCCTGTATACCACAATATGGGGGGATGTATACCCATCTGGGGGCCTGTATACTCTGCAGGGGGAGGTGTATACTCTGCTGGGGGGCTGTCTACCAGTGATAGCCGCTGTATACCAGGATGGCGGTGAATATGTTTTCATAGTTTTTCGGGGCAAAAATAGGGGGGTCGGCTTATACACGGGTCGGCTTATACACGAGTATATATACAGTAAATGCAATATATAACGTGTAAACTCATTTAACTTACTTAGATTGCTCTGTTCCTCATGGTCACTCCGATGGAACGCAGGGAACATCTCTTGGGCGATCTCTCTCCAGGCTGTATTAATTTGGGTCGTATCCCCATAGTCAGGATCTGTAGGGAGCCATAGAAATGGACGAGCCTCCACAAGTGCAATAAGACGCAGTGTGTTCACCGTGCCACGTCCTGCTGCCATGATTGCACTGATGAATGGATTGCTCTGTGTGTGCGCCTGTCAGCGCGACTCGCTTCCTGTTTCCTTAAAGCATGGTGTGTGCTGGAGAATCCCTTCCCTCGCATCATCGGCTACAAGCCTCAAAATAAGAGAAAAACCAGCGAGTTTGGACTCGCACACTTTCAGAGACACATCAGCGAGTTGTAAATGTCATTATTCGCTATTACTCGGGTCCCTATTCATTAACATTGGACTCGCTGGACTCGCAACGAGTCCCGAGTCCTTGACTCGGACTCGTTGGGGTCTTGCGATTCCGAGTCTTTTCGGACTCGCCCATCTCTAATGCGGATATTACTAGAAGAAGAGGATCAGGATGGGGACATTACTACAGTAAGGGGACAAGGATGCGGATATTACTAGAAGAAGAGGATCAGGATGGGGACATTACTACAGTAAGGGGACAAGGATGCGGGTATTACTAGAAGAAGAGGATCAGGATGGGGACATTACTACAGTAAGGGGACAAGGATGCGGATATTACTAGAAGAAGAGGATCAGGATGGGGACATTACTACAGTAAGGGGACAAGGATGCGGATATTACTAGAAGAAGAAGATCAGGATGGGGACATTACTATAAGAAGGGGACAAGGATGCGGGTATTACTAGAAGAAGATCAGGATGGGGACATTACTACAGTAAGGGGACAAGGATGCGGGTATTACTAGAAGAGGATCAGGATGGGGACATTACTACAGTAAGGGGACAAGGATGCGGGTATTACTAGAAGAAGAGGATCAGGATGGGGACATTACTACAGTAAGGGGACAAGGATGCGGGTATTACTAGAAGAAGATCAGGATGGGGACATTACTACAGAAAGGGGACAAGGATGCGGATATTACTAGAAGAAGAGGATCAGGATGGGGACATTACTACAGAAAGGGGACAAGGATGCGGATATTACTAGAAGAAGATCAGGATGGGAATATTACTACAGTAAGGGGACAAAGATGCGGATATTACTAGAAGAAGAGGATCAGGATGGGGACATTACTACAGAAAGGGGACAAGGATGCGGGTATTACTAGAAGAAGATCAGGATGGGGACATTACTACAGTAAGGGGACAAGGATGCGGATATTACTAGAAGAAGAGGATCAGGATGGGGACATTACTACAGAAAGGGGACAAGGATGCGGGTATTACTAGAAGAAGATCAGGATGGGGATATTACTACAGTAAGGGGACAAAGATGCGGATATTACTAGAAGAAGAGGATCAGGATGGGGACATTACTACAGAAAGGGGACAAGGATGCGGGTATTACTAGAAGAAGATCAGGATGGGGACATTACTACAGTAAGGGGACACGGATGCGGATATTACTAGAAGAAGAAGATCAGGATGGGGACTTTACTACAGAAAGGGGACAAGGATGTGGATATTACTAGAAGAAGAGATCAGGATGGGGACATTACTACAGAAAGGGGACAAGGATGCGGTATTACTAGAAGAAGATCAGGATGGGGACATTACTACAGTAAGGGGACAAGGATGCGGGTATTACTAGAAGAAGAGGATCAGGATGGGGACATTACTACAGTAAGGGGACACGGATGCGGATATTACTAGAAGAAGAGGATCAGGATGGGGACATTACTACAGAAGGGGACAAGGATGCGGATATTACTAGAAGAAGAGGATCAGGATGGGGACATTACTACAGAAAGGGGACAAGGATGCGAGTATTACTAGAAGAAGATCAGGATGGGGATATTACTACAGTAAGGGGACAAAGATGCGGATATTACTAGAAGAAGATCAGGATGGGAATTACTACAGTAAGGGGACAAGATGCGGTAATTACTAGAAGAAGATCAGGATGGGGACATTACTACAGTAAGGGGACAAGGATGCCATATTACTAGAAGAAGAGGATCAGGATGGGGACATTACTACAGAAAGGGGACAAGGATGCGGATATTACTAGAAGAAGAGGATCAGGATGGGGACATTACTACAGAAAGGGGACAAGGATGCGGTATTACTAGAAGAAGATCAGGATGGGGACATTACTACAGTAAGGGGACAAGGATGCCAATATTACTAGAAGAAGAGATCAGGATGGGGACATTACTACAGTAAGGGGACAAGGATGCCGATATTACTAGAAGAAGATCAGGATGGGGACATTACTACAGAAAGGGACAAGGATGCGGGTATTACTAGAAGAAGATCAGGATGGGGACATTACTACAGAAAGGGACAAGGATGCGGGTATTACTAGAAGAAGATCAGGATGGGGACATTACTACAGAAAGGGGACAAGGATGCGGGTATTACTAGAAGAAGATCAGGATGGGGACATTACTACAGTAAGGGGACAAGGATGCGGATATTACTAGAAGAAGAGGATCAGGATGGGGACATTACTACAGTAAGGGGACAAGGATGCGGTATTACTAGAAGAAGATCAGGATGGGGAAATTACTACAGTAAGGGGACAAGGATGCGGGTATTACTTAGAAAAGACAGGATGGGGACATTACTACAGTAAGGGGACAAGGATGCCAATATTACTAGAAGAAGAGGATCAGGATGGGGACATTACTACAGTAAGGGGACAAGGATGCGGGTATTACTAGAAGAAGAGGATCAGGATGGAAATACCAGCTCAGGAAGAGAATCAGAATGGGGCCATTAGTATAACCAGATGAGGACATTACTACAAGGAGACCAGGATGGGGCATTACTACATGATGCGGACCAGGATGGGGACATTACTAGAAGACAGGGACAAGGATGGGGACATTACTATAGTAAGGAAGGTAAGGGAAAAGGATATCACTCACCACGGCTTCCTGAGGCTGTTAGTGCAGCGGAGTAATGGCTGGTTCCCATTCACATAGACAATTTTTGGAAATTGTAGGCCTAAAACTAAGGATTCTGTATCCGAAACACGTTAGGTGCGGAGGAAGGGGGCTATGCACCCCACTAATGCTCTTATGGATGTTTGAATAAAGATCTGGAGATTTTAACTGCAACAAGTCTGGTGCCGGAGTTTTTCCAAAAATTGTCTATGTGAATGGGGACATTAAAATTGTCTATGTGAATGGGGACATTACTACAAGAAGGGATCAGGATGGGGACATTACTACAAGAAGAGGACTAGGATGGGGACATTACTACAAGATGAGGACCAGGATGGGGACATTACTACAAGATGAGGACCAAGATGGGGACATTACTACAAGAAGAGGACTAGGATGGGGACATTACTACAAGATGAGGACCAGGATGGGGACATTACTACAAGATGAGGACCAGGATGGGGACATTACTACAAGATGAGGACTAGGATGGGGACATTATTACAAGATGAGGACCAGGATGGGGACATTACTACAAGAAGAGGACTAGGATGGGGACATTACTACAAGATGAGGACCAGGATGGGGACATTACTACAAGAAGAGGACTAGGATGGGGACATTACTACAAGAAGGAGACTAGGATGGGGACATTACTACAAGATGAGGACTAGGATGGGGACATTACTACAAGATGAGGATCAGGATAGGGACATTACTACAAGATGAGGACCAGGATGGGGACATTACTACAAGATGAGGACGAGGATGGGGACATTACTACAAGATGAGGATCAGGATAGGGACATTACTACAAGATGAGGACCAGGATGGGGACATTACTACAAGATGAGGATCAGGATAGGGACATTACTAAAAGATGAGGACCAGGATGGGGACATTACTACAAGATGAGGACCAGGATGGGGACATTACTACAAGATGAGGATCAGGATAGGGACATTACTACAAGATGAGGACCAGGATGGGGACATTACTACAAGATGAGGACCAGGATGGGGACATTACTAAAAGATGAGGACCAGGATGGGGACATTACTACAAGATGAGGACCAGGATGGGGACATTACTAAAAGATGAGGACCAGGATGGGGACATTACTACATGAAGGGAACCAGGATGGGGACATTACTACAAGAAGAGGACCAGGATGGGGACATTACGGGCACCAAGATGGAAACATTACTAGAAGAAGGGGACCAGGGTGGAGACATTATGACAAGAAGGGGACCAGGATGGAGATGTTATGATCCTGTGACCTTTGAGCTGCATGAATAAAATTCACAGGAGAAGTGGAACCTGTACTGACCGCAGTTCCTGATCTAACTTCGCAACTAGAAGTAGCCGTGGGATGTGACTAACCATACCCTAGACACCTCAACACGGCCGGAGAACTAGCTACCCCGAAAGAGGGAAACAGGAATGCTATCTTGCCTCAGAGCAGAACCCCAAAAGGATAGAAAGCCCCCCACAAATATTGACTGTGAGTAAGAGGAAAAGACACATTCAGGCAGAAAACAGAATCAAGCAAAGATGAGGCCACTTCTAGCTAGATAGATAAAGACAGTACAGGATACTATTGCAGTCAGTATAAAATACCTTAAAAAATATCCACCGTAGATAATATAAAAATACCCTGAGTCTACTCAAGACTCGGCGCCCTCTATATCCGCAAACCTCCTGTAAATCCTACAATGCTCAATATATATATATATATATACTGACACAAAAAGCTGAACAAGCCAATAACAAATGAATAGCACAAAATCCTAAGAAGAAAACTTCCCAACAGAGAGCAAGTTAACACAGCATGCACTCTGAGCAGAAATAGACCATTTCAGAAAACAAGCACACAGCATGTGTGCCACAAAAAGACTAAACCATACACTTAGCTTGGAAGTCTTGCAGCAGGGCAGTAGAGACCAGGCAGAGTTGAAACACAAAGGTATTTTCCAGGGCCACTGGACCATTCTGACAGCAACTTTATTAGAACATATTTAAAAACACTTACATCCCGCCGGCGGGATGTAAGTGTTTTTAAATATGTTCTAATAAAGTTGCTGTCAGAATGGTCCAGTGGCCCTGGAAAATACCTTTATTTTTCTGAACTGATTGGTGGAGCCAGCCACTGTTCCAGGTGCCTGGGAATCCGATGAGTGTTGAGGTGAACAGCTTCCTATTCCCCACCCCCATTAGCTGTAGAGTTGAAACACCTCCAGGAACATTGACAACTGGTCTGAAGAAATCCTGCAACCTTAAATACCCCAGTCAGAATTGCAATTATCCAATTCACCTGACCAAGAGTGCAAAACAGGATCAAATGCATTACCAGCCACAACCACAGGAGGGAGCCCGCAAGCAGAATTCACAACAGGAGACATTACTACAAGAAGGGGACAAGGATAGGAACATTACTAGAAGAAGGGGACCAGGTTAGGGACATTGCTATAAGGGGAGGATCAGGATGTGGACATTACTACAAGGAAAGGACCAGGATAGGGACATTACTACAAGGAGAAGAGCAGGATGGGGACATTACTACAAGAAGGGAATCAGGATGAGGACATTACTTCAAGAAGGGGACCAGGATGGGGCATTACTACATGATGAGAACCAGGATGGGGACATTACTACAAGAAGGGACCAGGATGGGGACATTACTACAAAAAGAGGACCAGGATGGGGACATTACTACATGATGAGGACCAGGATGTGGACATTATTTCAAGAAGGAAATCAGGATTGGGACATTACTACTAGGGATGGGCGAATCTACTCGCTAGGACTCGTTACTCGGCGAGTAGTAAGGGACTCGCAGGACTCGGTACTCTGCGAGTTTCCCAGTGATTACTCGCACGAGTCCAATGCAAATCAATATCAATCCTAGTTTTGTCAGAAACGCTGACAAAACTCGGATTGCCATTGTTTGCATTAGACTCGGCTACTGTGCCAGTGATAGCAGGGAAACTCGCAAAGTAACTGCTGTTTCTTTGCGAGCCGAGTCCAGCTGTCTTCTCTATGCAGCTCCAGGGTCCTAGAACCTGCCTGCTCACAGAGATGATGTAGCAGTGCTGAGATTGTTCTCAGTCTGCTCATTCCCTGTGCATAGACATCTATATTTATGCACAGGGGATGTAGCAGAGAGGACATTGCGTTTTGGACTACGTCGGACAGAAGAGGATTTTTTTAATTAAAGATGGAGTCCCTAATGGCTTTTTTTTTTATTTCAAATAAAAAATTTTCTCTGTGTTGTGTTTTTTTAACCCTTTATTGGAGATTCTTAGTGGCTGGGTCAAACGTGGCCTGACATTAAGAATCTCGGGCTTAATACCAGCTTGTATAACAAAGCTGGTATTAACCCCTTTATTACCCAGCGTGCCACTGCCACCAGGGCCGCTGGAAGAGCGGGGTTCAGCGCCAGAGGATGGCGCTTCAATGAACGCGCCATCTTCTGGGGCGGCTGCGGGCTGCAATTTGCAGCGGGGGGTGCCCAGAAAGCTTGGGCATCCCTGGGCTGCGGATTCCAGCCCCCAGCTGCTTAGCTGTACCTGGCTAGACATAGAAATTGCGCGGAGCCCCACGCATTTTTTTTATTATTTAATGAATTTCAGAGTCTCAGAGTCAAAGTCTCAGAGTCAGAGTCTCAGAGTCAGAGTCGCCTCAGAGTCGGAGTCGCCTCAGAGTCGGAGTTGCCTCGGAGTCGGAGTCGTCTCGGAGTCGGAGTCTCCTCAGAGTCGGAGTCTCAGAGTCGGAGTCGCCTCAGAGTCGGAGTCGCCTCGGAGTCGGAGTCGTCTCGGAGTCGGAGTCGTCTTGGAGTCGGAGTCGTCTCGGAGTCGGAGTCGTCTCGGAGTCGGAGTCGAGTTGGAGTCGGAGTCGTCTCGGAGTCGGAGTCGTCTCGGAGTCGAGTCGGAGTCGGAGTCGCAGTCGTCTCGGAGTCGGAGTCGTCTCGGAGTCGGAGTCAAAAAATGCGTGGGGCTCCGCGCAATTTCTATGTCTAGCCAGGTACAGCTAAGCAGCTGGGGGCTGGAATCCGCAGCCCAGGGATGCCCAAGCTTTCTGGGCACCCCCCGCTGCAAATTGCAGCCCGCAGCCGCCCCAGAAGATGGCGCGTTCATTGAAGCGCCATCCTCTGGCGCTGAACCCCGCTCTTCCAGCGGCCCTGGTGGCGGTGGCACGCTGGGTAATAGAGGTTAGGGCCAGCTTTGTATTATCAGCTGGCCCTAAGCCTGAAATTTATGGCGGTCACGCCAATATTAAACATGACCGCCATGAATTTCTATTAAATTGTTTTAAAAAAAACACAACACAGAGAAATTTTTTTATTAGAAATAAAAAAAAAAGCCATTAGAGACTCCATCTTTAATTAAAAAAATCCTCTTCCGTCCGACGCAGTCCAAAACGCGATGTCCTCTCTGCTCATCCCTCTGCATAGATATAGATGTATATGCACAGGGAATGAGCAGACTGAGAACAATCTCAGCTCTGCTACATCATCTCTGTACACAGACATTCATGTCTGTACACAGGGAATGAGCAGACTGAGAACAATCTCAGCACTGCTACATCAGGCAGCAGGCAGGCTCTAGGACCCTGGAGCTGCACAGAGCAGACAGGACTCTTCTCTTATCTGTGCGAGTTTCCCAGCGATTACAGTTGCAAAGTAAACGAGTCCAATGCAAATAAATGACAAAACTAGGATTGCTTCAGGCTGAAGCTTCCGAGACACATCTGCGATTTGTAAATCTCACACTACTCGCTATTACTCGCTTCCCCATTCATTAACATTGGACTTGCTAGACTCGCAACGAGTAGCGAGTCCTGTGCTCGGACTCGCTAGAGTCAAGCGATTCCGAGTAATTTAGGATTCGCCCATCACTAATTACTACAAGAAAAGGGCAGGATGGGTGACTTTACGACAAGATGAGGGTCAGGATGGGGACATTACTAAAAGAAGGGGACTAGGATGGGGACATTACTACAAGGAGATAATCAGGATGGTGACATTATTACAAGAGGACCAGGATGTGGACATTACTACAAAATGGGGACAAGGATGGGGGCATTACTACAAGAAGGGGACCAGGATGTGGACGTTACTACAAGAAGGGGACCAGGATGTGGACGTTACTACAAGAAGGGGACCAGGATGTGGACGTTACTACAAGAAGGGACCAGGATGTGGACGTTACTACAAGAAGAGGACCTGGATGGGGATATTACGGGACCGAAATAGAGACATTACTACAAGAAGGGGACCTGGGTGGGGACATTATGACAAGAAGGGGACCAGGATTGCTATAAGGGGAGGATCAGGATTTGGTCAAAACTACAAAGAGAGGACCAGGATGGGGATATTACTACAAGGAGAAGACCAGGATAGGGGCATTGCTACAAGAAGGGGACCATAATTGGGACTTTACTACAAGAAGGAGACCAGGATAGGGACATTACTACAAGAAGGGGACCAGGACAGGGACATTGCTGTAAGGAGAGGACCAGGATGGGGACATTATGGGGACCACGATGGGACATTACTACAAGAAGGGAACCAGGATGAGGACATTACTACAAGAAGGGGACTAGGATGGGGATATTACTACTGGAAGGGGACCAGGATGGAGTCATTACTATAAGAAGGGGATCAGGATGTGGACATTACTACAAGAAGAGGACCAGGATGGGGACATTACAGGGACCCCAATGGAGACATTACTACAAGAAGTGGACGAGGGTGGGGTCATTATGACAAGAAGGGGACCAAGATGGGGACATTGCTACAAGAAGGGGACCAGGATTGGGATATTGCTATAAGGACAGGATCAGGATGGGGACATTAATATAAGTAGGGAATCAGGATGAGGGCATTACTACAAGAAGGGGACCAGGATGGGGACATTACTACAAGAAGGGGACCAGGATGGGGCAGAACTAAAAGAAGGTCAGGATGGGGACATTACAAGATGAGGACCGGGATGGGGACCTTCATGCAAGATGTTGGCCAAAATTGTAAAACAATATTACTTACAAGAAAGAGATAAAATGTAAAAAAAAAATAGCATGATTTTTTTTTTTACCACTAAGAATGTTGTTTTATATGTATACTAGATGGCGGCCCGATTCTAAAGAATCGGGTATTCTAGCCTATGGTTAGCAGGGTATACGGGGGCTCAATGATTAGCAGACTATACAGCGTCTCAGTGGTTAGTAGAGTATACGGAGGCTCAGTGGCTCCTAGTCTGCCTCAGGGCAGAGTGCAGTGGTCAGGGGCAGAGTGAAGTGGTCAGAGGCACAGTGCAGTGGTCAGGGGCAGAGTGCAGTGGTCAGGGGCAGAGTGCAGTGGTCAGGGGCCGAGTGTATTGGTCAGGGGCAGAGTGTAGTAGTCACGAGCAGAGTGCAGTGGTCAGGGGCAGAGTGCAGTGGTCAGGGGCAGAGTGTATTGGTCAGGGGCAGAGTGCAGTGGTCAGGGGCAGAGTGTAGTGGTCAGGGCAGAGTGCAATGGTCGGGGTAGAGTGCAGTGGTCAGGGCAGAGTGCAGTGGTCAGGGGCCCGATGCAATTGCATCGGGAGTGCGGTGAAATGAATTGTGTGTATACAGGCGGGTCAGTGGGTAGCAGAGTATACAGGGGGCTCTGTAAGTAGCAGAGTATACAGGCGGGTCTGCCGGTAGCAGAGTATACAGACGGGTCTGAGGGTAGCAGATTATACAGGCGGGTCTGTGGGTAGCAGAGTATACAGACGGCTCTGTGGGAAGCAGATTATACAGGCGGCTCTGTGGGTAGCAGAGTATACAGGCGGCTCTGTGGGTAGTAGAGTATACAGGTGGCTCAGTGGGTAGCAGAGTATACAGGCGGCTCTGTGGGTAGCAGAGTATACAGGCAGCTCTGTGGGTAGCAGAGTATAGAGGCGGCTCTGTGGGTAGTATAGAGGCGGCTCTGTGGGTAGTAGAGTATAGAGGTGGCTCTGTGGGTAGCAGATTATACAGGCTGCTCTGTGGGTAGCAGAGTATACAGGCGGCTCTGTGGGAAGCAGATTATACAGGCGGGTCTGTGGGTAGCAGAGTATACAGACGGCTCTGTGGGAAGCAGATTATACAGGCGGCTCTGTGGGTAGCAGAGTATACAGGCGGCTCTGTGGGTAGCAGAGTATACAGGCGGCTCAGTGGGTAGCAGAGTATACAGGCGGCTCTGTGGGTAGCAGAGTATACAGGCAGCTCTGTGGGTAGCAGAGTATAGAGGCGGCTCTGTGGGTAGCAGAGTATAGAGGCGGCTCTGTGGGTAGCAGATTATACAGGCTGCTCTGTGGGTAGCAGAGTATACAGGCGGCTCTGTGGGTAGCAGAGTATAGAGGCGGCTCTGTGGGTAGCAGAGTATACAGGCGGCTCTGTGGGTAGCAGAGTATACAGGCGGCTCTGTGGGTAGCAGAGTATAGAGGCGGCTATGTGGGTAGCAGACTATAGAGGCGGCTTTGTGGGTAGCAGAGTATAGAGGCGGTTCTGTGGGTAGCAGAGTATACAGGCGGCTCTGTGGGTAGCAGAGTATAAGGCAGCTCTGTGGGTAGCAGAGTATACATTCGGCTCTGTAGATAGCAGAGTATACAGGGGGCTCTGTGGATAGCAGAGTATACAGAAGGCTCTGTGGGTAGCAGATTATAACAGGCGGCTCTGTGGGTAGCAGAGTATACAGGCGGCTCTGTGGGTAGCAGAGTATACAGGCGGCTCTGTGGGTAGCAGAGTATACAAGCGGCTCTGTGGGTAGCAGGGTATAGAGGCGGCTCTGTGGGTAGCAGGGTATAGAGGTGGCTCTGTGGGTAGCGGAGTATAGAGGCGGCTCTGTAGGTAGCAGAGTATAGAGGCGGCTCTGTGGGTAGCAGAGTATACAGGTGGCTCTGTGGGTAGCAGAGTATACAGGCGGCTCTGTGGGTAGCAGAGTATACAGGCGGCTCTATGGGTAGCAAAGTATGGAGGCGGCTCTGTGGATAGCAGAGTATGATGTGGCGGGAGGCTGGAGGGGTGAGGATAGTTGGTGCTGGAGGGGTGAGGAGAGGTGAGGCAGGAGGGGTGAGGAGAGGTGAGGCAGGAGGGGTGAGGAGAGATGCGGATGGAGGGGTGAGGAGAGGTTCGGCTGGAAGGGTGAGGAGAGGTCCGGCTGGAGGGGTGAGAAGAGGTCCGGCTGGAGGGGTGAAGAGACGTTCGGCTGGAGAGGTGAGGTGAGGTGCGGCTGAGGGGTGAGGAGAGGTCCGGCCGGAGGGGTGAGGAGAGGTCCGGCTGGAGGGGTGAGGAGAGGTGCGGCTGGAGGGGTGAGGAGAGGTTCGGTAGATATGGTGAGGAGAGGTGCGGATGGAAGAGTGAGGAGAGGTGCAGCTGGAGGGGTGAGGAGAGGTGCGGATGGAGGGGTGAGGTGAGGTGCGGATAGAGGGGTGAGGAGAGTTTTGGCTGGAGGGGTGAGGAGAGGTCCGGCTGGAGGGGTGAGGAGAGGTCTGGCTGGAGGGGTGAGAAGACGTTCGGCTGGAGGGGTGAGGAGAGGTCCGGCTGGAGGGGTGAGAAGAGGTACGGCTGGAGGGGTGAGGAGAGGTGTGGCTGGAGGGGTGAGGAGAAGTTCGGCTGGAGGGGTGAGGAGGGGTGCGGCTGGAGGGGTGAGGAGGGGTGCGGCTGGAGGGGTGAGGAGAGGTGCGGATGGAGGGGTGAGGAGAGGTGCGGCTGGAGGGGTAAGGATAGGTCCGGCTGGAGAGGTAAGGAGAGGTCCGGCTGGAGGGGTGAGGTGAGGTGCGGATAGAGGGGTGAGGAGAGGTGTGGCTGGAGGGGTGAGGAGAGGTTCGGCTAGAGGGGTGAGGAGAGGTGCGGATGGAGGGGTAAGGAGAGGTGTGGCTGGAGGGGTGAGGAGAGGTGCGGTTTGAAGGGGTGAGGAGAGGTCCGGCTGGAGGGATGAGGAGAGGTGCGGATGGAGGGGTGAGGAGAGTTGTGGCTGGAGGGGTGAGGAGAGGTGCGGTTGGAGGGGTGAGGAGAGGTGCGGTTGGAGGGGTGAGGAGAGGTGCGGTTGGAGGGGTGAGGAGAGGTCCGGCTGGAGGGGTGAGGAGAGGTGCGGCTGGAGGGGTGAGGAGAGGTCCAGCTGGAGGGGTAAGGATAGGTCCGGCTGGAGGGGTGAGGAGAGGTCCGGCTGGAGGGGTGAGGTGAGGTGCGGATAGAGGGGTGAGGAGAGTTTTGGCTGGAGGGGTGAGGAGAGGTCCGGCTGGAGGGGTGAGGAGAGGTCTGGCTGAAGGGGTGAGGAGACGTTCGGCTGGAGGGGTGAGGAGAGGTGTGGCTGGAGGGGTGAGGAGAGGTCCGGAGGTGAGGAGAGTCGGCGAGGGTGAGGAGAGGTGCGGATGGAGGGGTGAAGGAGGTGCGGCTGGAGGGTGAGGAGAGGTGCGGTGGAGGGGTGAGGAGAGGTCCGGCTGGAGGGGTGAGGAGAGGTTTGGCGGAGGGGTGAGGAGAGGTCCGCTGGAGGGTAGGAGTAGGTCCGGCTGGAGGGGTGAGGAGAGGTCCGACTGGAGGGGTGAGGGAGGTGCGGAAGGGGTGAGGAGAGGTTGGCTGGAGGGTGAGGAGAGGTTCGGCTGGAGGGGTGAGGAGAGGTCGGCTGGAGGGGTGAGAGAGTGCGGAGGGTAGGAGGGGTGAGGAGAGGTGAGGGAGGTGGGAGTGAGGAGAGGTGCGGCTGGAGGGGTAGGAAGGTCAAGGAGGGAGGAGGGTGGGTGAGGGGTGAGGAGAGGTCGGCTGGAGGGGTGAGGAGAGGTGCGGTGGAGGGGTGAGGAGAGGTCGGCTGGAGGGTAAGGAGATGTCCGGCTGGAGGGGTGAGGAGATTCCGTGAGGGTGAGAGAGGTGTGGAGGGTGAGGAGAGGTGCGGTGGAGGGGTGAGGAGAGGTGGTGGAGGGTGAGGAGAGTGGCTGGAGGGGTAGAGAGGTCGGCTGGAGGGGTGAGGAAGGTCGGCTGAGGGTGAGAGAGGTGGCTGGAGGTGAGGAGAGTGGTGGAGGTGAGGAGAGTGGGCTGAGGAGGGTGTGGAGAGGTGGGCTGAGGGTGAGGAGAGGGCGCTGGAGGGGTGAGGAGAGGTCGTGGAGGGTGGGAGTCGGCTGGAGGGTGAGGAGAGGTGGTGGAGGGGTGAGGAGAGCGGTGGAGGGGTAGGGTGGGGGAGGGGTGAGGAGGGTGGCTGGAGGGTGAGGTGAGGTGCGATGAGGGGTGAGGAGAGGTCGGCTGGAGGGGTGAGGAGAGGTCGGCTGGAGGGGTGAGGTAGGGTTCGGTAGGAGGGGTGAGGAGAGGTGCGGCTGGAGGGGTGAGGAGAGGTGCGGTGGAGGGGTGAGGTGAGGTGGTGGAGGAGGTGGAGGTAGGGTGCGGTGGAGGGGTGAGAGAGGTCGCTAGGGAAGAGGTATGGAGGGTGAGGAGGGTGCGGCTGGAGGGTGAGGAGAGGTCGGCTGGAGGGGTGAGGAGAGGTTGCGGCTGGAGGGGTGAGGAGAGGTCGGCTGAGGGGTGAGGAGAGGTCGGCTGGAGGGGTGAGGAGAGGTCGGCTGGAGGGTGAGGAGAGGTGCGGTGGAGGGGTGAGGAGAGGTGTGGGCTGGAGGGTGTGAGGAGAGGTTCGGCTGGAGGGTGAGGAGAGGTCGGTGGAGGGGTGAGAAGGTCGGCTGGAGGGGTGAGGAGAGGTCGGCTGGAGGGGTGAGGAGAGGTCGCTGGAGGGTGAGAGAAGGTCCGCTGGAGGGGTGAGGAGGTCGGCTGGAGGTGAGAAGGTCGGCTGGAGGGTGAGGAGAGTCGCGGAGGGTGAGGAGGTCGGTGGAGGGGTGAGGAGAGTCTGAGGGTGAGGAGAGGTCCGGCTGGAGGGGTAGGAGAGGTCCGGGGTGGTGAGAGTTGCTGGAGGGTGAGGAGAGGTGCGGCTGGAGGGTGAGGAGAGGTTCGGCTGGAGGGTGAGGAGAGGTCGGCTGGAGGGTGAGGAGAGGTGCGGTGGAGGGGTGAAGGAGAGGTCGGCTGGAGGGGTGAGGAGATGGTGGAGGGTGAGGAGAGTTCGCTGGAGGGGTAGGAAGGTTCGGCTGGAGGGTAGGGAGGTCGGTGGAGGGTGAGGTAGGTGCGGTGGAGGGGTGAGGAGAGGTCGGCTGGAGGGGTGAGGATGAGGTGTGGAGGTGTGAGGAGAGGTGGGAGGAGGAGGTGAGGAGGGGTGGGTGGAGGGGGATGGGAGGGGTAGAAAGGGTGAGGAGAGGTCCGTGGAGGGGTGAGGAGAGGTTTGGGCTGGAGGGGTGAGGAGAGGTCCGCTGGAGGGTAAGAGGTCGTGGAGGGAGGAGAGGTCCGCTGGAGGGTGAGGAGGTGGTTGAGGGGTGAGGAGGTTTGGTGAGTGAGGGTGAGGAGGTCGCTGGAGGGTGAGGAGAGGTTGGTGAGGGGTGAGAGAGGGTGAGGGCGTGGAGGGGTGAGGAGAGGTGGCTGGAGGGGTGAGGAGAGGTTCGGCTGGAGGGTGAGGAGAGGTTCGGCTGGAGGGGTGAGGAGAGGTGCGGATGGAGGGGTGAGTGAGGTGCGGCTGGAGGGGTGAGGAGAGGTCGGCTTGGAGGGTGAGGAGAGGTCCGGCTGGAGGGTGAGAGAGTTGGTGGCTGGGAGGGTGTGAGGAGAGGTCCGGCTGGAGGGGTAAGGATAGGTCCGGCTGGAGGGGTGAGGAGAGGTCCGGCTGGAGGGATGAGGAGAGGTCCCGCTGGAGGGGTGAGGAGAGGTGCGGTTGGAGGGGTGAGGAGAGGTCTGGCTGGAGGGGTGAGGAGAGGTCCGGCTGGAGGGGTGAGGAGAGAAAAGGCTGGAGCGGCGACATCAACACTCGGCACACCTCTCCTCCTCCAGGCTGCACACCTCTCTCCCTCCTTCCAGGCTGCACACCAGCTGGTTCCGTATCCCAGGGGCCACTTGGCCTCCTGCTCGCCGTCCGGCACAGGGCTGACCCCCGAAGCCTCAGCCCAGTCCAGGAACGGAGGCCGGTCCTTGCGGCCGCCATTCCGCTGAGAGCCATCAGCAGCCCCGGGCGCCTGAAGTGAGGGGGAGGAGCATGCACTTGTGAAACCGGCCGGAACGAGCGCATTAGCCGGTAATCTCCTGAAGTGATGTGTGGCGGCCGGGTGACTGTGTGTGTGCTTTGGGCACTGTATGGGGCAGCCGTAAGCGTGGCGGGGCTGCCTGAGTCCTGCTCCGCTTAGGGCCGCCATGTTGGTCCACCCTGGATGGGTGTAGCACTGTGGTGACGTCACTTTGCCGATGACAAAGTGACGGAAGTGCTGGCCAAAGTGACGGAAGTGAGCCTTGGGGTTTTATATATTAGATACACTAAAACAAACAAAAAATCTGAACGTTTGTTATCTTCACATCCATAACAACCCAAGCTATGAAACTGTACCATGACCCATACATTGGATGCCATTTAAAGAAAATTAACTAATTGAGCAAAAAAATTTTAAAAAAGTGATCAAAAAGTATATAGAAGAAAAAAGGTATCACTAAAAGATGTCATTTAGTCCTACAAAGAATGCAACCCCCCCCCCCCCAATTCATTTTTCTTTACGTGCGGCCCATTTACCCAACTGAGTTTGAGAACCCTGGTATAGAGTCTCCGAACGGTAGTCATATCATAGTATTGTTGGGAATTAGGAGTTTTTGGAATGATGCCGCCCATAGACTCCTCTGTGGTGAGTCCTGTGAGCAGCGGATGATGAACATGTGGACGTCATGGATTCCTTCCCATGTATTCGGCCATAATTGCATTCATTCCCAATGATTTCCGCAAAGTCTTTCTGCCTCGTTCCTCTAAGCATTTTGCATTATTTCATTATCCTGCATGAAGCCCGTGTGATCGCATTTCAAAGTCTGACACCCTGGGTCTCGTCACCGACCCCTTCCAAGCGGTGGAGAAGACATGGTGACGGAGCGTTGACAGGTGCCAGAGTTTGAGCTGTTACATTGTCATTTGTTATCCTAAGGCGACGTGTCAACAAGGAAGAGATACAGCGGTGGAAGCCATTCCTGACCTTTGAACAGGGAGAGGGGGTACATACTTTCCTAAATGCTAACATTTAAAGATAATTAACCGGCGTGTAATGACTCCGGAGGATGCATGAAAAGAATACAATGTTCTTCTTTGCATTCCAAGGCAATTGGCTTTGTGAGATCATCCATGTAAGTGAGCTGGGTGTGGGATAAATCCCGCTATGCCCTTACACTATGTGCTCCTTCAGGCTACCGATATATCCATGAAGTAGTGGTTACATCACCTGTTATTATCCACACAAGACACATGCTTCATTCACACGTGGTCAGACTTGTCAGTACCCCTCGCTTAATGAAAGAAAAACCCACAATGGTCACAGAAATAACTGGAATATGACAAACATAATAATAAATAAAAAATCTATGAAAATGAAGAAATAACAGTCAGACTTTGCTTTTCTCCCTTCTGCCACAGAATGTTTTAAAACATGAAATCGTCCTGGAAAGAAATGATATCCCTTTCCTTAATATTTTGTTGCAAAACCATTTGTGGCAATCACTGCAATCACACGATTCCTGTATCTGTCAATGAGGCTTCTGCTCCTCTCCACAGGGATTGTGGCGACTCCTCAAGAGCAAACTACCCCAGTTGTCTGGTGTGTGGTCGCCTTTTCCATGGTTCGGCTCTTTCCAAAGATGTGCAATAGGATTTAGGTCAGGGCTCATAGAAGCCACTTCAGAATAGTCACATGTTTTCCTCTTAGCCATTCTTGGGTCTTTTTAGCTGTGTGTTTTGGGTCTTTATCCTGTTGCAAGACCCATAACCTGTGACTGAGGCCAAGCTTTCTGACACCGGGCAGCACATTTCTCTCTAGAATCCCTTGATAGTCTTGAGATTTCATTGTACCCTGCACAGATTCAAGACACCCTGTGCCAGATGCAGTGAAGCAGCCCCAGAACATTACAGAGCCTCCTCCATGTTTCACAGTAGGGGCAGTGTTCTTTCTTGATATTCTTCATTTTTTAGTCTGTGAACATAGAGCTGATGAGCCTTGTCTCATCTGTCCATAGGACATTATCACAGAAGCTTTGTGGCTTGTTAACATTTAGTTTGGCAAATTCCAGTCTGGCTTTTTTATGATTTTTTTTTCAACAATGGTTTTCTCCTTGGTCGTCTCCCATGAAGTCCACTCAAACAACGACGGATGGTGCGATCTGACACTGAAGTTCCTTGAGCTTGAAGTTCACCTTTAATCTCTTTAGAAGTTTGTTCTAGGCTCATTTGCTACTATTTGTCTTATCCGACTCTGATTTATCATCAATTTTCCTCCTGCGGTCACTTCCAGGGAGGTTGTTACAGTCTCATGGATCTTAAATTTTTGAATATTATGTGCAACTGTAGTCACAGGAACATCAAGCTGCTTGGAGATGGTCTTATAACCTTCACCTTTAACATGCTTGTCTATCATTTATTTCTAATCTCCTGAGGCAACTCTTTCCTTCGCTTTCTCTGGTCCATGTTGAGTGTAGTACACACCATGTCACCAAACAGCACAGCGAGTGTCTGTAGCCCTATATACAGCATAGTGAGTATCTGTAGCCCTATATACAGCACAGTGAGTATCTGTAGCCCTATATACAGCACAGTGAGTATCTGTAGCCCTATATACAGCACAGTGAGTATCTGTAGCTCTGTATACAGCACAGGGAGTATCTGTAGCCCTATATATAGCACAGAGAGTATCTGTAGCCCTATATACAGCACAGTGAGTATCTGTAGCCCTATATACAGCAGTGAGTATCTGTAGCCCTATATACAGCACAGTGAGTATCTGTAGCTCTGTATACAGCACAGGGAGTATCTGTAGCCCTATATACAGCACAGGGAGTATCTGTAGCCCTATATACAGGCCCACTGACTGATTACAAGATTGTAGACACCTGTGATGCTAATTAATGGACACAACTTAATTTAACATGTCCCTTTTGTCACATTATTTTCAGGGGATAATAAAAATAAAAAAAGAATCAACTTTGCAAATGATCTACATTAAAAATCCTGAAACATTCTCTATGTCTCTCCATAGTAACAGACCACAACCAGACACTCTCGGTGTAGAGTTGTCTTGCAGTCACATCTAACTCATTCACTGCTCTCTGTAGGTCAGTAGGCGATATACAGAGACATGTAAGTCAATACTTATGGTTTTGTAGATACACCAATCCATAAAATTGTTATATAAAGTATGTGTCACATTGGGGGGGGGGGTATATCAGTAAGAGGATAAGGAAGCAAGATGGACAGATGGGCAAAAGGTGATCAGGGGACCTAGTCTGACCCTTAGACTTGGGTCCCGGGCTCACCTCGTTCCCGAAATTACATCTGAAGGTGAGGACGTCTGGGCTGCCACCCTCTCCTTTGCTCCTGATCAGCCCTAGGCTAAGACCCCCTCACCTTCACCCATGGACCAGGTTGCACAGCAACTACCACAAAAGCAAAATTCCAAGAAGGCTTCAGCAGAAAGCAAACACATCTTCTCAGCTCCAAGTCTTGCAGAGAATTACCTTTATCAGCAACATCTGCTGGTGGTAGAGGGAACTATTTAAAGGCTGGGGGAGTGGACAATTACATCAGCTGACACACCCAGCAGCAGCAGCTCACCTGCACATGGGGAGCCCTAATACTATAGATTGCAGCAGCTTCTGACATTAACACTGAATGTGCCAAAGGGAATTTGGGAATGAGGGTGGCTTGAGAAGCAGGGTGTCACGGGATGGTAAACAGATGAGAGTAATAAAGCAGGATGGTAGTGCAGCACAAAGGTAATTAGAGTATTTAGTCTGACCCTGTAAACTGGAGATCCCTAGCTGACCCCGTTTCCAGAATTACCTATGAAGGTGAAGCCATCTGGGCTGCCACCCTTGCCCTGCTCCTGATCAACCCTAAGCTATAACCCCCTCACCTCCACCCAGGAATTGGGATAGGAACAGCAACTCCAGAGGAAAAGACAGCTTCTGAATGCTCCAGCAGAAACTGCACACAGCATCCCACAGCTCACAGGTCAAAGAGAGAATGAACTCTATCAGCGACATCAGGTGATGGGTCATTGGACTACTTAAAGGCTGGAGGAGTGATCAACCACATCACCTTATACACACAGCAACTGATACTGATACTACAGAGCCACAGCAAAACATTAACCCTTAATGTACACAAGGAAATGAACTCCCATTTAAACTATAGCAAAGCAGTTCACAGAGACTGCAGAGCAGCCTACACATGACACAGACAGTGGCCGTTTTCTTGTCAGAAAGGGCTTAGCCTGAGCCAGAGATAGACCTAAGGTATGACTAGTAGCAAGCTGCATGATGTGGATGTCCCGAGATAAAGAGAGGTCTGAGACAGTAATAGCAAGATTCCATGTAGAGGAGACAGACACAGAGGGAAGTAAGTTTGTGGAAAAAGAGAATCAACTGCTGCGTAGAGTGAATAACTGGAGACATGTCCAGAAAGAGGATGTCTAGCAGAAAGGTGGGTGGGAGTTCCCTAAAGTATCAAGAAGCTTGACGCCAAGTCTGGCCGAATTGGCAAATCAGTCCTCTAGGAGGCAGATTAGATGCAGAACAGCAGGTGGAAGGGATGACTTTCAGGGACTGTTCTGTGGTGCCGAGCTGGGGTGTAGTGAAACAAGAGAAACTGTTGGAGGCAGGAACCTGTGAAGTGGAGGAAGGAGAGAGACTGTGTGTAGAGTTACTCTGTATTAATGAAGAAATGAACGAGAAGTCATGTGCACGCCATCTCCTCTATGTATTTCCATCAAGTGGTTGTACAGTAAAGCACCATTTAATAAGAAGTGATTTCTCTCATTGAGCTGGTTAACATCAGGTCCTGGCCAGTTGAAGTCAACGGCATCATGTGGACTGCAATGGTGTATCTCCTCTGTAGGCCAAGTCCACACACCCAGCCAGGACCTCATATTACCTGTAACATGTCAAGATGGAAGAGAAGCAGACCTCACCCATGGCTACTGGCCCCCCACCACGTTACAAGTATATGTCTTTTTACAGGAAGGGGGGCAGGTGGTTGTCTTTCCACAGGAATTGAGGAAAGATATTTGTCTCTACAAGATGTTAGGGTGTGTCATTAATGGAAGTGGGGGTTTGTCTTTCCACATGAAGATTTTTTTTAGGAGTGGGGTCTTTATAAAAAAAAGGGGAGGAGTCTTTGTTGCTCTACAGGAAGTGGGTGCCGGTTTATCTCTCTAAAAAGGAAGTGGGTGTGGGTCTATTTCTAAAAAAGGAAGTGGGTGTGGGTCTTTTTCTCTACAAGTGGGTGCGGGTCTTTTTCTCTACAAGAAGTGGGTGCAGGTCTTTTTCTCTACAGGAAGTGGGTGTGGGTCTTTTTCTCACTACCGGAAGTGGGAGCAGCGCTTTGTCTCTTTTTGGGCAGTGGTGATGATTGTAACTCTACATGAAATGGGGGTGAGTGTTTGTTTCTATACAGGAAGTGGGTGCGGGTCTTTTTCTCAGTACAGGAAGTGGGTGCGGGTCTTTTTCTCTTCAAGAAGTGGGTGCAGGCCTTTTTCTCTACAAGAAGTGGGTGCGGGTCTGTTTCTCTACAAGAAGTGGGTGTGGGTCTTTTTCTCACTACAGGAAGTGGGTGCGGGTCTTTTTCTCTACAATAAGTGGGTGCGGGTCTTTTTCTCTACAAGAAGTGGGTGCGGGTCTTTTTCTCTATAAGAAGTGGGTGCGGGTCTTTTTCTCTATAAGAAGTGGGTGCAGGTCTTTTTCTCTATAAGAAGTGGGTGCAGGTCTTTTTCTCACTACAGGAAGTGGGTGTGGGTCTTTTTCTCTATAAGAAGTGGGTGCGGGTCTTTTTCTCTATAAGAAGTGGGTGCGGGTCTTTTTCTCACTACAGGAAGTGGGTGTGGGTCTTTTTCTCACTACAGGAAGTGGGAGCAGGACTTTGTCTCTTTTTGGACAGTTGAGATGATTCTAACTCTACATGAAGTGGGGGTGAGTGTTTGTTTCTCTACAGGAAGTGGGTGCGGGTCTTTTTCTCAGTACAGGAAGTGGGTGCGGGTCTTTTTATCTTCAAGAAGTGGGTGCAGGCCTTTTTCTCTACAAGAAGTGGGTGCGGGTCTGTTTCTCTACAAGAAGTGGGTGTGGGTCTTTTTCTCACTACAGGAAGTAGGTGCGGGTCTTTTTCTCTACAACAAGTGGGTGCGGGTCTTTTTCTCTACAAGAAGTGGGTGCGGGTCTTTTTCTCTATAAGAAGTGGGTGCGGGTCTTTTTCTCTATAAGAAGTGGGTGCAGGTCTTTTTCTCTATAAGAAGTGGGTGCAGGTCTTTTTCTCACTACAGGAAGTGGGTGTGGGTCTTTTTCTCTATAAGAAGTGGGTGCGGGTCTTTTTCTCTATAAGAAGTGGGTGCGGGTCTTTTTCTCACTACAGGAAGTGGGTGTGGGTCTTTTTCTCACTACCGGAAGTGGGAGCAGCGCTTTGTCTCTTTTTGGGCAGTGGTGATGATTGTAACTCTACATGAAATGGGGGTGAGTGTTTGTTTCTATACAGGAAGTGGGTGCGGGTCTTTTTCTCAGTACAGGAAGTGGGTGCGGGTCTTTTTCTCTTCAAGAAGTGGGTGCAGGCCTTTTTCTCTACAAGAAGTGGGTGCGGGTCTGTTTCTCTACAAGAAGTGGGTGCGGGTCTTTTTCTCACTACAGGAAGTGGGTGCAGGTCTTTTTCTCTACAAGAAGTGGGTGCGGGTCTTTTTCTCTACAAGAAGTGGGTGCGGGTCTTTTTCTCTATAAGAAGTGGGTGCGGGTCTTTTTCTCTATAAGAAGTGGGTGCGGGTCTTTTTCTCACTACAGGAAGTGGGTGTGGGTCTTTTTCTCTATAAGAAGTGGGTGCGGGTCTTTTTCTCTATAAGAAGTGGGTGCGGGTCTTTTTCTCACTACAGGAAGTGGGTGTGGGTCTTTTTCTCACTACAGGAAGTGGGAGCAGGACTTTGTCTCTTTTTGGACAGTTGAGATGATTCTAACTCTACATGAAGTGGGGGTGAGTGTTTGTTTCTCTACAGGAAGTGGGTGCGGGTCTTTTTCTCTACAAGAAGTGGGTGCAGGTCTTTTTCTCCACAAGAAAACCCTGCATCAGTTAAAATTTAGATTGTGTCACAACTAAGGAAAAAATACGCAAATTTGATGCCATTGTAGGGTTCCCAGTTTTATATAACACACGATAAATAATCCAATGTTTTATAATTAAATAATAAAGAAAAAGCTATAAAGTGAAAGTTTCCTTGTATGATAATAAAGTTAAACATTACAGTTATAAAATATATAATTGTAAAAAAAAAAGAATAAAAACAATTTCTATCTAGAAACACTTTTTTTTTATAAATTAAAAGCTATTAAACTGAAGAAACATTCTCATCTTTAGTGTCGCAATAATCATAACAGCCTGTAGATAACATATAATTTATGGACGGCATAAAAAAGTCAAACACCAAACTTATGTTCTCCAAGTTAGTCTTCTTCCAAAAACAAGTTTTCCATCTGCCTCAATCTAATATAAAAGATTTATGATCTTGAAAATGTGGGTAAGCAAAAGCACATGCATGTCTTCAGCTTCCAGAGGCCACAATGGACTTGGTCCTTAAGGAGTTAAATTCTTTACCAAGTTGGGTCCTAGAGCATCATACACCCCCTGACAGAAGTTATGTCACTTATCCATGTTATGTAAATAAAAGCTTATAACCTGATGTTAAATTTATCCATTGGCTGTATAAATGACACTTTTAAAAGCTGAAACCCTCCAAAATGTGGTTTAGGTTAAGAAAGTAAATTGTCATCACTGCTGAAATATTGATCATTTAATGAACACAGAATGGTCAGATTTTGTCAAGACAAAAGTTTTGTCGCCCACAGAAAGTAATGTGATATTTAAACAAATAATTAACTTAAATTACAAATATATGTTGCATAACATTGGTGAATGAAGTCATGGTGCTATTAGAGTCATATTTAATATTTTGTGTGACTACTATGAGCTTGGAGGACTGCATCCATGCGGTTCAACAATGATTCATACAATTTATTAATGAAGTCATCAGGAATAGCAAAGAATGCAGTCTTACATGCCTCCCAGAGTTCATCTAGATTCTTTGGTTTTGTCTTCCAAGCTTCCTCTTTCATCCTACTTCAAACATGCTCAATGATGTTCATGTCTGGTGACTGGGCTGGCCAGTCCTTGTGCACCTTGATCTTTTTTGCCTGGAGGACCTTTGTTGTATAGATGGATGTATGAGATGGAGCACCATCCTGCTGCAGAATTTGACCCCTTTTATGATTTGGAATATAAGAGGTAGTTAATACTTCATGATATTTTAGGCTATTGATATTGCCTTCCACCTTGCAAATGTTTCACACACACCCATACTGAATGTAACCCCAGACCATGATCTTTTCACCACCACATTAAACTGTTTTCTGGATGTATTTTGGATTCATACAAGCTCCAGTAGGTCTCCTGCAGTATTTGCGGTGGCTGTGTTGTAATTCTACTGAAGATTCATCAGCTAAATCCACCTTCTTCCACTTTTCATCCTGTCTAGCAGGCTGTGGGACTTTGCAAATGCCACATGGCTTTTTATTTGCCTTTTGTTTAGTGCTGGCTTATGGGCACTGATTCGACCATGAAGGCTATTTTGAGACAGAATCCTACAAATTGTTCTAGTTGACACAGAGACGAGGTGACCAGGCCTGTTGGATCTCGGCTGCAGTGAAAGAGGGGCTTGCTTTGGATTTTCTAACCAACAAACGTTCCACCTGAGCAGTTGTCTTGCGGGGTCTGCCGGACCTGGGCTTGTCAAACACATCTCCAGTCTCTTCAAATCTTTTTTAATCCTTTGTACTTGACGCTGAGACACCTTATAAAGGTGCCAGCCACCTTTGCTGTGGATCCGGTCTTCAGCCTCTTGATAATCAAGGCTTTAGTGGCAGGGTGGATTTTTGGCATGTTGTCAGAGCTCAAGTTGCAGTTAGAGTGAAGGTCTGGGGTGCTGGGTTTCTTTTTATACACACCCACTAATTAACCAATCATTTACTAGGATTGGGTGCATTATATGACCAGGCAACAAAACCTTTGTCTTGTCAAAATCTGACCATTCTGTGTTCATTAAAGGTACCTTTACAAGCCGCTACAGAAGGTTGAAAACAACCGGGTTTCGGAGACAAATGTATCTTGCACCGTCAAATCAACCAGATGTAGCGGCGTGTAAAGTAGGTTGTTGCCACCCGTCACTTTCGGCACCTGTTTTTCAGCAGTGCTCTAAAATAGGTTGTTTTCAACCCAATGGTAGCAGCGTCTAAATAAGGTACGATAAGGTTTTTTCGCCACCTAGTTAACTCCCTGGGGCGTGACACAGCCTTCGGGAAAACGCCCCCCTTCAGCGATCATTGGTGGAAGCTCCTGCGTTACGATTGGTTGTCCCTGCATAGGGCGGCATATTTAAGGAGATGACCAGTCACACTACACATTTGCTATAGCGTCATGTATTAGCCATCCTCCCTGCGCTGTCTGGCCAATCATGATGCTATTGCATTGTCCAATCATCGTACGAGCGTCTCGTAATCCATAACTCTGGCACGCCTATGTGTTGTCCCTGCTGCACCAGGTCCTCCCATATTACCCTCTGTAGCGGCGTGTAAATGAGGGACGGTGCTCTACAGAAGGTAACTTGTGGCACCCGGCGGTGCATCCAGAGATAGATTAAACCTTCTGTAGAGCACCTTGTAGCGGCGTGTAAAGGCGGTATCGGGTACTGTTTGCAACCGTTGGTATGTGCTCGTGCACGTGAAACACCCGGTTGTTTCTAACCTTCTGTAGCGGCGTGTAAAGGTACCTTAAATGATCAATATTTCAGCATTGATGACAATTTATTTTCTTAACCTAAACCACATTTCGGAGGGTTTCAGCTTTCAAAAGAGTAATTTATACAACCAATGGAAGAATTTAACATCAGGTTATAAGCTTTTACTCACATAACATGGATAACTTCTGTCAGGGAGTGTATATCCCTGTAAGAACCAATTGTAAGGACTAGAAAAACCAAGTTAAAGGTGCACCTGTCACCTGTTTTGGAGGTTGTAAACCCTGCCCACCACCTTTACTATGATGTATTTGGGGTTCCTGTAACCCATTAATAACCCCAGACATCCCTCTGCACCTCACAAAACGACTTTAATCTGTCCCGTGCCATATGCTAATTACTTGTTAAGGGTCATATGAGGGTCTGCACACTGCGGTCATTGTGGCGCCCCACCAAGCAGGCGTCACAGAGGGGTACTGCACCCGTAAAAGAGGTGCAGATGCTCCAGCTGCAGGTGGATCATAGGATGGTGGGTGGTACCCATTCACCAGCACTCTCACACTAGATGACACGGTGGGAGGTTACCTGGCGGGAGATATAGTCACCTCTAGGGGGAACAAGGGGGTCTTTGCCTCTAAGTTTTGGGCCTGTTAGGTCTTTGCTGCTAGGTCTCTCGGCTGAGGAACCAGGAGGGGAGATGGAGGAAGAGGAGAGGGCTTAAAGAAAGAAAGCTTTCCCAGGCGCAGACAGCCTGAAGGGAGGGAGAACATGAGGAAGTTTATCCCGGACAGCTTACCGGGCACCGGAGCCCGCACCTGTGGGATACTTGAGGACCACAGAAAATCCGGAGACCCGTGGAGTCTACAATTCTCCTGGGCATCTGAGCAACCGAAAGAAGGTACCAGGCACTGTTGAAGGAGCAAGTGGTCAGCCAGCAGAGGTTATCCGAAGGTTGTGAGGGTGAGAGAAGGAATGAGGTCCGGTTGGCTTTAAGTCACCAGGCTTCACACAATCATTGGGAAGCATGAAAGGAACAGACGGGATTAGAGCACAAAGGCACACACCAAGGGTCCATCATACCACCTAAGATCTGCCTGCAGCCACCCGTTAAGCTACCTGTCCTCATACCATCAGGAGTGCTGAACTGCAATTTTGTATGTGACTTATGCAAATGACAGTAAAGTACCCGGAGTAACAGTGACTTTGGACTGTGCTTGTTTTCTTTAAATGAACTTGTTTCCTTCAAGGAATGCTGCCCCGGAGGTCCAGTCCTACCTGTGGAGAACTTCACCAACTTGCCGCAGTATCATCTACCTCTGGCGGACTGTGGCGGCGCTGGTGGCATCTCACCAGAAACTACAGGTGGCGTCACGACGACAACTGTAAATAGTCCCCTGTAAATATAACCCCCTTTTGGAAGATAGGCCCAGGACACGGGGTCAGGCGAGCCACTACTCCCCGTGACAGCAGGAGCTTTAACCCTTGCCGCCTGACACCCGAGTACCCCAAAGCGTGGGCTCGAGATCATCGCCGCCCCACTGTATGGAAAACCTGCCTCACTCCACAACAACACCGCCCCGCTGCATGGAAAACCTGCCTTGCTCCACAACAACACTGCTCTGCTGCATGGAAAACCCGCCCTGCTCCACAACAATTCTGCCCCGCTGCATAGAAAACCCGCTCCGCTCCACGACAACACCAGCCTGCTGCATGGAAAACCCACTACACAACACAACAACAACACCGCCCTGCTGCATGCAAAACCCACCCTGCTCCACAACAACACCGCTCTGCTGCATGGAAAACCCACCCTACTCCACAACAATTCTGCCCCGCTGCATAGAAAACCCGCCCGGCTCCACGACAACACTGCCCCGCTGCATGGAAAACCCACTCCACAACACCACCGCCCTGCTGCATGGAAAACCTACTTCACACCACAACAATTCGGCCCCGCTGCATGGAAAACCCGCACTGCTCCACAACGAAAATGCCCTGCTGCATGGAAAATCCGCCCCGCTCCACGACAACTCTGCCCTGCTGCATGGGAAAACCCACCCCGCTCCACAACAACACCACCCCACTGCATGGAAAACCTGCCCTGATCCACGTAACACCGCCCTGCTGCATGGAAAACCCGGACCACTCCACGACAACACCAACCTGCTGCATGGAAAAGCCGCCCCGCTCCACGACGACACCGCCCCGCTGCATGGAAAACCCACCCCGCTCCACAACAACACCACCCCACTGCATGGAAAACCTGCCCTGATCCACGTAACACCGCCCTGCTGCATGGAAAACTCGGACCACTCCACGACAACACCAACCTGCTGCATGGAAAACACACCCAGCTCCACAACAATACCTCCCTGCTGCATGGAAAACACACCCTACTCCACAGCAACACCAGTCTGCTGCATGGAACACCCGCTCTGCTCCATGATAACATCGCCCTGCTGCATGGAAAACCTGCCCCACTCCATGACAACACAGCCCTGCACATGCTATAAATGCTGCAGTCAGCGATTAGCAGCAGCAACTGGAGCTAGGACTGATTGCTGCTGTCACAGGCAGGCATATGTCGGCTGTATAACATAGCAGGCATCTGCTGCGTCATCTGCTCCACTTTCCAGTGCATCACGTAGGGTCACAGTGAGGCGGCTTTTCCATGCATATTTCAAGGGCCCATTTTCCAGTGTCAAGGACTAATGTCATCAGAAGCACAGCGCCCCCTTCATCTCATCTGACTGCAAAGATCATAACACCTCCAGGACTGACAGACCCTATATGTCTTTATGTTAATATATATGATCCCATTTGTCCCTATACAGTCGCAGGAGATGATAGCGCTGCAGGAGCCGCCACCTGTAGCTTCCCATGTCTTTCCTGAGTTTTCAGTCCCGATATATGAACCTCAGCAGTGTCATGTCTGTGCTCATGGAGTATCATAAGGTTATCTGCCATCACTTATGCTGAATGTACTGCGCTAGAGATTGATTGAGGCTGCCGCTCTCTTGCTCTATAGGGTTAATCTCTAATCTTTTTTCCTTTATATTCGATTGAACGCTGCGGTTCCTGTGATTAACGTGGAACGCCAAAGCAGTTCCTGTGGTATTTGCTCATAAATGGATTTGGCAGCGGCTCAATAGTCAGTAAAAGCTGCAGTGTTTGTTTAATGTGTCCTAAAATGCACTGTCACCTTACGTGCGGTGGAGATGTACGGGCACGAATGTAGCGTGAGCCTCCACTTGTAATATCCTCATTCTAGGGGAACACTTTTGGCTCCTTGTCTATTCCCAAAGTTGCAGTCCAATTTTGTTTTTCAGCAAGTGCAGGAAAGTGAGAAGATGACATAACAAAACGGGGTCCGGAAATAATGCCGGATTGGTTCTAGTGGGCATCTGGGCTGCTATTATCGGGGTATTTGTGGTGAGATCTAGTGGGGACCTTCATGGTTGGTATTACTGGGTATATATGGTCAGTACTAGGTGGGGCACCCATGGTTGGCACTCTGAGTGGCTTCCGTGGCAAGATCTCTGTGCCACCACCATGCTTCACCACGCTCGGGTGTTCAGTGCTTGAAATGAGCAGGTCAGATGTTTGCACAGACTCATCTCAAGTAACGATTATAATGGAAGTCAATTAAAAACTTGAACATTTTTCTGGAAGATCTTTCGGACGTTACGAAGAATGGCACCTGATCGGTGCTCTCTTACCGGGAAAGAGATCAGAGTGAAGAAGATACGGAACTGAGCAGGTCCATGATTGGAAATGGGAGCTTCCTCCGTTGCCCTTTAGAGAGGACCGGTGTCACCTCTAATGCTGGAAGGAAACCCTCCCCTCACCCCTCAGCCGCACCCCAGGAGGAAAACCACCAAGCCACGATTTGGCAGCTTGTCTTGGACCTGAGGGGTATGTGCATCTATAATGTTCCCCAGCAGAGATTTCAGAGGCCCCTTTCCTTGAGTGGTATCTAACATTGGCGTTCTCCAGACAGGTTCTGTGGTATGCAGGAATTTGGGTACATTTGTGAGTTCAGGACCAAGCATCAAGTGTTTTTGCACCAGCGGATGGTGGAGCTGTGGCACTTGCTACAAGAAGGAAGGGCCAAACGGAAAAGTATCCAGGTGAAATTATTGAAGGTGGACAGCACTCAGGGGTGTTACGTGTCATGTGCACATGGGTGAGCATCCAGGAGTGGACGCCATGGCCGATCGCCAACTGGAGGAGCAGGCCTGGACACTCACCAAGTTTTCTGATAATGTCACAGGAGGTGAAAAGAGAACTAACTGGTAGGTGCCCAGGGGGTCTTGATGCCACGACAGCTGACTCAAGGGGTCACCTCTTATGGGAGAATCAGTAAGTAGGTGTGGCTGGAGCAAGCCATGATGGAAGGTGAGGGGACTCTGCAGTAGCAGGTACTTGTGTCTTAAGCAGTAGGTGCAGACAAGAGAAGACTATTGTAGGCACATTAGATGCAGGCTGCTATTTTGTGCAGTAGGTGCAGATTGGAGCAGGCTGGTGAAGCTACGGTAGATGCAGGCTGAAATGGACAGGAGCAGGCTGGAGCAGATATTAGAACATGAAACAGGTTAGCAGATATAAGAATAAGAACACAGGGTACAGGAACAGGTATACGGGCACAGGCTACAAGAATGGGATCAAGGATACAGTGGACCTGAGTACTAGCAAGGCCAATATTGGATAGACTGCATTGCCCAGGCACCTCCCAATAGTCCATAGTCAGAGAAGCACTTTCAGGTTATGGCGCACTGGCCCTTCAAGAAAAGGGGTGTGCTGCGCGTCTGGACTAAGCATGTAGCTGGTAGGGCTGCCAGAAAGATGCTGAGACACAGGACCTGAGGCAGAAAATGGGACTCTAGTAGATGGAGCAGGACTACTGGAAGGGTGAATAAGCCGTCAGACCCCTGCGTAGATGCCGATGCTGCGCAGTGATGTGCAACGTTTCGGCAGCTGCTGGTTGCAGTCGGTGATGCCCAGAGACTAGTGAGTGTTTCCCGCACGTGAGATCCATGTTACTTAGGGCCAGTCATCACTACTCACCACCTTCTTTTGTTTTTAGGAACAGTTAGGATTGAGCTGCACATACTCTATTTCCATTTTCAGCAGTTAAAGTAAGAACACTTGGGTCTACTTCTGTGTGTTATGTTTGAACCCAATTCATTTTTCTATTTGTGCTTTTGTTTATGTCTATTCTATTTGCTCGCCTGTTCTTTTTTCCCCTGATTTGTGCGTTGACTTAACCGATGAGATGTTTATAATAATAATAATATTTATTCATTTACATAGTACTATTAATTCCACAGCACTTTACATACATTAGCAACACTGTCCCCATGGGGCTCACAATCTAAACAACCTAGCAGTATGTCCTTCAAGTGTAGGTGGAAACCAGAGGAAACCCACGCAAACACGGGAGAAAACATACAAACTCCTTTACAGATGTTGTCCTTGGTGGGAATGTTTTAGCCCGAGTCATTTATTGCATCACTTTAAAACATCTCAAAACTTGGCGCAATTTTACTCTAATTCCCACCTGAATAATTTTCGAATACATCAAACATTTGGTGCAATTTTTGCAACTTTTATGAGAGGTTTAAGCCATACGAAGCCAATGCTCACACTTGCTGTGAGGGGAGCTGTTATCCAGCCAACACCTGCAGTGAGTGGAGCTGTGTTATACAGCCAACACCTGCAGTGAGCAGAGCTGTGTTATACAGCCAACACCTGCTGGGAACAGAGCTTTGTTATACAGCCGACACCTGCTGTAAGAAGAGCTGTGTTATACAGCCAACATCTGCAGTGAGCGGAGCTGTGTTATGCAGCCAACACCTGCAGTGAGTGGAGCTGTGTTACACAGCCGACACCTGCTGTGAGAGGAGCTGTGTTATACACCCAACACTTGCTGTGGTAGGAGCTGTGTTATACACCCAACACTTGCTGTGGTAGGAGCTGTGTTATACAGCCAACACCTGCTGTGAGCAGAGCTGTGTTATACAGCCAACACAAGCTGTGAGCGGAGCTGTGTTATACAGCCGACACCTGCTGTGAGCGGAGCTGTGTTATACAGCCTACAACTGCTGTGAGCGGAGCTGTGTTATACAGCCAACACCAGCTGTGAGTGGAGCTGTGTTATACAGCTGACACCTGCAGTGAGTGGAGCTGTGTTATACAGTAAACACCTGCTGTGACCGAAGCTGTGTTATACCCCCAACACTTGCTGTGGTAGGAGCTGTGTTATACACCCAACACTTGCTGTGGTAGGAGCTGTGTTATACAGCCAACACCTGCTGTGAGCAGAGCTGTGTTATACAGCCAACACAAGCTGTGAGCGGAGCTGTGTTATACAGCCGACACCTGCTGTGAGCGGAGCTGTGTTATACAGCCTACAACTGCTGTGAGCGGAGCTGTGTTATACAGCCAACACCAGCTGTGAGTGGAGCTGTGTTGTACAGCTGACACCTGCAGTGAGTGGAGCTGTGTTATACAATAAACACCTGCTGTGACCGGAGCTGTGTTATACAGCTGACACCTGCAGTGAGTGGAGCTGTGTTATACAGTAAACACCTGCTGTGAACTGAGCTGTGTTATACAGCCTACACCTGCTGTGAGTGGAGCTGTGTTATACAGCCGACACCTGCAGTGAGCGGAGCTGTGTTATACAGCCGACACCTGCAGTGAGCAGAGCTGTGTTACACAGCCGACATCTGTTGTGAGCGGAGCTGTGTTATACAGCCTACACCT
The DNA here is from genome assembly GCA_033576535.1 of Allobates femoralis. NCBI lineage: Eukaryota > Metazoa > Chordata > Amphibia > Anura > Aromobatidae > Allobates > Allobates femoralis. The sequence continues at coordinate 32,543,098 of JARQOC010000005.1, forward strand.
GCAGTGAGTGGAGCTATGTTATACAGCTGACATCTGCTATGAGTGGAGCTGTTATACAGCCGACACCTGCAGTGAGCGGAGCTGTGCTATACAGCTGACACATGCTGAGAGCGGAGCTGTGTTATACAGCCAACACTTGCAGAGAGCGGAGCTGTGGTATACAGCCGACACCTGCTGTGAGAGGAGCTGTGTTATACAGCCGACACCTGCTGTGAGCGGAGCTGTGTTATACAGCCGACACCTGCTGTGAGCGGAGCTGTGTTATACAGCCTACAACTGCTGTGAGCGGAGCTGTGTTATACAGCCTACAACTGCTGTGAGCGGAGCTGTGTTATACAGCCAACACCAGCTGTGAGTGGAGCTGTGTTATACAGCTGACACCTGCAGTGAGTGGAGCTGTGTTATACAGTAAACACCTGCTGTGACCGGAGCTGTGTTATACACCCAACACTTGCTGTGGTAGGAGCTGTGTTATACACCCAACACTTGCTGTGGTAGGAGCTGTGTTATACAGCCAACACCTGCTGTGAGCAGAGCTGTGTTATACAGCCAACACAAGCTGTGAGCGGAGCTGTGTTATACAGCCGACACCTGTTATGAGCGGAGCTGTGTTATACAGCCTACAACTGCTGTGAGCGGAGCTGTGTTATACAGCCAACACCAGCTGTGAGTGGAGCTGTGTTGTACAGCTGACACCTGCAGTGAGTGGAGCTGTGTTATACAGTAAACACCTGCTGTGACCGGAGCTGTGTTATACAGCTGACACCTGCAGTGAGCAGAGCTGTGTTATACAGCCAACACAAGCTGTGAGCGGAGCTGTGTTATACAGCCGACACCTGTTGTGAGCGGAGCTGTGTTATACAGCTTACAACTGCTGTGAGCGGAGCTGTGTTATACAGCCTACACCTGCTGTGAGTGGAGCTGTGTTATACAGCCGACACCTGCAGTGAGCGGAGCTGTGTTATACAGCCGACACCTGCAGTGAGCAGAGCTGTGTTACACAGCCGACATCTGTTGTGAGCGGAGCTGTGTTATACAGCCTACACCTGCAGTGAGTGGAGCTATGTTATACAGCCGACACCTGCAGTGAGCGGAGCTGTGTTATACAGCCGACACCTGCAGTGAGCAGAGCTGTGTTACACAGCCGACATCTGTTGTGAGCGGAGCTGTGTTATACAGCCTACACCTGCAGTGAGTGGAGCTATGTTATACAGCTGACATCTGCTATGAGTGGAGCTGTTATACAGCCGACACCTGCAGTGAGCGGAGCTGTGCTATACAGCTGACACCTGCTGAGAGCGGAGCTGTGTTATACAGCCAACACTTGCAGAGAGCGGAGCTGTGGTATACAGCCGACACCTGCTGTGAGAGGAGCTGTGTTATACAGCCGACACCTGCTGTGAGCGGAGCTGTGTTATACAGCCGACACCTGCAGTGAGCGGAGCTGTGTTATACAGCTGACACCTGCTGTGAGCGGAGCTGTGTTATACAGCCGACACCTGCTGTAAGCGGAGCTGTGTTATACAGCCGACACCTGCAGTGAGCGGAGCTGTGTTACACAGCCGACATTTGCTGTGAGCAGAGCTGTGTTATACAGCCGACATCTGTTGTGAGCAGAGCTGTGTTATACAGCCAACACTTGCAGAGAACGGAGCTCTGTTATACAGCTGACACCTGCTGTGAGAGGAGCTGTGTTATACAGCTGACATCTTCTGCGAGTGGAGCTGTGTTATACAACCGACACCTTCCGTGAGCGGAGCTGTGTTATACAGCCTACACCTGCTGTGAGTGGAGCTGTGTTATACAGCTGACACCTGCAGTGAGCGGAGCTGTGTTATACAGCCGACACCTGCAGTGAGCGGAGCTGTGTTATACAGCCAACACCTGCAGTGAGTGGAGCTATGTTATACAGCTGACATCTGCTGTGAGTGGAGCTGTTATACAGCCGACACCTGCAGTGAGCGGAGCTGTGCTATACAGCTGACATCTGCTGGGAGCGGAGCTGTGTTATACAGCCAACACTTGCAGAGAGCGGAGCTCTGTTATACAGCCGACACCTGCTGTGAGAGGAGCTGTGTTATACAACCGACACCTTCCGTGAGAGGAGTTGTGTTATACAGCCGACACCTGCTGTGGGCGGAGCTGTGTTATACAGCCTACAACTGCTGTGAGCGGAGCTGTGTTGTACAGCCTACAACTGCTGTGAGCGGAGCTGTGTTGTACAGCCTACAGCTGCTGTGAGTGGAACTGTGTTATACAGCCGACACCTGCAGTGAGCGGAGCTGTGTTATACAGCCGACACCTGCAGTGAGCGGAGCTGTGTTACACAGCCGACATCTGCTGTGAGCAGAGCTGTGTTATACAACCGACATCTGTTGTGAGCGGAGCTGTGTTATACAACCGACACCTGCTGTGAGCGGAGCTGTGTAATACAGCCGACACCTGCAGTGAGCGGAGCTGTGTTATACAGCCTACACCTGCTGTGAGCGAAGCTGTGTTATACAACCAAGACCTGCTGTGAGCTGAGCTGTGTTATACAACCGACACGTGCTGTGAGCGGAGCTCTGTTATGCAGCCTACACCTGCTGTGAGCTTAGCTGTGTTATACAGCTTACACCTGCTGTGAGCGGAGCTGTGTTATACAGCCTACACCTGCTGTGAGCAGAGCTGTGTTATACAGCCGACACCTGCTGTGAGCGAAGCTTTGTTATACAGCCGACACCTGCTGTGAGCAGAGCTGTGTTATACAACCGACACCTACTGTGAGCGGAGCTGTGTTATACAGCCTACACCTGCTGTGAGCAGAGCTGTGCTATACAGCCGACACCTGCTGTGAGCGAAGCTGTTATATACAGCTGACACCTGCTCTGAGCGAAGCTGTGTTATACAGCCTACACCTGCTGTGAGCGGAGCTGTGTTATACAGCCGACACCTGCTGTGAGTGGAGCTGTGTTATACAGCCAACACCTGCTGTGAGCGGAGCTGTGTTATACAGCCGACACCTGCTGTGAGTGGAGCTGTGTTATACAGCCAACACCTGCTGTGAGCGGAGCTGTGTTATACAGCCGACACCTGCTGTGAACTGAGCTGTGTTATACAGCCGACACCTGCTGTGAGTGGAGCTGTGTTATACAGCCGACACCTGCTGTGAGTGGAGCTGTGTTATACAGCCAACACCTGCTGTGAGCGGAGCTGTGTTATACAGCCGACACCTGCTGTGAGTGGAGCTATGTTATACAGCCGACACCTGCTGTGAGCGAAGCTGTGTTATACAGCCAACACCTGCTGTGAGCGGAGCTGTGTTATACAGCCGGCACCTGCTGTGAGCGGAGCTGTGTTATACAGCCAACACCTGCTGTGAGGGGAGCTGTGTTATACAGCCGACACCTGCTGTGAGCGGAGCTGTGTTATACAGCCAACACCTGCTGTGAGGGGAGCTGTGTTATACAGCCAACACCTGCTGTGAGTGGAGCTTGGTTATACAGCCTACACCTGCTGTGAGCGGAGCTGTGTTATACAGCCTACACCTGCTGTGAGTGGAGCTGTATTATACAGCCGGCACCTGCTGTGAGCGGAGCTGTGTTATACAGCCTACACCTGCTGTGAGTGGAGCTGTATTATACAGCCGGCACCTGCTGTGAGCGGAGCTGTGTTCTCCAAGCCTAACAGACATGAACATGTACAGGTTTTAGCTATGAAGGGTCTTAAAATGTCACTCTTTTGCTTCTTCCCCGGCCCCATTTGGGTAGTTTTGCTGAACTTTAGATCAATTTTGCCTTTTTCCCACAATACTTGGGAGCCGTTTCACCTCAGTAGAAGAATAATGTTTTTGTTACAGAGATAATGAAGAAAAGCTTCTTTCATTCCGCAGAGAGAGATGTGTGAATTTCTCTGGCGTAAATTACTACGCTCATTGTTTTGTTTTTCTACATGATTTACTTAGGAGAAATCATCCAGAGGAACCGGATTCAGGTGTAATTACTATGAACCCTAAATACCTGGCTTTGTCACTAGAATTAATGGCCGTTGCCACTAAGCCTTGGTGTGACCTTATCTTCACAAAGGCCGGCTATTCATTAAAATCTATTGCCATCATTCACTGGTTAATCCCTTTGATCGTGGGTTGGAGTTATTCACCTGCAGCATGTCATGACATCCTGGAATGGTTTTCTTTTCGAGAATGTTTTTGTTTAGTTTACATACAATAGTAGCTTACATCTCCGCTTCACTAAGTAAGAACTTAATATAATCCTTCATTAGAAATGACTTGGATATACACCCAAAACACTCTGAGTGGACTATGTATACAGCGACACTTTGATAGCCAACTAGATTATGGCCAATCAACCGATGGGTATGTGTAAGCATTTGTGTTCAGTGGCCACTGTAGGTGAAGCCTGATATATCACCAGACGCTGCTGCTAGTGGGTAGCTGTGTTTCGCGGAACCTCTGTGGGAGCGATTTACACCACCTACTGCCATTGGGGAAGTGTTATATCAGGCAACACTGCTTGAGTGGATGGTTTCACAGCCAAGTTCGCTGTGAGTTCTTGGGGGGTGACATGTGGAACGCGTAGGGTGATTGTACACAAGGGAAAACATAGGTCCACTCATCCTAGGCTGCAACGACATTTGAGCGATTTCCTGGTATTGCACAAGTGTAATTAATTACCTGCAAGAAGATGACCAACTGGCAACTGCTATGAGCCTGAAATGTACATGGCTACCCTTGGTGATGGACGTAGATCGCCGGAGACGTTAATTTTTAAGTTCCTCCAAGCCTAACAAAATGAGAAGTCCTGGCCCCTTTTGCTATAAAGTCTTAAAATGTCACTTTTGCCTCCTTCCCGACCCCATTGGCTAGTTGCTGAACTTAGTCAATTTTGCTTTTTAGCAACAATATGGAGCCTGTCACCAGCAGAAGATATGGTGTTTGTTACGGATCTGAAGCTCTTTCATTCCAGGAGAAGATGTGTGCATCTGGCAGTCCTGGGCTCAGTTTGATAAGATATTTACTGGAGATATTACAAGTGACTGATCAGGTCGCAATTCTGAGTCCGTATATACCTGCGTCCACTAGAATTATGGCCGTTGCATACGATGGTGTGGCCTTTAAGGCCCTGGCAGAATTCATTAAAAACATTGCTTATTTCTGGTAATCCGTCAGTGGTGTACTTATTCACCGGTACATTACATCTGACATGTTTCTTTTCGAAATTTTTAGTTTACAGTTAAATGAATAGTACTTACATCTATGCCTTCCGGGTCAAAGGGAATTATTGATCTAAAATGGAACTCTTGTAAATCCCTCATACTTTATATTTTCATATGGATTTTTAGGGCCATACAAATTGTTGTATAATCGCCGTTCGTATTACATTTTTGTCCTTGTTTGCCCGTGGTTACCTTTTATGAAGTGCCCAGGGATCGCTGCAGTTTGGTTCCGCTTTGTGGTGGCTCCTGGGGTGGAACGTTACATTTAATTACCTATATTTGGAAAGTGATTTCTGGACTGAGACTTGAGTGGGTAAGTTCAGGTGCTGGCTGCTAGGCCGGTAGTTCATTGTTTGGAATCGGAAGGGATTTCGGCGTTTCACAGGGAATAACCAGGGTCCCCAACTCCGGCTTCCTTGCTCTTACGGATCATTTTGGGATTCCTGAGTATTGCACAGTGGTCTCTAATCCGTCGACACCATTCTTTCCAAACCGTGTCAATGCTGAACTCCTTCAAACATCCCTTTCACCGCCCTTGTGCTAGCATTTGAGACTCCTTCCGCATATGAGGTTTGTAAAGCCCCCAGGTCTCGCAACGCTATTAGTGTGAAGCCTCTAGGCTCCATCTTGACCTTGTCCATTAGTTGCTGGTACTACACCCACTTTCGGAGCCCAATATCCTTTGTGCACCACGAGTAAGCTAGTAGGCAAGCAAGGTTTGCCCACCGTTCACCCCACTCTCGGGTTCTTACTCCCAACTTCATTATTATAATCAGCTCCACCATTATTGGGCTAAACATTAACACTTATTCGGTTCACACCCCCAAACCACCAAACACACTTACCCTTCCACGGTCGACTTCCAACGTTCATTCTGCAAGTATGCCGTGAATTCCCTGGTGTTTAGGGGTCTTACCCCTATCGATCTCCAGGATGTTTAGAAATATAAGATATATATAATAAGAAAGCTCATTAGAAATAATGGGAGATGATGCTGTTCACTGTTGTCCTGCCCTAATAATTGGGAACAGAAAGAATTCTGATTCTGAGTTGTTTAACCCCTAGAGTACCACCACCGAATTGGCCTCACCAATTTTGAACAAGATGGTACGTCAAACAAGTAATAAAAGACATGATTATACATTCGCAGTGGCGAAACTTGAAGCATGTGGGCACCAATGAAAAATTTCCAACAGGGTCCCCATCTATTACAGATATTTAATATTGTTTGCTCCCATGGGGGCCAAGGGAGCTTCTGGGTTTCCTTAACTTCAGATCCCAGGAACAATAGCTATGGCTCTGCATAGGCTCTACTAGCCTGTTGAATTAACCCTCTGCTCCAGTTCTGCCTCCTACATTGCTTACCACTGATTATTGTCTACATCCTATCTACAATATATGAATGCTCCAGACAATCCCTGACCTCAGTGGTGGTACCAATGTAGTCCACTAAGCAGGGTTGTGAACTACAATAGATGCAGGGTTGCGATTGCACCTAGGCCCTGAGCCTAGGGGAGCCCCAAAAGTCCCTTTGGCTTATAGAAAAAATCTATTGCTATTAAAGATTTGCAATAATTGTTGAAGCCTTGTTGGAGCCCCTGAGCTTTGAGTTACGTCACTGGCACTACGGCCAATGATTGGCTGCAAGTGGCTCTGTAATTGAAGACTGGTAGGAGTAAAGCTTGTTTGGGTTTTTACAATGTGACTTCACTACTGTTTTAGGGTGGTACAGAACCTCCTTACCTTGGGATAGCGTTTCCAAAACTCCTTTGGCACCATTTGCTTAATATAAATAAAAGAACCCCAGTAAACAAATTGTGCTTTACTTATCCTCCACTGAGACTCTGCTACTGCTCCCAGCATCATCTATGATTGTCTGCAGCGCTGACCCGCCAGCTTTTAAACAATCATGCATCCATTTCAGCCTTTTCCTTAGCCCCCAGACCTTGGTGTAGGGTCCAGCAGACAATTAATCGCATTTCCCATTGACTACATTGGATGCGCTACTTGTGACGAATACCCAAGTATTAGGACCTACTTTTTATAAGTATAGCGGGTCCGAATATTTCACTACTTGATCATCCCTAATTATGTCCTCTTCTTTTTTTTAGGATTTAGCATGTCTGTGAACCTAATATTTGTTGTATAACCAGTTATTTTAAAACTATTTCACCTCTATGTTGCATAGAGTCAACCAACGTCTAGCACTTGTCACCTGTTATTTCAGCCCAGGATGCTTTGACTACATCCCACAATATATTTGCATTTGTTGGCTTTGCCTCAGAAATGGTATTTTGATGTCACCCCACAAGTATTCTATTGGATTAAGATCTAGAGATTGGGCGGCCACTCCAAATCTTCAATTTTGTAGGACTGGAACCAAGATTTTGCTCATTTACTAATGTGTTTACAGTAATTTTCTTGTTGAAACACCCATTTCAAGGGCATTTCCTCTTCAGCGTAGGGTAACATGACCTCTTGAAAGGATTTTGATTTCTGCAAATGGTCCATGATCCCTGGTATGTGGTACATAGGCTGGCACCATAGTAAGAGAAACATACTCATATCATGATGCTGCACCACCAGCTTCACTGTCTTCAGATTGGATTGTGGTGAATTCAGAGTTGGGGGGTCGTCTGATGAACTGTCTGTGGCTCTTGGACTCCAAAAGAACCATTTTAGTTTCATCAGTACACAAAATGTTCCTCCATCTCTCTTTAGGCCAGGTGATGTGTTCTTTCTTCAGTACAAGTTTTGTAATATCAGTGGGACTTTGCAGGGACTTCTTCCTAATAGTGTCTTCTAACTGTCTTGTCCTCACAGGTAACTTGAGACGTCTTTGATCATCCTGGAGCTGATCATTGGCTAAATCTTTGCCATTCTAGCTTTTCTTCCATCCATTTGAATAGATGTCTTCTGTTTTCTTCCACATCTCTTTTTTTTCTTTCCATTTTAAAGCATTGTAGTTTTACCGTCTCCAATCAACTTTTTGATTAACGTCCGCTGTTCTTCTGAACAATGTCTGGAATGACCCATATTTCTCAGGTTTTTAAATAGAAATATATGTACAACATGTGCTGGCTTCAGCCTTAAATAAGGACCATCTGATTTACACCTGTTTCTTTACAGATGATTGACCACACTAATTGAACTCCACACTGCGATTATTCAATTAATTATTCAAATACAGAGACTCATAAACATGCAGACCATGAATGCTAAGGCCGGCTTCACACTACGGCAGGGATCCGATCCGTGGCTGTCCACTTGAGGCAGACAGCCGCGGACCGGATCAGCACACAGAACTGGAGGGCTAATTTGCTCTCCGGTCCAGTGTGCAGCCACACGTAGCTGCCGCCGCTGATAGGTCAGGACTGTGGCTCGCGGGGAGCTAGCCGCGGTCCTGAACTGTCAGGAGAGGCCGGTGATAAGCTTCAGCACCATGGAGTTGTCCCCTCTGGCAGATCAGGAACGCGGCTCGCTCCTTGCAAGCCGCCGTCCTGACCTATCAGCGGAGGCAGCTGCGCCTGCTGCACACCAGACCTGAGGGCAAATTAGCCCTCCAGTTCTGTGTGCTGATCAGGTCCGCGGCTGTCTGTCTCAAGCGGACAGCCACAGATCGGATCCCAGCCGTAGTGTAAAGCCGGCCTGAGTCTGTTGATTTTCTAAGAATTTACTGTAACAACTGTTAAATTGTTTGACATGTGGTGATATAATTTATACCAAAAACAGTGAATAATCTGGGTAGTCATATTGGACTGTTATTATTTTGATCACTACTGTATATCCAAGCATTATTGTGGATATTATAGATGAAGGATCTGTTGTTCTACCTAATCACTAAGTTGCATCGTTATAGACTTCTGTGCTCCCTTATCTTTTCCTCTCTAGAACACGATTCCTCACTCAGGACTACGACCTCTACTTAGTGCAGGGGATTCCTGCCTACCATGTGGTGCAGCCACACTGTGCTTTTAGGAAGTCCTATAACACAAGCAACAATGACACCAAGAGTTTACAGTGAACACTACAACTGTCATGTATGGACTGCTCTGCAGTTGATGTGAAAAGCACTCTGTAGTTTAAATGAGAGTACATTTCCTTTGGCACATTGATAGTTATGGTGTAGATGCTGCTGTGTTGCTATCTATGTGTAGGCAGCTCTGCAGGTGGGGAGCTGTGGGTGTGTTAGGTGACCATGCCCTTGGCCTTTAAATAGTTCCATCTTCCACCAGCAGGTATCGCTAATAGTTTAGTCTCTGTAAGACCTAAAGTTGAGAAGACGTGTGTGTTTTTTTCCTGAAGCCTTGGTGTTTTCCTTCTGTTAGGAGTTGCTGTGCTTCCCGGTCCATGGGTGGAGATGAGGGGATCTTAGCCTAGGGCTGATCAGGAGCAAAGGGCAATGGTGGTGGCCCGGACGTCCTCACCATCAGAGGTAATTCTGGGAACAGGGTGAGTTAAGGATCCAGAGTCTGTAATAGCCCACAGGTAACGGGATACGCAAGGACTGCACGGAACACAGAGTGTTAAACAAATGCACTTTAAATGCATTTGAAGGAAAAGTGCGGGAAAGAAGGGGAAGGAGCGGGAAGGTATGCAAAAGTAAATACAATACATATAACCACTGTGACTAGTTTGCCGAGAATGCAAGGTCTCTGAGTGTCTTTAAATAAAGAAATGCAAAGTCTTTATCAAGCGAGACGCAGAGTGTTCGTTTTCTTTCTATAACTTGTATATCGAACTGCAGAGTCTCTTCCTATCTGTCCCTAACTAAAACAGTGTGCACACTTTACTGCAAGTTTTACTGCGAGGTACCTCATTGCCGTTGGGGCCCGTAATTCGCTGACAGGCGTCTCTGGAGTGCAGTCCTTGTCTTGGATCTCTGTCCTGGATCTCTGCTTGCGCGTGCAGTCTGGCCCCTGACTCCACATCCAGTCTCTTTAGGTCTGTCTCTCTCTGCAACACACATGGAAGTTTTCTCTTCTTCAGGAGACCCACCCAGCCATCTCCTGGACTGTTCCATGTCACTCTCAGCAGCAGGGGGGTTTATGTCTGCTATCCTTTCCTTTTTGGCAGCAGGTGGCAGTATAACACAAGGAAGAGTCCACAAAATATTCCTTTAACCATATATATAAATGTTAACAGGTCTTACAGAGTCTAGGGTCAGACTAGCTCCCCTGATTGCCTTTTTCGCATCTTACCATCCTACTTTCTTATCCCCTTTATCACCTGCATGACAACAATATTAAAGAAAATCTGTCAGGTCAAAAATCCATAGGTAACTGCTATAATTTTCTAATTCCTTGCTCTAATCTCACTCTATTTATGCATTTCTGTTACTTATATTTTCCTCCAATCCTCTGTAAACTTCAAATAAAGAGACGCATTCCATCTGTCACTCACAGTGAATGACCCACTTAGTTCTCTGCTGACCACTCCCCATAGCATGAATATGCATGTCACATACTCACAACACATCACTACTAAGGACATGGAGGGTGGGGCGGGGGCTGTATTCTCCTCTCTGCTCTCTATTTTTGCAGCATCACAAGTGTTGAAATACAACACAGAAGCTGCCACAGCAGGGATAGCTGCTTAGAGAAACAAATGGAGTCTAGATAAGGCAGATCTGCCATAGCTCTCTCCCTTCATGTCCTCAACAGCACAGATACTCCCATATAAACTGAAACCAATCTGCACTTGGAGCAAAGGGAGGAGGAAAGAGAGCTGCTGAGAGGGAGGAGGGAGGAGAGAGCTGCTGAGAGGGAGTGTATAATTACATGACAGTTTATACAACACAGGACTATTCCTGTTTGCTTATGATGGAGAGGACTTATCCAGGAGCTCTCTGCGGGGTCTGACAATGCTGATAACATGGAAAATACAAATGGTACAATAATGATTTTACATGTTTTTAAAAGGTCTGCCCAGGCCCTATTCAAGGGTTATATTAGTACCATACTGAAAAATGACCTGACAGAGTCCCTTTAAAGGGTTTGTGTACATCTTCTGAGCTGAGCTGCACTTTGCTCCAGCACCTCCTGTCATCCTGCTTCAACTGCTAAAGATTGACATTTGCCAAAACTGCATGCTCTCCCCTCCTTTGTTGTAGGGAGAGGACACTTTGCCTCTCCAGCACCTAGCAATTCTGTCACCTTCAGAACAGTCCTTGCAGGCTCTAAAGCAAGAAGTGGTGCACACTCTTTGTCTAGGTAATGGCCACCTGTAATACACTAGAGAGGTGGCCAGTAACCTAGACAATGAGCAACAATCTATGCAGGGAAAGAACCATCAGGATTTAGTGCTATAAAGCCGGTGCCTTAAGGTATTGGGATGCTGAGCGGTTTAAATCGCACGCCCGGCAAACCTGATCGGTTTTGGCGGGTGATTTAAACCGCGCTGATGCAGTGCAGTCATGTAACAAATCAGCCCCACCCGGTCAGCTGATCTAGGTGCTTAAGCCCTCGGAGCTAGATGCCGCACATCACGGGACACACACCGGAGAGGTGAGGATTTTTTTTTTATTTTCAACACTTGCTTCACTTCCGCAATGTATGTATATACATTTCGAAAGTGAAATTGCACAGTAAAGAGCAGTTTTAGTGTACAGAGCATGGTCAGTACGCTAAAATCGGGTCCGGGAAATTATTCAGTTTTTTCCCGGACCCAAGCTCCATAGGCCCCCATGTGATTTGCCGCGGACTGTGCCGGATTCGAATGTGTCCGCTGTGCACAAAATCGAAGCAGTCTCCGGACACATTTGCATCCGTTACAATTTGGGCAAAACCGGATGGCCATACAGGACCAATCCGTGCCCATAGGGATACATGGGGGCAAAATAGGATGCTCAAAAATCGTTATGTGAAAGCAGCCTTACTTCATTGATTACATGTATGATTGCAGAGAAAACTGTTATAAAACTCCTGGAAAACAGGGCAGCAGATGATTGATGTGTACAGCACTGCGTCACTATTTGGGGTTGTTGTTTGTTTTTTTCTCCCCTGTGGGCATGTCTTTCAGCTGTAAGCTAAACCCTCCCCCCTCCTTCTTATCTGTTTCCATTTCTGACTCCTCTGTGTACTGTCACTATACTCCAGCCACAAGGCTCCTGACAAAACTACAAGTAGGTTTTGGTTACAGCCAAAAGTCTTGCCCACAGGGGAGGAAAAAACAAACAAACCCCAAATAGTGACGCTGTGTGCACACATCAATCATCTGCTGCCCTGTTTTCCAGGAGTTTTATGACTCTTTTCTCTGCAATCAAACATGGAATCAGTCAATTAAAGGTTTGATTGTACTCAGTATCACTGGCTTCACTTTATAACCCTAAATCCGGCTGGTTCCCTTTAAAGATCCTTCCATTCTTGAAAATGGTTAGAAATTTTGACAATGAATACTTTCCAAAGTTGCTTCTATTTTTACAAGATGTTTGAAAGTTTTAGCCTTTAATAAGATTACACAACCCCTTCAAACATGTTATCAGTATGCACATATACAATGAACAGGCAATTAGATTAAGTATAACATAGGAATGCAATAATCAGTACTTTTCATTGCAGAAGACATGTCACACCAGCATACCCCTGGGGCACACACGTACAAATGCATTTCCTCCCTTAATCTTTTCCTTCTATTTGATCCTATTTTGACTCATATCACAATTAAAACAGACGAATGTATAAAGAACTCTTCCATTTTGATCCCAAGGGCTCAGCTGTGTCCCTGTCCACTCAATCCTATGAATGATTGTAAGACATCCGGCTGCAGCAGGAGCCTCCCCCTCTGCCTGGTCTAAGCTAGGACAAATGATTCTTGCATCTATGACTTTACTTGGCAATTTTTCCCCCCAAAATGGAACAAATCGGCAGAAGAAACTTACTCTGCTATACTGGCTGTTACTCTGCTATACTGGCTGTTACTCTGCTATACTGGCTGTTACTCTGCTATACTGGCTGTTACTCTGCTATACTGGCTGTTACTCTGCTATACTGGCTGTTTTAGGAACATCCAGATATTGGGGGCAACATTCATTTGTGCCTGTTTCTAAATTTGGTGTTTTTTCACTCCAAAAAAACTGGGTTTTTTTGCAGAACGGTTTTCTAAATTGGTCAAGTAATTTTGAAAAAAATTTTTTATCCATATTCAGAGTCATATTTTTCTCTTAATTAAATGCATGTATTTGGAGCTACAAAAACATTTTTGCAATTGGGTTTCATTAAAAAATTTGCACTATTTTGCTTTTTTGTTACCCTGCAAACTCAATTTTCGAGGTGATCTGTGGCTATAAATCAGCAGAAGCGAGCTCAGAAAAAGTACAGTCTCCTGTCAAATCGTTAGAATGAGCTTACTGACACATCCTCCGTTAACTCTTGCAGTAACCGGAGACTATAGGTGGCAAACAGTGAGAAATTTTCAATAAAATCCAATTGAAAAAAAGATTTTACATGCATTTAAGCAAAAAAGAAATCCAAAAGTTCCTCAAAAGTGAACAACCCCCTTTTTAAAAGTGGTCCTCTTCTGTTGAGGATGCTTATCTCCTGGCATTCTAATGCATGTGGGGCGGTTCCGAGCTGCTATTCTTTAGCCTGGGGGACCCAATAACTATGGGCCTCACCACCCTGAGCATACCAGCCCCCAGCTGTCTGGGTTTTACTCTGGTTGTCAATCAAAAATAGGGCAAATGGCGCACAAATAATTAAAAAAAAAAAAACAATGTGCTTGACTGTATTTTTGATTGCCAGCCATGGTAAAGCAAAGCTGCTGCACGCTTCAGCCCGTAGCTGTCCACTTTATCTGCACTGAGAATCAAAAATACGGAGAAGCGCTACATCAATATTTTTAAATTATTTATTTTACAAACCTATGATGGCAGGTTTGTTGCCAATGGCAGCCAATCCCAGATGTCGGCAGCAAAATGGGAGGGGCGCAACAGCCAGTCACAGATGCTGTAACAGATAGTGGGTGTCTAAGATTGGCTGTTGGTGTCACGGCAGTGAATAATCAGGAAGATAATGAGTGGCCCAGAAGTAAGTGCGCTGATATTTAATCATTGTTTTGCTTCTTTTTACAGCTCCCAGCCCTCCTCTTATAACTTTAAAGCTCAAGTTCAAGGTTTGGGTCAAGACCAGTCCTGAACCCGAGCTTTAAAAAAAAGTCCAGCCAGATCCGCTGAACCCGAACATCAGCGGGTTCGCCTATCTCTAGTTATGAGTGTGCCATGTTATGATGTCACCTCTGGGGGACCTAGGGGTCAGGACATCTCAGCGTTTGATTGTTTGCTTGGATTTTATAGAGATTACTTGATTATTGTCTTTCTGATGTAGTTGCTCTTCTATGCTGAAGGCTCTGAAGACTCCTTCTCTACTGGCTGAGTACTCTATTGGTCTTCATTCAGCTGTAGCTTGTGATCATCTCTCCCTTCTGCTATATCTACTCCACCCCTTGCCTCATTCCATGCAGGATACAGAATTTAAAAGAAGAGGTCTTCATTTCTTTAGCAGTAGTGCAGCTTGCAATGAAAGAAGATGTTGGAGCCTTTTCTTAGCTGTTGCCTTGCCTGGGTTCTCTGTGTGTATCCTTGCTCTCCAGCCCATTACTCTAATGGAGAGGGGAGGGGTACACCTAGATGAGTTGTATTTAAGAGTTTAGCTATGTTCGACAAGCATCCTCACCATCAGGGTTAATTATGGGGACAGGGATAGCATAAGGAGCTCTAGCTGAAGGGACAATTTAGGTGCACACTGTCCTTGCTACCTGATCATCATATAGTTGAGTCACATCCAGGAGCTTAATAAGATACAAGAACCAAGTGCATCTACCTTCAGGAGTAATCTTGGGGACAGGGATAGCCTAGGTCAGGAGTGGGAAGCTCCAGACCTTGAGGGCCACAAACAATGCTGGTTTTCAGGATTTCCTTAGCATTGCACAGGGGTTGGAATCATCACCAGTGCATATGATTATATTATCACCTCTGTAATTCTAAGTAAATCCTAAAAACCTGCACAGTTTGCGGCCCTTGATGTCTAGAGCTCTAGCAAACTTGGAAAAGCAGTTGAGAAGCAACATGATCAATATCTACTAACATCACACCCACGCCAAAGAGAAGAGTCCCGGCCACCGCAGTAAGGGTGAGTTGATTGTTTAACCAAAAATAGCGGTTAATTTACATGTTGATAATTTTGTGCTACCCCCGAAGGATGGTAGACATTTCCAAATGGCCTTTGGCAGAAAAAAGGTTCCCCACCCCTGGTCTAGGGTTTTCTAGCATGAGGAACAGCCCAGGTACACACTGCCTTTCCCATCTAAAGCCACTGGTGTGACAGATGCTTAATTTGCTCTTTGGAGGCGCTGTAGGAAAATGATTTGTTCACTTTCCCGGTATGGTGGGAAGGCAAGTCCCAAGGGGCTCTCGCTTCTGGCTCCAAGCGCACGCCACCCTTCCCCAGCTACCCACGCCACGGGCTGGGTGGGAGCATGACCCGCTCTAGAGCAAGTGTCAGGTGGGGAGTTTGACTGAGGCGGTGCACCTGTCAAACCGCCACACGAGTCTCCTAAATTGAGCTTAAGAAAGCCAGAAACCTCCCGTGGAGCAGAAGGGCAAAAGTTTGCTTGATCTTGATTTTTACAATGCTCAATTTACCCTGCGGAGGCGCTGTAGGAAAATACAACACAAAAGTTTCTGGGCAAATTAAAGCCAAAAAATGGTATATTTTCAATATGAACCAGCGTGGAAGTCATTCTAAGGTTTTATTATTATTATTATTATTATTGCACTCATTAATAATTACTATAATTAAACAGTAAAAGCAAAACATTTCCCTACTTTTATCAGTTGCCACAGTGACAGCAAAGCAAACAGTACGATATTGCAGCATAATTTGTTTTGATGCCAGCGATCCGGGGCGATTGTAGTAATTAGTTTTATTGCCCGGCGCTCTGAGCCGCACACGTGCTCCGTGTGTCACATTACACAGCGTGCGGCCGTACCATACAGTCACATTTGACTTTCTTTTAGACGTTGCATAACTTTGACAGAGCCCCGATAATTAGGATGATGAATTATCCAGCTTCATTATTACAACATATGAAGCAGATTTCACCCTGGGACAACGGCCCAGAAAAGTGATGCTTTAGTAAGCAAGAGGTGAAAGAGCCGATCCGGGAGGCCCCAGTGTGCACTCGCCACCACAACTCCAATATATCACAGCTTTTTTAGACTTCTATAGAGACATTAGTAACCAGGCATCTGGTACTTAATGTTATCCTGCAGCCCAGATACAAAATGTGTCAGTAAATAATTACTACCATTCCGTTTTTGCTGTTTCCAAGATGGCGTACATTAAGTATAGGAAAGTTTAAACTGGAGAGACACTTTAAAGGGAATAAATCATCAGATTTTACCTACTTAAGTTGAGAGCAGCATAAAGTAGGGGCAGACAGCCTGATTCCAGGGATGTTTCACTTACTAGGCTGTGTGCCATGGTTTCAATACAATTAGTGTTTTATCTGCAGGAAATTATCACAGCAGGACTAGGTGTCACGTGTCATACAGTCCAGCTAATCTGTGTAACCCTGTCCCCATCAGTCAGCGGTGTAACTAGGTTTCATGGCGCCCGGGGCAAAGATCCACTTCGGCGCCCCCCCCCCCCAGAGTAGGTGAGGATCGGGGGGGGTGTGCTGTCAGCTGTCAGCTTTCAGCCTTGCCACCCCTGCAGCTTGGTTGAGAACTGGGGGGGTGCTGTCAGCTCTCAGCCAAGCCGCCCTGCAGCCCTTGGTGAGGAGCGGGGGGAAGTTGGTGCCGGCACCCCCCGTCTGAGTTGCGCCCGGGGCAAAGGATCCGGCTGCACCCCCCTAGATACGCCCCTGCCATCAGTGATTGGATGTGACACATGTTGACTGCTCTGCAGTCCAGGTGTAAAGCTCACCGTAGTTTAAGTGGGAGTAAATTTCCTTTGGCACATTCTAAGTTAATGTGTAGATGCTGCTTTGTTGCTGTCTATGTGTAGGCGGCTCTGAAGGTGGGGAATTGTGGGTTTTTCAGGTGACCACGCCCTGGGCCTTTAAATAGTTCATTGTTCCACCAGCAGATGTCGCTGATAGAGTTTTGTCTCTGCAAGACTGCTAGCTGAGAAGACGTGTGTGTACTTTGTGCTGATAACACGAAGCAATCACTGATCTCAGGGAGACCAGTCCAAGAAAACACTACGGGCAGCCGGCTAAAGCGCTCAACACAGTGAATTTCTAAGTGCATTGACCCCTGGGAATTACGAATATGCAAATAAAGTCTGTGGAGCCTCGTCTAGGAGTCTCCACACAGGAGTAGCCAGATATCCCTCTAGGGAAGGACCTAGCCATGGGGTGTCTCCTTGCGGAGAACACCATAACCACCATATTAAGTGGCCCCTTGAGTAAATATCCAGCTCTTTACAAGCTTAAAGATATGACAAGGGAATACCAAGGCCAGGTATCCATCCACATACAGCTGTTTCGGGGTGTTGCCCCTCATCAGTGTGGAGTAGGATTCTGGCTAGGTGGGAGCATTGTCTGGTAGACCAACATCACAAAGTATTCACTGATCTCAGAGAGACCAGTCCCTGATGACTTCTTGGTGTTTTCCTTCTTGTAGGAGTTGCTGTATTTTCCCAGTCTGTGGGTGGAGGAGAGGGGTTGTTAGCCTAGGGCTGATCAGGAGCATAAGGCAAGGGTGGCGGCCCAGATATCTTTATCTTAAGAGGTACTTCCAGGAACAAGGTGACCCAGGGACCACCAGTCTAAAGGTCAGATGAGCTCCCCTGATCGCCTTTAGCCCAGCTTCCTAATTCGTTTACTGCTATACCACCCCAGGACAGGAAGATTGCCAAAATTGTAGACAGGAAGTTGCCAATCAGTGGTGTGGGCAGGCTATACACAATCAGTGGTGTGGGCAGGCTATACACAATCAGTGGTGTGGGCTGGGTTATACACAATCAGTGGTGTGGGCAGGTTATACACAATCAGCAGTATGGGTGGGGTTATACACAATCAGTGGTGTGGGTGGGGTTATACACAAACAGTGATGTGGACGGGTTATACACAATCAGTGGTGTGGGTGGGGTTATACACAATCAGTGGTGTGGGCGGGGTTATATACAATCAGTGGGGTGGGTAAGGTTATACACAATCAGTGGTGTGGGCGAGGTTATACACTGTGGTGGGGGCAGGGTTATACACACAATTGTGTGGGCGGGATTATATACAATCAGTGGTGTGGCTGGGTTATACACAAACAGTGGTGTGTGAGGTTATACACAATCAGTGGTGTGGGTGGGGTTATATACAATCAGCAGTGTTGATGGGGCTATACACAATCAGTGGTGTGGGCAGGGTTATACACAATCAGCGGTGTGGGAAGGGTTATACACAATCAGTAGTGTGGCTGGGGTTATACACAATCAGTGGTGTGGGTGGGGTTATACACAATCAGTGGTGTGGCTGGGTTATACACAAACAGTGGTGTGTGAGGTTATACACAATCAGTGGTGTGGGTGGGGTTATATACAATCAGCAGTGTTGATGGGGCTATACACAATCAGTGGTGTGGGCAGGGTTATACACAATCAGCGGTGTGGGAAGGGTTATACACAATCAGTAGTGTGGCTGGGGTTATACACAATCAGTGGTGTGGGTGGGATTATACACAATCAGTGGTGTGGGCGGGGTTATACACTGTGGGCAGGGTTATATACAATCAGTGGTGTGGGCAGGGTTATACACAATCAGCAGTATGGGTGGGGTTATACACAATCAGTGGTGTGGGAGGGGTTATACACAATCAGTGGTGTGGGCAGGTTATACACAATCAGCAGTATGGGTGGGGTTATACACAATCAGTGGTGTGGGTGGGGTTATACACAAACAGTGATGTGGACGGGTTATACACAATCAGTGGTGTGGGTGGGGTTATACACAATCAGTGGTGTGGGCGGGGTTATATACAATCAGTGGGGTGGGTAAGGTTATACACAATCAGTGGTTGTGGGCGAGGTTATACACTGTGGTGGGGGCAGGGTTATACACACAATTGTGTGGGCGGGATTATATACAATCAGTGGTGTGGCTGGGTTATACACAAACAGTGGTGTGTGAGGTTATACACAATCAGTGGTGTGGGTGGGGTTATATACAATCAGCAGTGTTGATGGGGCTATACACAATCAGTGGTGTGGGCAGGGTTATACACAATCAGCGGTGTGGGAAGGGTTATACACAATCAGTAGTGTGGCTGGGGTTATACACAATCAGTGGTGTGGGTGGGGTTATACACAATCAGTGGTGTGGCTGGGTTATACACAAACAGTGGTGTGTGAGGTTATACACAATCAGTGGTGTGGGTGGGGTTATATACAATCAGCAGTGTTGATGGGGCTATACACAATCAGTGGTGTGGGCAGGGTTATACACAATCAGCGGTGTGGGAAGGGTTATACACAATCAGTAGTGTGGCTGGGGTTATTACACAATCAGTGGTGTGGGTGGGATTATACACAATCAGTGGTGTGGGCGGGGTTATACACTGTGGGCAGGGTTATATACAATCAGTGGTGTGGGCAGGGTTATATACGATCAGTGGTGTGGGCGGGGTTATACACAATCAGTGATGTGGATGGGGTTATATACAATCAGTGATGTGGGTGGTATTATACACAATCAGTGGTGTGGACTGGGTTATATACAATCAGTGGTGTGGGCGAGGTTATACACAATCAGTGGTGTGGGCGGGGTTATACACAATCAGTGGTGTGGGTGGGGTTATACACAATCAGTGGTGTGGGTGGGGTTATACACAATCAGTGGTGTGGGCGGGGTTATACACAATAAGTGGTGTGGGTGGGGTTATACACAATCAGTGGTGTGGGTGGGGTTATACACAATCAGTGGTGTGGGTGGGGTTATACACCGTGGGCAGGGTTATATACAATCAGTGGTGTGGGCGGGGTTATATACGATCAGTGGTGTGGGCGGGGTTATACACAATCAGTGATGTGGATGGGGTTATACACAATCTGGTGTAGGAGGGGTTATACACAATCAGTGGTGTGGGAAGGGTTATATACAATCAGTGGTGTGGGTGGGGTTATACACAATCATTCCTGTGGGCAGGGTTATACACAATCAGTGGTGTGGGCGGGGTTATACACAATCAGTGGTTGGGCGGGGTTATACACAATCAGTGATGTGGGTGGGGTTATACACAATCAGTGGTGTGGGCAGGGTTATGCACAATCAGTGGTGTGGGTGGGGTTATACACAATCAGTGGTGTGGATGGGGTTATACACAGCTCAGCAGTCTGACTACTGCTACATCTAGTTCAGAGAGAGCAAGGATTTTATAAAAGCTGCACCAATCAGCCCAGTAAGTGACACATTGCTGGAATCAAGGTTTCTGCCTACATCATGCTGCTCTCAGATTTCATAGCAAAAACAATGTTTCATTCAAGGTCAGTTTGGAAAGATTTTCACTTTGGTGAACTATGCCAAAGTTAAAAGAGCAAAATTCCAATGTGTAAAGAAGAGGTGGGAAACCATTCCATATGGAAATTTCTACCAACCTTTGGGGGCCACACAAAATTATCAACTTGAAAATGCCTTGCTATATTTGGTTGAATAATTAACTTACCCCTACTGTGGTGGCTGGAGTTGCTTCTCTTTGGTGCAGTTGTGATGTTAGGTGATATTGGTCATGTTGCTTTTCAACTGCTTTTCTGGGTTTGCTAGGGCCATAGACATCACAGGAGAGGCTGGGGGCATATATACGTCACTGGGAGGCTGAGGCTAGGGCATGAAGATCACTGGGACACTGGGTTCTTATACGTCGCTGCGCAGGCTGAGGTATGAAGATCACTGGGGACGCTGGGTTCTTATACGTAGCTGCAGAGGCTGAGTCATGAAGATCACTGGGACGCTGGTTCTTATACATTGTGGAGGCTGAGCTGGGTATAGACATCAATGGGAGGCTGCAGGCAGTAAGCAAAATGTGTCTGCCAGCCTTAGCACTGCGGTCCCCAGGTATCTGCCTGGGGGCCGCAGAAAAGGTAATTGAGGCTGCATGCAGCCCTGGGGCCTGAGGTTCCCAATCCTAATGTAAAGGGTCAGCATTAGGGCCATGCAAACTAACTCGATTTGAGAGACGACCTACAGAAGATAAAAATTTACCATCAAGGTCCCAGAGCCAAGATCACGAACGGAGAAAATAAAAAAGTCTTTGACCAAATTTGATTGGTGAATATTCCAAAATTATGGCCTGAGTGCATAACTGGAAATAAACTTACAGCCATAGCTATGAAAGATGGCGCCTTCAAAATGATTTACGAATGTCTCACCAGATGGAAACCATCACAGAGATTGGGGCTGCTGGACGTTAGATTGGTGACCATTGAGTCATTGGGATTAATCGGTTAACAGCTGGCTAATAAAGTCGAGGTGAAGCGTCAAGAATCTCCGCGATAGAACGCAAGGTCGTAAAATGTTACCGTATCCATATTTGTTGTGGAAGAACTTACTGGACCACTATATTCACAGATGTGACCGCAGTCAGGGATGACTTTTGTGATGTGGACACCGCCATGTCTCTTCTAGACTGGTTTGCTGTTGACTGTAAATTTTTGAATTAGCAGGCGCTCATTCATAAAAGTGATAGAACGTAAAGTTAAAAGCCGGTGTTAATGGTGACGCTTTGGAAATAAAACTTAACAGCCGTCTTGTTGTAAACCATAAAGTTTAGTGGGATAGAGTTGGTGGGAAGCAAACAGCAGAGTTACAAGAGGACAGGGAAAGACCGACCTTAATCAGGATGTCCATCTTAGAGAACCTCTGGGTAGGTTCCTGTAGTGTCTTATTCAGCATGGTAAGTGCCACTTCCACTACCTGTGGCAGTCAAGGGTGTACTGTATATATCACTGAGTCCTTCCAGGTAGCAGTTATGGAGCCCTAGTCATGGATAGTGCATAACTCATGCCCAAAGATTCTTA
Source organism: Allobates femoralis (assembly GCA_033576535.1). Lineage (NCBI taxonomy): Eukaryota > Metazoa > Chordata > Amphibia > Anura > Aromobatidae > Allobates > Allobates femoralis. The sequence continues at coordinate 32,565,318 of JARQOC010000005.1, forward strand.
AAGGGGCTGTCCACTACCAAAATTTCTACTTAAGAGCTCCAGTTTACTGCATAAATAAAGAGAAAACAATGCGGTTTCTATTAGCATGTGACAACACAGCTATTTTACAGTGCATAGTGTGGGTTAAATTTTCTTAATTTGGCCAGAAGTATAGGTCTTTTGTTGGTTATCTCATGTTTGCTAAAACTTTGTTTCTTTCCAGACAATTGGAGCCTTTATTGTCCTGAGTTTGTGTATTTCTAATTTATTGTAAATCCCCTCCCTCCCTCTGTATACATTACTCAAAGGAAAATTATGTATGCGGCTTGAAATCCAGCCAATAAAAGAACATCATTCTTCCACAAATTCTGTTAGGACACAATATACCATGAGGGGTATGCTTTGGATATAAAAAGGCTTTGTGGTCTCAGTCTAGGGACTTTGGCCCTGTCTAGAGGATCACATCGCATGTTCATATGCTACATGGCTTCAATCTAGGGGCTCCGGTCCTGATTGGAAGACCATAACTTCAGACTAGGAGTTTCGGCTCTAGCTGCCAAGATAACATCATGCCTTCGCACTCTGCATGGCCTCAGTCTAGGATCTTTGGGTCTAACTAGAAGAGTACCAGAACTGGATTATATTTTGCAGGAGTTCAGCCTAGGATTTGACTGGAATATCAGACACTATTTATGGAAGGAAGCCAGGTCATGACAATTCGGTGACCTGGCTGCAGACTTTGCTGTTCTCGGTCAGCTTTCTAAGCTTGACACTATACCTTTCTTGGTGGGTGTCCGACATAGGTGGTATACTGCAGGATTGGGGTAATTGGCCCTGGGAGTCTGAGAGGCATGAAGATTCCAATCCCTGGTAAGCCAGTGGAAGGGAAAGACTCTGTTGCCTGTTACATTGTGTGTTTTGCTTGGTATGTGTCATATGCCTTTGACTGTTGGGGATCCAATAAAGCCTTACCATTGAGTGGTTTCCTCACCCTGAGTTGTTTGAGTAGTTTTCCGCCTAGGGTTAAGGAGTTCAGTTCAGTTGGGATGAGCCTTGGTCCAGGCGGTCTTTCTAAAGGAGGCCAGGCAGCGGAGGAGAGCACCCACTGACCGCCATGTCTCCACATAGCACTCATGTGACATTGTCATGTAACTGCAGCAGCCAATCACCAATTTCTGATTAGCTGGAGTCCTTTCTACTACATCAGTGTGAATATCGGCTCGAAAGGAATAGAGTAGGCTGCAGCCAATCAGCTGATATTCGTAAACTCAAGTGTTCAAAACAAAAATGAAAGCTTTTGAGAAAAGGGTTAAGGATTCTTTTAAAGAAGTTGGGAGAAATTTCTAGGTAACAATAAAAATCCAAAATGTAAGTCCATCGTGGGGAAGGTGCTAAAATGTTTCAAAGCCTCGGGTTGTCTGTAAAATTTGTAGTTACATTTTTTACTTTCCTATTTGGATGACTTTCCTGTAAACTTTGGTGCTGCTCATGAAGAGCAAAGAGAAAGATTTCATCAGGATACCAAGGAGATGGAACGGCGACATCAAGGTAGATGGAAATTGAACATGATGGAGGCCGACTGCTGGACCCTTCACAAAGAAGATCTGCAGCCTTCTATAAGAGAAAGATGGAAGGTGGACATGATGGAGGACGACTGCTGGAGGCTTCACAGAGAAGATTCACAGCCTTCTATAAGGGAAAGATGGAAGGTGATCATGATGGAGGACGACTGCTGGAGGCTTCACAGAGAAGATCCGCAGCCTTCTAAAATAGAGAGATGGAAGGTGAACATGATGGGGGACGACTGCTGGAGGCTTCACAGAGATGATCCGAAGCCTTCTATGGAGAAAGATGGAAGGTGAACATGATGGGGGACGACTGCTGGAGGCTTCACAGAGAAGATCCGCAGCCTTCTATAAGGGAAAGATGGAAGGTGACCATGATGGAGGACGACTGCTGGGCGCTTCACAGAGAAGATCCACAGCCTTCTATAAGAGAAAGATGGAAGGTGAACATGATGGGAGACGACTGCTGGAGGCTTCACAGAGAAGATCTGCAGCCTTCTATAAGAGAAAGATGGAAGGTGACCATGATGGGAGACGACTGCTGGAGGCTTCACAGAGAAGATCTGCAGCCTTCTATAAGAGAAAGATGGAAGGTAAACATGATGGAGGACGGCTGCTGGAGGCTTCACAGAGAAGATCCGCAGCCTTCTATAAGGGAAAGATGGAAGGTAAACATGATGGGGGACGACTGCTGGAGGCTTCACAGAGAAGATCTGCAGCCTTCTATAAGAGAAAGATGGAAGGTGACCATGATGGATGACGACTGCTGGAGGCTTCACAGAGAAGATCTGCAGCCTTCTATAAGAGAAAGATGGAAGGTGACCATGATGGAGGACGACTGCTGGAGGCTTCACAGAGAAGATCTGCAGCCTTCTATAAGAGAAAGATGGAAGGTGACCATTGTGGAGACCCGGGGGTCAGTGGGTGCTCTCGTCCGCAGGCCCAGCCGCCTTTACAAAGACAGCGTGGACCAGGGCTCATCCCCAACTGAACGCCCGAGCTCCTTAACCGTGGGCGGAACACTACTCAGACAACACAGGGTGAGGGAATCACAATATTAAGGCTTTATTGGATCCCCAAACAGTTAACAGCATATAACGCATAACCAAGCACAGCAAATAAATGTAACAGGCAACAGAGTCTCACCCTTCCGCTGGCTCACCAGGGTTTAGAATGTAGCACGGCAAAGTCTGTAGCCAGGTGACTGTATCGTCCCAACCTGGGTTGCTTCCTTGTCCTTATGTATCTTGTGCAGTCTTTATCACAGCCGAATCCGATAATCCGATACTGAAGTCCTTGTGGTTCCTTAGTCCGTGTTCTGATCCCCTTGGTCGGCACCGAAATGCCTAGGCCTAGGGTTATGGCTCGCTAACCGGATCCGAAGACCCTAGATTAGCTGCCTGTATCCAATCCAGTGACCTCTAGCCGGGACCGAAAATCCCTAGACTGAGGCCACTAGACAGAATCTAACTCCAATCTGCTGGTCAAAGTGAACAGTCCTCCTTATATACCCTCAGCCCTCATTGTAGGATATTGGGGACGTCATGATTGGTGCAATAACAGTCTTTTCATTGGCTGAACTCCAATCCTCATTTAACATATTTTAGTACTATTGCAATCCAAATGCTGATTCAAATGCTAGCAGTGATACAATGGAATGTTAGTCTGAGACAATCAGTCTGCAAACCATGACATTAACACAATAGTGGCTGGAGCCTCAATCAACATTCACAGGGTAATAGACAATGGACGATTAGCATAATTAAGTTCTCTGGCCTGCTATGACAAACAAGTTAGATAATTACATTACCATGCTAAACTTACACCAGTCATCTATGAAAATACTGTAGGAAATTCTCCTTGGCCATTACAAGTTTACAAACCTATATACAATATGATATGTCTGGTTACATAAGAAATCATCATATGTCCTACATTGAAGGGGTCCATTTCGTCACAACCATGATGGATGATGACTGCTGGAGGCTTCACAGAGAAGATCTGCAGCCTTCTATAAGAGAAAGATGGAAGGTGACCATGATGGAGGACGACTGCTGGACGTTCCACAGAGATCCACAGCATTTTATAAGAGAAAGATGGAAGGTTACCATGATGGGGGACGACTGCTGGAGGCTTCACAGAGAAGATCTGCAGCCTTCTATAAGAGAAAGATGGAAGGTGACCATGATGGGAGACGACTGCTGGAGGCTTCACAGAGAAGATCTGCAGCCTTCTATAAGAGAAAGATGGAAGGTAGACATGATGGAGGACGACTGCTGGAGGCTTCACAGAGAAGATCTGCAGCCTTCTATAAGAGAAAGATGGAAGGTGAAGATGATGGAGGACGACTGCTGGACGCTTCACAGAGAAGATCTGCAGCCTTCTATAAGGGAAAGATGGAAGATGACCATGATGGAGGACGACTGCTGGAGGCTTCACAGAGAAGATCCGCAGCCTTCTATAAGAGAAAGATGGAAGGTGACCATGATGGGAGACGACTGCTGGAGGCTTCACAGAGAAGATCTGCAGCCTTCTATAAGAGAAAGATGGAAGGTGACCATGATGGAGGACGACTGCTGGAGGCTTCACAGAGAAGATCTGCAGCCTTCTATAAGAGAAAGATGGAAGGTGACCATGATGGGAGACGACTGCTGGAGGCTTCACAGAGAAGATCTGCAGCCTTCTATAAGAGAAAGATGGAAGGTGACCATGATGGAGGACGACTGCTGGAGGCTTCACAGAGAAGATCTGCAGCCTTCTATAAGAGAAAGATGGAAGGTAAACATGATGGGGGACGACTGCTGGAGGCTCCACAGAGAAGATCTGTAACCTTCTATAAGAGAAAGATGGAAGGTGACCATGATGGAGGACGATTGCTGGAGACTTCACAGAGAAGATCCGCAGCCTTCTATAAGAGACAGATGGAAAGTGACCATGATGGAGGACGACTGCTGGAGGCTTCACAGAGAAGATCTGCAGCCTTCTATAAGAGAAAGATGGAAGGTGACCATGATGTGGGACGACTGCTGGAGGCTTCACAGAGAAGATCTGCAGCCTTCTATAAGAGAAAGATGGAAGGTGACCATGATGGGGGACAATTGCTGGAGGCTTCACAGAGAAGATCCATATCCTTCTATAAGAGAAAGATGGAAGGTGACCATGATGGGGATGACTGCTGGAGGCTTCACAGAGAAGATCTACATCCTTCTATAAGAGAAAGATGGAAGGTAGACATGATGTGGGATGACTACTGGACGCTTCACAGAGAACATCCGCAGCCCTCTTGAAGAGAAAGATGAAAGGTTAACATAATGGAGGACAAGTGATGGACGCTTAGCAGAGAAGATGCACAGCCTTCTATAAGAGAAAGATGGAAGATGACTATGATGGAGGACGACTGCTGGACAATTCACAGAGAAGATCCACAGCCTTCTATAATAGAAAGATGGAAGCTGAACATTATGGGGATAATGTCTGGAGACTTCACAGAGAGGATCTGCTGCCTTCTATAAAGAAAGATGGAACGTGACCATCAGTGGCGTAACTACCGCGGTCGCAGCGGTCGCGACTGCGACCGGGCCCGCCCCCAGGGGGGGCCCGCACCCCCCGGGGGGCCCCGTGACCCGTGCTGACAGCCGGCCGCCTCGACCGCGATAGCGCCGGCTGGAGAGGAGGGAGGACGGGAAGTGAGACAAAGCTCACTTCCTGCTGCTGTGCCCGCCCCTCCTCTCCTCCTCACTGCGGACCGTGGGACAGTGGAACCGCGCACGGCGGCGCGGTGAGTATGACTGCAGTGCCAGGGGACAAAACACCGCTTACCGCTAGCACCCCCGGTCCTCTGGCAGCAGCAGCAGCTGCTTGTTGTGAGCAGCCGAGAGCAGGGCCAGGGCCGTGTCCGCGCCTCCTCCTGCAGTGCTAAGCGCTGCTGGGCAAGTACAGCCCGGCTCCTGGAGACGGCAGTGAGTGCCGGATGTTGGAGGTGCACAGACAGGCAGGATCTAATCTGTCTGCTGCACCAAGCTGAAGCGGCTGGACATAACCGTGGTGTGCACAGTGGAGCAGGTGCAGGTGCTGGAGGCTGCAAGCTGATCACCAGGAGGGACTTACAGATGCTGTTACAGGTCAGACAGTGTTCTGTGCCCCTGCCCCATATACTGTGTTCCCTCTCCATATACTGTACCTAAATTGTGTGCCCCCTCCCACTATACTGTATGCCCCCCTTACTGTGCCCTCCCCATATACTTTGTGCCCCCTCCCCATACTGTGCATGCCCACCCCATATGCTGTACCCCTATACTGTGTGCACCCTCCCCAATGGCGTAACATCCACGGTCGCAGCTGCGACCAGGCCTGAAGGTACAGGGGCCCGCTGACCCCTGGCGCATCCGATTTACATGGATGTGTATCCCTGAGGATGCACATCCATGTCCCCAGGCGGCTGATCACAGCACCGTTCTCTCTCTTCCCCCGCCACTGTCCTGGCCAATCACAAGCCAGTCGGCGCATGACCTCAGCTACTGGCCTGTGATTGGCTGCCCAGACGGCTCGTGGCATGTAATTGCCCAGAACAGCGGCACTGCAGTCATCTCCTTGACTCAGATGCCGTTAGTCCTGGCTCCTCCGAGCTTCTGCAGGCTGAGAGAGGCGCCGGTGGGGTGAACGGGGAGTAGTGTCCCTGTGTGTGTCCCTGTGTGTGTGTGTGTCCCTGTGTGTGTGTGTCCCTGTGTGTGTGTGTCCCTGTGTGTGTGTGTCCCTGTGTGTGTGTCCCTGTGTGTGTCCCTGTGTGTGTCCCTGTGTGTGTGTGTCCCTGTGTGCGTGTGTGTCCCTGTGTGTGTGTGTCCCTGTGCATGTCCGTGTCCCCGTGTGCGTGACCGTGTCCCCGTGTGCGTGACCGTGTCCCTGTGTGCGTGTCCGTGTCCCTGTGTGTGCATATGTGTCCCTGTGTGTGTATGTGTGTTGCGAGGATGTATGCTATATGGAGGGTTATGAGGCTGCACTATTGCATTATACTATATGAAGGGCTGTGACTCTGCATTATATTATGTGAAGGGCTGTAAGGCTGCATTATATTATGTGAAGGGCTGTGATGCAGCTTTATACTATATGGAGGGCTGGGACGCTGCATTATACTTTATGGAGGACTGTGAGGCTGCATTTTACTATAATGGAGGACCATACATACCAGGATAAAGGCATATTGCAGGAGGAGGACCATACATACAGTGGCGTACCACCCACGGTCGCAGAGGTCGCAAGTGTGACCAGGCCCGGAAGTACAGGGGACCGGCACCCGCCGACCCCTGCGACTGCTTTACATGGATGTGCATCCCTAGGACGTACATCCATGTCTCTGCATAGCGCTCTGCCAGGCCGGTCCCCAGGCGGTTGATTCCGGCTGCCAGAGGACAGGAAGGCGCGGTGGCGCAGCAGCTTTCAAATTCCTGCAGCTGCTGCGTCACGTGCTGAATCTCAGGATGGAGCCGTGAGCTTCTGGAGGTCCGGAGAGTCTGGCGACAGCCTCCTCAGTCTCCCGCCGTGTGTCTAGTCCTGGCCGCTCATCCAGAAAGTGAGGACACACTGTTGCTGAATACTCACAGAAGAGAAGAAGAGAGGTGAGAGGAGGAAAGCGCCGGGGGACACAGGAGGAGGAAAGCGAGGGAGACAGAAAAAGGGGACTTAGGAGAAGAAGAGTGGGGGACACAGGAGGACGGGGGATAGAGGAGGAGCAAAACGAGGGATGCAGGGAGACGGAGGAGGAGAGTGAGGGACACAGGAGAGCGGGGACCCAGGAGGAAGAGAGTGGGGATCACAGGAGAACTGGGGACAGAGGAGGAGGAGAGTGGGGGACACAGGAGAATGGAGGGCAGAGGAGGAGGAGAGCGGGGAACACAGGAGAATGGAGGGCAGAGGAGGAGGAGAGCGAGGGATATAGTAGGAGGAGAGCAGGGGACAGAGGAGGAAGAGAGCAGGGGACAGAGGAGGAGGAGAGCAGGAGACAGGAGAACAGGGGAAAGAGGAGGAGGAGAGTGGGGGACACACAGGAGGAGGAGGATAGCGAGGATAGATGAGAACGGGGGATAGAGCAGGAGGAGAACAAGGGACACAGGACGATGGGAGACGGAGGAGGAGAGCGAGAGACACAGGAGAGCAAGGACACAGGAGGAAGAGAGTGGGGATCACAGGAGAACTGGGGACAGATGAGGAGGAGAGTTGGGGACACAGGAGAATGGAGGACACTGGAGGAGGAGGCGGGCGACACAGGAGGAGGAGAGTGGGGGACACAGGAGAATGGGGGACAGAGGAGGAGGAGAGCAGGGGACCGAGGAGGAGGAGAGCGGGGAACAGAGGGGAACGGGGGTAGAGGAGGAGAGCGGGGAACACAGGAGGACGGGGATAGAGGAGGAGAACGGGGGACACAGGAGGACAGGGGACGGAGGAGGAGAGCGAGGGACACAGGAGAGCGGGGACACAGGAGGAAGAGAGTGGGTATCACAGGAGAACTGGGGACAGAGGAGGAGGAGAGCGGGGGACACAGGAGGAAGAGAGCGGGAGATACAGAAGAACGGGGAATAGAGGAGGAGGAGAGCGTGGGACACAGGAGAATGGGGGACAGAGGAGGACACAGGAGGAGGTGGAGAGTGGGGCACAGAGGTGAAGAGCGGGGGACAGAGGAGAGCAGATGAGTCCACTACTGGAATAAGCTTGGGGGGTGACACTGGGTTTTGGAGTGAGTCTACTGTTTTGTGCAGTTGTCACTAATCCTATTTTTCAGATCTTGGTGGGGCTGCATATATAACACACTATATAGAGGGATATAAGGCTGCACTAATGGAGAGCTATGAGGCTGCATATATAAGGCTGTACTATAGGGGCTGCACTACATGGAGGACGGAGCCTGCATTATACCATATAGAGGGCTGTGAGGCTGTATTATACTATATAGAGGTCTATGAGGCTACTATATGTAGGATGGTTGGGGTGCATTCTAATAACTGGATGACTATTGGGGCTACCTTATGAATGGGGGACTATGGGATGCATTATAATTAGGGATGAGCGAGTCCGAAAAGACTCGGAATCGCAAGACCCCAACGAGTCCGAGTCAAGGACTCGGGACTCGTTGCGAGTCCAGCGAGTCCAATGTTAATGAATAGGGACCCGAGTAATAGCGAATAATGACATTTACAACTCGCTGATGTGTCTCTGAAAGTGTGCGAGTCCAAACTCGCTGGTTTTTCTCTTATTTTGAGGCTTGTAGCCGATGCTGCGAGGGAAGGGATTCTCCAGCACACACTATGGTTTAAGGAAACAGGAAGCGAGTCGCGCTGACAGGGGCACACACAGAGCGATCCGTTCATCAGTGCAATCATGGCAGCAGGACGTGGCACGGTGAACACGCTGCGTCTTATTGCACTTGTGGAGGCTCGTCCATTTCTATGGCTCCCTACAGATCCTGAGTATGGGGATACGACCCTTATTAATACAGCCTGGAGAGAGATCGCCCAAGAGATGTTCCCTGCGTTCCATCGGAGTGACCATGAGGAACAGAGCAATCTAAGTAAGTTAAATGAGTTCACACGTTATATATTGCATTTACTGTATATATACTCGTGTATAAGCCGACCCGTGTATAAGCCGACCCCCCTATTTTTGCCCCGAAAAACTATGAAAACATATTCACCGCCATCCTGGTATACAGCGGCTATCACTGGTAGACAGCCCCCCAGCAGAGTATACACCTCCCCCTGCAGAGTATACAGGCCCCCAGCTGGGTATACATGCCCCCATATTGTCGTATACAGGCAGGGGCGGACTGGCCCAGGTGCCACGGGTCATGCGGCTGCAGGAGCATGAATAATCCGCATGTCCCTGAAGCAGCAGGCGGAAACGGAAGCTCCTGGCCGCGCGATGACGTCATCAGCACGCGGCTGCGTCCGGGAGTGAGCGTCTGTGAGTGGCGTGCGGCTGCGACTGTTAGCGAGCGGCTGTGAGGAGCGCGAGGCTGCGGCTGGGAGCGAGCCATAGGATAATGCGGGAGCTGCGGTGACTGTGAGGCGGCCGCCAGTCATCACCCCCCCCCACCCCCCGTCCTCACCTGTGTCGGGCCAGTGAGGGAGGGTTGCGACCCAAACTGTAGGGTGCCAGTCAGTCCCTGTATACAGGGCCCTCAGTGTGTGTACAGGCCCCCCCAGCAGTGGGTATACAGGGCCCCCAGCAGTGGGTAGACAGTGGCCCAGTGGGTTTACAGGGCCCCCAGCAGTGGGAATACAGGGCCCCCATAGCAGGGTATACAGGACCCTGAATGTGTTATCATGCTCCACCGCATAGTTGCCTATATTTGGATGGGGTCACAACAGTACAATGAGTTTAATGTATGATCCTCCTGGCTCTTTCGGCCAAGGGGTTGGGTGTATATAAATACCACTAATGACCAGAGTCTGGTGCCCGCACTATTACATTCTCTATGCGTTGACATGTGTCCTGCCTCATTTGTGATTGTGGCCACGTGAGCTCAATGTCCGTAATGCTGTTGATGATGTTCCACACTGTCGTGTCACTGTGCCTTGTATACACATTACACACACAAAATGAATAAAATGTTATTGTTGATTTGTACACATACTTTTGTTTTTTCAAATATTACACATCTCTAAAGCCGGTTTCAAATCATTTCACAGTTGACCATCTTAAAAAACGGTGGAGGAGCTGCCGGGACCAGCATAAGAAGCAGTACCGGCAGTACTCAGAGAGACAACCGGGAGCCGCTCCATTGCTCAACCACTACCACTTTTATGACCGGCTGTCCTTCCTTCACCCGGTGGCCGCTATGCCAAGGTATGTATCTGCAGCACTGTTGTGTACATTTAGTATTATTTATAAATATATACATTAGTTTCCATTTTGGCTCTGTGGGTAGCAGAGTATACAGGCGGGTCTGAGGTAGCAGAGTATACAGGCGGGTCTGTGGGTAGCAGAGTATACAGGCGGGTCTGAGGTAGCAGAGTATAAAGACGGCTCTGTGGGTAGCAGAGTATACAGGCGGGTCTGTGGGTAGCAGAGTATACAGGCGGGTCTGTGGGTAGCAGAGTATACAGGCGGGTCTGTGGGTAGCAGAGTATACAGGCGGGTCTGTGGGTAGCAGAGTATACAGGCGGGTCTGAGGTAGCAGAGTATACAGGCGGGTCTGTGGGTAGCAGAGTATACAGGTGGGTCTGTGGGTAGCAGAGTATACAGGCGGGTCTGTGGGTAGCAGAGTATACAGGCGGGTCTGTGGGTAGCAGAGTATAAAGACGGCTCTGTGGGTAGCAGAGTATACAGGCGGGTCTGTGGGTAGCAGAGTATACAGGCGGGTCTGTGGGTAGCAGAGTATACACGTGGCTCTGTGGGTAGCAGAGTATACAGGCGGGTCTGAGGTAGCAGAGTATAAAGACGGCTCTGTGGGTAGCAGAGTATACAGGCGGGTCTGTGGGTAGCAGAGTATACAGGCGGGTCTGTGGGTAGCAGAGTATACAGGTGGGTCTGTGGGTAGCAGAGTATACAGGCGGGTCTGTGGGTAGCAGAGTATACAGGCGGCTCAGTGGGTAGCAGAGTATATAGGTGATGAGAATAGGGTTAATAGATGGTGCTACAGTGTTGGGGCGTGCTAGAGGGAGCAGAGATCCGATTACTGCCATCATTTCTGACCTTATTAAAGATAGCGGCCGCAGCTAAATGACATCATGGCAAAGGTAAACATGGGGTGTGGTTAGCTGCAGGAGGTTAGTGAGAGGTGTGGGTTGTTTGGCAGAGGGCGTGGTGTGGGCGTGGTGAGCGCGGCTCCAGCGTCAGATACGCTGCGAGCGCGGAACCGCGGCACATCTCCAGGAGTAGAGGACGTGTCCGGTACGTCCGTAGCCCCCGGCCTCCCCGTTGTCCGCACACACAGCCCCGCTGTGACCTCTGCAGTGTCACAGGCCCCGGCGGGCGTCTGTCATCTCCTCCTGACACTGACCTCCTCCTGATTTGATTGTCTGTGTTGTCCCCCCCCGCTGTCAGCATCAGTGATCTGCTAAGACCTGTGGGTGCACAGACGGGGGAAGTACAAATGCCAGCATGCCGGGGCGGATTGGGCGCTGTGAGGGGCGCAGGTCTTGCTGTGAGCGGAGGGCGCGAGGCCGCTAGAGAAAACGCTATAGCGGCTGTGTGAGTTAAGCGTCTGCGGCTCGCGAAGGCGCATACGCGTCTCCGCTCGCAGTGACGCTAAGGAGTTTGGGATTAGGCTACAGTGCCGGAATTTCAAACTCCCGATTATATAAATAGATTATAATATATATATTGTATACCTTTCAACCCCTTCCCTGCTTTATATAGATGATATAAGCTAAAAGTTTTGTGAATTAAGTATGTCAAGTAAAAAGTGAAGTCAGGGGGCCTTTTTTTTTTTCATGTGAACCATTGGTGTTATTGATCGTCTAGATTAGATGGGATGGGGGGGGGGTGGGTGTTAATCAGGGGGTGAAAAATTATGTATTAGTATGGAATTAGCAAAGAAAGTCACGTATTCCTTTATGTTATGTACAGTTGGTTATTCTTTCATAATAATAACAAATATCTGATTAATAATACACAGATACACAGAGTCTAAAAAGCGTGCAACTTAATGTTTGACCTATGTTTTTGTTTCCAAATGCAATGCATTCACCAAATTTTTTTTTACTTTACCCACAGAGAAGCTTACTACAGAGGGCGGCGTGCTGTGAACCCTCCACCGCCAAACAGAAGGCGGCGTGGAGAACACCCACCACCACCACCACGGCCGGCGCCACCACCACCGCCGCCGCCACCAGCACCACCAACACCACCACCACCGCCGCCACCAGCACCAGCACCACCACCACCGCCGCCACCAGCAGCAGCAACACCACCACCGCCGCCAGCAGCACCAGCACCACCACCACCGCCGCCACCAGCAGCAGCAACACCACCACCGCCGCCACCAGAACCAACACCACCACCGCCGCCACCAGCACCAACACCACCACCACCGCCGCCACCAGCACCAACCCCAGCTTTGGGGCATGTCCGCCCGCCAGAGGAGGTTGTTGCAGGGCCAGAAAATCGAGCACAAAGTAATGCTGACTTTGCCCCCAGTCTCCTACCGTTCTTGGATGACATCCCATTCGAGAGACGACTGCGGGCATGGTCAGCAATACATATTGTCATCGATGCATGTCGCCCTCCAAACCACCCTGCCCAGGTCTTTTCATATTTGGAGGGGTGGCAGCAATCTGGTGCAAACATTCTGGACAGGCACACACCACGGCGGGACAGCTATGTGGCGACCCAGAGGCCGTACCAACCTTTCTGGCCAACCAACATGGACCTTCCAACCCAACGCCATTTTGAGAGACCGGCCCAGGTGACCCAACCTACAGGGTTAGAAGCAGTGGGGGAGGCTATCCATGGGGCCCTGGACATCCTCCATGACCAGGGTGATGGTGGCGGGGTAGAGGCTACCCCACACAATGTTCCCACCTACCACCAGATGTAGGTTTTTTTTTTAATGTAAATAGTGCATGTTTGCACTTTTGACATGTTTATTGTTTATATGTTTATTTCTCATTTTTTTCCTTGCTTTTCGAAAGCAAAAAAAAAAAAAAAAATATGACATCTTTGCCATTAAGGCATAATAATACAGGTTTTCAAAACAAATGCTTTGTGTCTGTCTTTTTTCAGGGAATGGATGTGTAGGTTGTTTTGTGGGTGGCCTTAAAGTCATCATCATTAGCAAGTACTTTACGGCCTGCATGGCGCATGAGGGCACCTTGGTTAGTACGTGTAAAATCATTACTGCACATACCAATGTTGCTAACAAAGAAATAGTGCCTGTGTTTGGGGGAGGTTACTTAATGACTCAGTATGTCAACAACACTAGGAACACAGATGCGAGAGGCTGGGACGTCTACTTGCAACACACAACGTCTATGCGTTATCTCCGTAGCGTACAGTGGGACCCTTCGCCAGGCTACAGCAGGATCATAGTACAAGCAACGTCTTCGATGCAGGCATAGGCTTGTTGCCTCAAACAATTAGCCCAAGGGTTGTTTTGGAAAATTGGGTATAAATGCAGGCCTACCGGCCATGATAAGCTTGTTAGCCTGGGTGGCTCCAAAATTTTGCCCAAGGGGCTGTTTGGCATTTTGAGTATAAATGCAGGCCAAATGGCCATGATAAGCTTCTTAGGCTGGGTGCCTCAAAAAATTAGCCCAATGGGCTTGATCAACTCTTTTTAGATATAGAAGAGGGAGCGTGGCCCATACTATAGTCTTGCTTGTCTTGAGAGCATCGGAGAAGCAACATATTCGATGCAGGTATAGGCTTGTTGCCTCAAAAAATTTACCCAAGGGGCTCTTTGGAAAATTGGGTATAAATGCATGCCTACCGGCCATGATAACCTTCTTAGCCTGGGTGGCTCCATAAATAAGCCCAAGGGGCTGTTTGGCATTTTGAGTGTAAATGCAGGCCTAAGGGCCATGATAAGCTTGTAGCCTGGGTGGCTCCAAAAATTAGCCCAAGGGGCTGTTTTGCATTTTGGGTATAAATGCAGGCCTAAGGGCCATGATAAACTTGTTAGCCTGGGTGGCTCCAAAAATTAGCCCAAGGGGCTGTTTGGCATTTTGAGTGTAAATGCAGGCCTAAGGGCCATGATAAACTTGTTAGCCTGGGTGGCTCCAAAAATTAGCCCAAGGGGCTGTTTTGCATTTTGAGTATAAATGCAGGCTTAAGGGCCATGATAAGCTTGTTAGCCTGGGTGGCTCCATAAATTAGCCCAAGGGGCTGTTTTGCATTTTGAGTGTAAATGCAGGCCTAAGGGCCATGATAAACTTGTTAGCCTGGGTGGCTCCAAAAATTAGCCCAAGGGGCTGTTTTGCATTTTGGGTATAAATGCAGGCCTAAGGGCCATGATAAACTTGTTAGCCTGGGTGGCTCCAAAAATTAGCCCAAGGGGCTGTTTGGCATTTTGAGTGTAAATGCAGGCCTAAGGGCCATGATAAACTTGTTAGCCTGGGTGGCTCCAAAAATTAGCCCAAGGGGCTGTTTTGCATTTTGAGTATAAATGCAGGCCTAAGGGCCATGATAAACTTGTTAGCCTGGGTGGCTCGAAAAATTAGCCCAAGGGGCTGTTTGGCATTTTGAGTGTAAATGCAGGCCTAAGGGCCATGATAAACTTGTTAGCCTGGGTGGCTCCAAAAATTAGCCCAAGGGGCTGTTTTGCATTTTGGGTATAAATGCAGGCCTAAGGGCCATGATAAACTTGTTAGCCTGGGTGGCTCCAAAAATTAGCCCAAGGGCTGTTTGGCATTTTGAGTGTAAATGCAGGCCTAAGGGCCATGATAAACTTGTTAGCCTGGGTGGCTCCAAAAATTAGCCCAAGGGGCTGTTTTGCATTTTGAGTATAAATGCAGGCCTAAGGGCCATGATAAGCTTGTTAGCCTGGGTGGCTCCATAAATTAGCCCAAGGGGCTGTTTTGCATTTTGAGTGTAAATGCAGGCCTAAGGGCCATGATAAACTTGTTAGCCTGGGTGGCTCCAAAAATTAGCCCAAGGGGCTGTTTTGCATTTTGGGTATAAATGCAGGCCTAAGGGCCATGATAAACTTGTTAGCCTGGGTGGCTCCAAAAATTAGCCCAAGGGGCTGTTTGGCATTTTGAGTGTAAATGCAGGCCTAAGGGCCATGATAAACTTGTTAGCCTGGGTGGCTCCAAAAATTAGCCCAAGGGGCTGTTTTGCATTTTGAGTATAAATGCAGGCCTAAGGGCCATGATAAACTTGTTAGCCTGGGTGGCTCGAAAAATTAGCCCAAGGGGCTGTTTGGCATTTTGAGTGTAAATGCAGGCCTAAGGGCCATGATAAACTTGTTAGCCTGGGTGGCTCCAAAAATTAGCCCAAGGGGCTGTTTTGCATTTTGGATATAAATGCAGGCCTAAGGGCCATGATAAACTTGTTAGCCTGGGTGGCTCCAAAAATTAGCCCAAGGGGCTGTTTGGCATTTTGAGTGTAAATGCAGGCCTAAGGGCCATGATAAACTTGTTAGCCTGGGTGGCTCCAAAAATTAGCCCAAGGGGCTGTTTTGCATTTTGGGTATAAAATGCAGGCCTAAGGGCCATGATAAACTTGTTAGCCTGGGTGGCTCCAAAAATTAGCCCAAGGGGCTTTTAAATGTTTGGTAACAGAAAATAAAGTTTGATTCTTGGTCAAAAGGTGTTGTGATGGTTAATGAAACCGAAGTTAAGGTATAGTGTTGGTTTAAGATGAAGCAGCCTCATTAACAGGTTGCAGGAACATGGTTACACTAATCGTTACTTGTCTTGTACATACTGCTTGTACCAAAAAGACACAATATAATACAATGATTAATTATATCATATTGATGTTGAACGTGGCACTTCAGCTCTGAGTACTGTCGTCTTCAGGGCTCAAGAAGTCTTGTGAAATCCAGTTCCTATTAAACTTAATTAGAGTAAGCCTGTCTGCATTCTCGGGAGTAAGACGTGTCCTGGTATCAGTTATGATACCCCCAGCGGCACTGAAAACCCGCTCTGATGTCACACTAGCTGCAGGGCATGCCAGCACCTCCAAGGCATACAACGAGAGCTCTGTCCAAGTGTGGAGCTTGGAGACCCAGTAATTAAACGGGACTGTGGCATCAGTCAGGAAGCAGGTACTGTCACTTAAGTATTCTTGTACCATGTTGGTAAGTTTCTGTCTCCGAGAGATGGTTACTGGAGCAACATGGCGCTGCAGGTTCGATGGCTTATTGAACATAGCCCACTTTGCGGACATCTTTCCAGCATCTCTTCTGGACAGCGTGGATGATTGTGCCCCGACCAAAGGCTGCTGTTGCACAGAGTTGCTAACCATGGGCAGAGTGTTGTCTGACGGTGATATTCGAAGCATATTATCCACAAGAACCCTCTTGAAATAGTCAATTGTCAAGCCACGTGGTGACTGAAACAGCAGTGAGGTGAATTTATCTTTATAACGTGGGTCCAGAAAGGTGGCCAACCAGTAGAGGTCGTTGTGCAATATGTTAATCACTCGTGGGTCTTCTAGCAGACAAGTCAACATGAAGTCAGCCATGTGTCCTAAGCTGCATAGAGTCATGTCTTCAGTGTCCTCAGAACGATGTTCAATACCCATTGTATCCGCAAAGTCTGTCTCCGCCTCCTCCTCTCCAGGCCACCCATGGTGGACAGACACAAAGCTGGGGTTCTGAGTACCATCTGGGTTGACATCGGCACCAACAAAAAATGAATCCTCTTCATCGTCTTGCTCCTGTTCCTCCTCAGGAGCCATTGTTGCCTGGTCATACTGGCTTTGCTGGCTAGGTACTGCGCTGTTTAAATCTGGCTCCATAGCCATCTGCTGGGCTCTCAATGCTTCATTTTTCTGATTAATGAGGACTCTTTCAGCAGACACAGCATGGGTATAGTGACACTGATGATGGACTGATCACCGCTCACCAGTTTTGTGCAGTAGTCAAAATTATCAAGAACCTCAGATGTGTCAGCGATCCACACCCACTCCATTGTACTAATATGTCGTGGCTGACTGCCGGTCTGACGGGCATGTTGCAACTGATACTCGGATATTGCCCTCTGCTGCTCATTGATCCTCGATAACATATGGAATGTAGAGTTCCATCGTGTCGGCATGTCACAAATGAGTCTGTGGTTGGGCAAATTCAATTGCTTTTGAAGCAATGAAAGTTTTCCAACCGCTGTTGACGAATGACGAAAATGTGCACAAAGTCGACGCACCTTCTCCAGTAGGTCACATAGCTCTGGGTATGTACGCAGGAATTTCTGCACTACCAGATTCAGCACGTGAGCCATGCAAGGCACGTGCACAAGGTTTCCGAGCTTTAGTGCAGCCACTAGGTTACGACCATTGTCGCTCACCACGAGACCGGTCTGCAGTTGGAGTGGGGATAGCCACTCATCTGTCTGTTCCTTCAGACCTTTCAACAGCTCTACTGCAGTGTGCGGTGTGTGACCTAAACAGATCAGCTTCAGCAGAGCCTGTTGGCGTCTTGCTGAAGCACTGCAGCAAACCTCCCAACTTGGCCGTGATGTTGAGGGCAATTGAGGATTGGTCGAGGAAGCGGAAGATGGGGTAGTGGACATATAGGATGATGCAGAGACCCTGAATGAGGTTGTGCCAGCTATCCGTGGCGTGGGTAGGATGTTTGATGTAACACTAACATCGTTTGGCACACTCTCCACAACGTTGATCCAATGCGCGGTGAGCGAGATGTACCGGCCCTGTCCTGAACTGCTTGTCCACGTGTCCGTAGTAAGGTGTACTTTCCCGGTTACAGCGTTGGTGAGGGCACGCTTGAGGTTGTTAATGACATGCTCATGTAACGCGGGGACGGCACAACGTGAAAAGTAGTGGCGGCTTGGAACCGAGTAGCGTGGTACTGCCACAGCCAAAAGCTCACGGAAAGAGTCTGTACCCACAAGCCTAAACGGCAACATCTCGACTGCTAACAACTTAGCTATCTGGGCATTTATTTTTTTGGCTAATGGGTGGGAAGAGTGGTATTTCTGCTTCCTTTCGTACAGCTGTGTCACTGATAACTGTAACGATGTTGCTGACCGACAACTGTCTGCACTCGTGTTCAGTCTCTCTGCAACCGCTGCTTGTGATGAGTACATATGAGCTGGACCAGCTTCAGCAACACTTGATTGTGACGGACGTATCTGAGTTACCGTCGCAGTCTTTGGGTCAGATGACACTGTTGTGGAAGGCTGCACTTTTGACCACTGAATAGGGTGCTGACCAGCCATGTGCTTCCGCATACTGCTGGTGCTCTGGTTTCCTTTCCCGTGGCCTCTGCTGAGCCTTGCATGGCAGATGGTACAGATGACCACATTTTCTTGAGAAGGCCCATCTTTAAAAAATTTCCACACAGTGGCTGACCGACCTCTAGGCTTGACTGTACTCCCTGAGGGATTACTGAGGCCCACATTTGAGACATTTTGTCCAACAGTTGACAAATTTTGAGCCACAGTGGACACATTTTGGGCAACAGTGGTGACTCTTTCAGTTCTGGTGGGAGGAGTCGGCCTTGCTGCCTTTGTTGGTGGGACATACACACTTTCTTCCTCCGTGCTGCTCTGCTGGCTCTGCATCGCAACATTCCACGTGGGATCAGTTGTCTCATCATCAACCCCTTCCTCTTCTAAATCTTCCCGATAACAAGATAGATTTTGCTCCCCAGATGACAAGTGTGTCACTGTCTCATCATCATCATCCTCCAACTCCTGAGACGGTCTAAGACTTTGCTGAAAGACACGTTCATGTGGCCGGGGTGTCTCTAAAACTTGTCCATGAGTGGACAATTCTTCATCAAGTATCTCATCTACTACGGAGTCTGGCAAACCGGATTCATGTAAAGGATTATATGTACCAAATAAGTCATCTGAGTGACCCATGTCTGTGTCAACATTTTCATGGGGCTGCTGTTGGTCTGAGGAACTGTGAAGAGGTTGTGGATTAGATGACCCAGCATGGTATGTACCAACAGTAGATACAGTGCTCAAGGAACCTTGAGTGCTGCAAGAACCTGTTGTTGAGGTCTTGTCTGCCAGCCAAGACGTTAGATGCTGTTCGTCTTCCGGCCTCAATACTCGTTTACTTTCCTGACGGGGAAAGTTAGACAGGAGGAACGATCGATCAATCCTCGTCTGTCTGCCCGAACTGGTGGATAGTTGGCCACGACTACCAATGCCTGTACCTCGTCCCTGTCCCTTAGCAAGACTTTTTTTGGGATTTGGTTTTTTGTGTGACATTTTGTAATTTCTGGTGGCTTTCTGGGGGCTTGTAAAACAAGTAGCAGGTACTATTTCGTGAAAGGTACACACTAGAGGCTAAGATATTTTTAGAGAGATGGAAGGTACCGTGCGAGCTGCAGGCAGGACACCGTACAGCTACGCACTGGCACAGGAAAAAATTGTTTAGTACGCAGAACCAGGCACACTTAGGCTGCGGTGCTGGCTGCGTGCAAGTTTACAAGTACCGTGCGAGCTGCAGGCAGGACACCGTACAGCTACGCACTGGCACAGGAAAAAATTGTTTAGTACGCAGAACCAGGCACACTTAGGCTGCGGTGCTGGCTGCGTGCAAGTTTACAAGTACCGTGCGAGCTGCAGGCAGGACACCGTACAGCTACGCACTGGCACAGGAAAAAATTGTTTAGTACGCAGAACCAGGCACACTTAGGCTGCGGTGCTGGCTGCGTGCAAGTTTACAAGTACCGTGCGAGCTGCAGGCAGGACACCGTACAGCTACGCACTGGCACAGGAAAAAATTGTTTAGTACGCAGAACCAGGCACACTTAGGCTGCGGTGCTGGCTGCGTGCAAGTTTACAAGTACCGTGCGAGCTGCAGGCAGGACACCGTACAGCTACGCACTGGCACAGGAAAAAATTGTTTAGTACGCAGAACCAGGCACACTTAGGCTGCGGTGCTGGCTGCGTGCAAGTTTACAAGTACCGTGCGAGCTGCAGGCAGGACACCGTACAGCTACGCACTGGCACAGGAAAAAATTGTTTAGTACGCAGAACCAGGCACACTTAGGCTGCGGTGCTGGCTGCGTGCAAGTTTACAAGTACCGTGCGAGCTGCAGGCAGGACACCGTACAGCTACGCACTGGCACAGGAAAAAATTGTTTAGTACGCAGAACCAGGCACACTTAGGCTGCGGTGCTGGCTGCGTGCAAGTTTACAAGTACCGTGCGAGCTGCAGGCAGGACACCGTACAGCTACGCACTGGCACAGGAAAAAATTGTTTAGTACGCAGAACCAGGCACACTTAGGCTGCGGTGCTGGCTGCGTGCAAGTTTACAAGTACCGTGCGAGCTGCAGGCAGGACACCGTACAGCTACGCACTGGCACAGGAAAAAATTGTTTAGTACGCAGAACCAGGCACACTTAGGCTGCGGTGCTGGCTGCGTGCAAGTTTACAAGTACCGTGCGAGCTGCAGGCAGGACACCGTACAGCTACGCACTGGCACAGGAAAAAATTGTTTAGTACGCAGAACCAGGCACACTTAGGCTGCGGTGCTGGCTGCGTGCAAGTTTACAAGTACCGTGCGAGCTGCAGGCAGGACACCGTACAGCTACGCACTGGCACAGGAAAAAATTGTTTAGTACGCAGAACCAGGCACACTTAGGCTGCGGTGCTGGCTGCGTGCAAGTTTACAAGTACCGTGCGAGCTGCAGGCAGGACACCGTACAGCTACGCACTGGCACAGGAAAAAATTGTTTAGTACGCAGAACCAGGCACACTTAGGCTGCGGTGCTGGCTGCGTGCAAGTTTACAAGTACCGTGCGAGCTGCAGGCAGGACACCGTACAGCTACGCACTGGCACAGGAAAAAATTGTTTAGTACGCAGAACCAGGCACACTTAGGCTGCGGTGCTGGCTGCGTGCAAGTTTACAAGTACCGTGCGAGCTGCAGGCAGGACACCGTACAGCTACGCACTGGCACAGGAAATTTTTTGTGGAAAAATGGCACCAAAATTATTTGGTAGACTAGTGCCAAAAATAAGAAAAAGCTTAGGATTACAGCTCTGCGGAAAGCTGGGTGAACTAAGCTATGAGGATGGTGCTGGATTCACTGTAAGGCTGCTCCTATCTCCCTTCCTTACAGTCCTGTACAGCAATCCTCCGTCCTGGTAGTTCTGAAAAGAACTTTTGGGTTATTGTGTGAGGAATCTTGACTCCTACACTGCGTCCTGTTAGTTCTGAAAAGAACTTTTGGTTATATGTGACTCCTACACTGCCTAACTGTCCCTAGATCTGCTCCAAGTCTCCCTGCACTAGGTCAGCTCTTCTCAGCAATGTGCCCAAAATGGCGGGGGCAAGCCTTATATACTGCCTTGCCTTGTCATAGATGACATAGGCATCACGATGGACAGCAGCCAATCATAGTCCTGACACAACCAAAGCTGCTATGCCATTACTGACTATGATTGGCTATCTTCACAAGTTTTCTGACCTAACACGCAATGCTGACTAGTAACATAAAAGATTCTGGATTCGCGAGTCCCGAATAGAGAATACAGGACTCGGAATCGCAGACTCGCTAGGATTCGGACTCGTAGACTCGCTCAGACTCGCTGCTGTTTGGGGAGATTCAAGCTATATAGCGATGTGATAGAGCGAGTCTAGCGAGTCTAGCGAGTGAGAGAAAGTAAACTATGACAAAACTAAGATTGCCATTCACTTGCATTGGACTCGTTACTGAGCGAGTATTCGCTAAAAGACTCGCCGATTCCCGAGTCCAGCGAGTCCCTTAAGAATCGCCGAGTAACGAGTCCTAGCGAGTAGACTCGCTCATCCCTAATTATAATACATGGAGGACTATGGGGATATATTGTAATATATGGAGGAATATGGGATGTGTTATAATAATAATTGGACGCCTATCATGGCGGGAGGAGGAAGACCATATATACCAGAAAGGGGAACATATATACCACAATAAGGGCCACATTCCAGGAGGAGGACCATATATAGCAGGGTGAGGGACTAATACATAGAGGGGTCAATTTGTGAGTCTTTATAGAACTTTTAACGTTACACGGGGCCCAAGCATCCGACCAACGTGTGCCCGTGGGTGGGGGGGGGGCCCCGGTCTGAATTTCGCACCGGGGCCCACCAGACTCTAGTTACGCCACTGGTGACCATGATGGGGGACAACTGCTGGAGACTTCACAGAGAAGATCTGCAGCCTTCTATAAAGAAAGATGGAAGGTGACCATGATGGAGGACGACTGCTGGAGGCTTCACAGAGAAGATCCACAGCCTTCTATAAGAGAAAGATGGAAGATGACTATGATGGGGGACGACTGCTGGAGGCTTCACAGAGAAGATCTGCAGCCTTCTATAAGAGAAAGATGGAAGGTGACCATGATGGGGACGACTGCTGGATGCTGCACAGAGAAGATCCGTATCTTTCTATAAGTGAAAGATGGATCGTGACCATGATGAGGGACGACTACTGGATCCTTCACAGAGAAGACTCGCAGCCTTCTATAAGAGAAAGATGGAAGGTGACCATGATAGGGGACGACTCCTGGATGCTGCACAGAGAAGATATACAGCCATCTATAAGAGAAAGATGGAAGGTGACCATGATGTCGACGACTGCTTGTGCAGCAATCATGGGGCCAGGGTACTCGGCTTCCAGGGTGTTAACAGTTCGGGGGATATCACGGTGGCTCTGCCTGGAAGTCGTGGCTGTGACCGGTCATTAAAACAATGGGTTATTTACAGGAAAAATAAAGTTTATTGAGTCTATTGTGACGCCATCAGTGGTTTCTGGTCAGGGATTACCAACACTGCTTGTAATGGTCCCAGGAGATGGGTGGATGGGCAGCTTAGATGTAAACTCCCCACAGACGGAGCGGGCCCCTGGGGTGTAGTAGGTGGTAGATGATGGTGGTTGTGATGAATGCAGGAAGACTCTGAAGAAGTGGACAGACACAGGGGTTGCCGTTCTTCCTAGTCTCTTTACTGAAGGTTCAAGTCCAATTACAACCCAGCTAGGGTGCTGTATCTCCAGAGTTGCAGCTTGGCCAGCTCCCTGGTAATTCAGGTCCACTCCACTAAGACACAAAATATATGCCTTTCCGTACTGCCCGTTCTCCTCCTTCTTCCTGCATCTTCGTGCTACTGATCCCAAGACAGGTGACTGTGAGTCCTTTGTGAGGGACGGTTTGGCCAGTCCTCTCGACTCTCTATAGTCCCTCAGCCTGGGAGAATGCACGGTGGTAGCTACTGCACCTGCAGTTCAGTGGCCTCTCATTTTTTGGCTTGGTCTTACAGATCCACACCAAATTGAGGCTGGCACCCCTTTGCAGCAAGTTCCACTGCCTGGCCGTACAGCCAGCCACAGATTCGGGGTTTTCCAAACTGTGGGTTTGTGGCTGACCTACCCACAGGTTCTGCTAGACCTCAGTCCCAGCGTCCCCTCCATCTTGCTTCTTCTTCACTCTCCAACTAACTACTCACTAAGTAACTCTCTCCACCCCCTAAACTTACTCCTTCCTCCAGCCAGCAGATGGGGTCTGCTCTCTTGGGGAGCCGCTGCCAACATGCATCTCCCTGACCTGGAGTCTGGATGGGTGTTGGGTGCGTGTTTTGGTGTGTTTGAGCTTTGTGTTCCCACCTTACCTGAGAGTATGGCACCACACCTGTGGAGTAGGTGCTGTACCACTGTGGCGACCAAGACGCAGGGGCGCTACACTTGATGCTTCACAGAGAAGATCAGACCTTCTATAAGAGAAAGATGGAAGGTGACCATGATGGGGGATGACTGCAGGACGCTCCACAAAGATCCACAGCATTCTATAAGAGAAAGATGGAAGGTTACCATGATGGGGGACAACTGCTGGATGCTTCACAGAGAAGACCCGCAACCTTCTATAAGAGAACGATGGAAGGTGACCCTGATGGGGGATGACTGCTGGACACTTCACAGAGAGGTTCTGCAGTCTTCCATAAGAGAAAGATGGAAGGCGACCATGATGGGGGATGACTGCTGGACGTTCCACAGAGATCCACAGCATTTTATAAGAGAAAGATGGAAGGTTACCATGATGGGGGACGACTGCTGGAGGCTTCACAGAGAAGATCTGCAGCCTTCTATAAGAGAAAGATGGAAGGTGACTATGATGGTGGATGACTGCTGGACACTTTACGGAGAAGATATGCAGCCTTCCATAAGAGAACGATGGAAGGTGACCATGATGGTGGATGACTGCTGGACACTTTACGGAGAAGGTCCGCAGCCTTCTATAAGAGAAAGATGGAATATGACCATGATGGGGGACGACTGCTGCATTCTTCACAGAGAAGATCCGCAGCCTTAATAGAAAGATGGAAGGTGACCATAATGAGGGACGCCTGTTGGACACTTCATGGAGAAGATCCGCAATCTTCTATAAGAGAAAGATGGAAGGTGACCATGATGGGAGACGACTGCTGGAGGCTCCACAGAGAAGATCCGCAACCTTCTATAAGAGAAAGATGGAAGGTGACTATGATGGGGTTCAACTGCTGGACGCTCCACCGAGAAGATCTGCAGCCTTCTATAAGAGAAAGATGGAAGGTGACCATGATGGGGTTCAACTGCTGGACGCTCCACCGAGAAGATCCGCAGCCTTCTATAAGAGAAAAGTGATCAAGAGAGAAAGAAAAGGTGCAATAATTAATTGTCAATTCAATCATTTTTTTAGATACAATATTGTGAACATTTTTGGTTACAATAAAGATTTTCTTGTTCCTCTAACTTATAAGCACGTGCTTTGTACAAAATCCATATGTGATAGTTATAAATATAAATATATATGTATTTTTTGTCCGGGCATACATAAGAATCAGTCATTGAATTTGAAACAATTTTCATAAACCTACATTTTGTGTACCTATGTAATCTTTACAGGAGAGAATACATTGCAGGGTCATCTTTATATTTATTTTTTTTCAGTTTTATTAAATTTTATTGAAACTTTTTCTTTCAAAACTCATATATTAGTAAGTAAAAAGTTCTTCATTGTGCAATCTTTGGACCATGTGGAATACACTGAAAGCTTCATTGCTTAACATTCGAGTGTGAAAAGAGAAAAAATCCTTTGCCTCCAGTTGTTGCTTCTCGTCAAGTCGAAGAACAAGCTGTGTTTTTTCCAAGAAACAGAATCCCAACTTTGAAGCTTTGTGTGAGATACAGAAGTCCCTGTGTGTAACCCTGACAGATATGACATATTTCACATGCTGGGCCTGCAGGGAATATTATATTTCATTACCCGTCACGCGGCCTTATCCACCGTAAACTCAGAAAACCTCAATTAAATCACTATTATTTATTGCTCTACAGAAATATTTGCTCATATTTTTATACTCTTGTCCCCTTGGGGTCTGGAGCCGGAAATCTCCGGATGCTTCAGAACAAAAGATATTGAAAATATTCAATATTCAGTAAAATTCCAATCATATCAAACCTCATTTGATTTTAAAGGGATTGTCCGTTTAAGAAAATCTCCAGTAATTAGTAGAAAAAGAGCTCGGCAGATAGTGTTTGATTTCCCAACAGCACGCCCGCAGGAGAAATGAAGAATTGCAGTTCAATATAAAATGTCTGATGGCCCAACATCATTATTATGCTTCTCGTAGCAACTCATTTCTTAAGTTGATACATGGGATAAATACATTAGAGGACCAAAAGCCACCAGTTTTATCACTAATATTTTATTTTTACTGTTCCCCTGAGTAATCCACTTTCCATTTTTTCTTAATCCATCATACTTAATCCGTTGTTCCATGGCTATGGGCCTGTTTAACACTGGCGTTCCTGCCTTTATATATGCCGGGGTCACGCTGCTTCCTTCCACCGACATCCCTGTAACTCCTCTCCCCCTGGGTAGCAGCCGGGACACCATTGTTGTTACCTCTCTGGCCGCCGCGCATCCTTGTGGGCGTGCTGCATGATCTTCTGCTCTCCTGCTTAACCATCCATTTGTGTCTTGCTCCTCAGCTTTGCTGTGTTGCCGCCAACGTGTAGAGTGGATCCCAGTTTTGTTCTGTGGCTGCCCAAGTATGTTTTGGTCCCCTGCCGAGGTCTCAAGGCATCAGGTGGGGTTTCCTGGTCTCCAACCTAGGGGGCGCACGAGCACTTCCTCCTCTTTTAAAAAGGCGGTGTGTGCACCTTAAATAGGTGTCCCCAGCCTATCACTGAGAGGCACCAGGTATTAAAGGCTCCCTCCCCTATTGGGCATCGCACGAGCAACTCATTTGGTTCATAACCTAGTCCAGAGGGTTGGTCTCACGTGTTGCTCTGGTTGTCCTTATCCAGCTACAGTCTTGCCTGCAGTTCTGTGTCTTCTGATGTCCTTGATTTCTGCAACATGAATCGCTGTGTCTTATCTGTATATATCCCTGGACCTGTCCTGCCTGTGTTCTTAGTGTGTTCTTAAGCCCTGGTACCAGCCTGAATCTTACTCCCGTTCCTGTGTCCTGTCTTATGATCTGCTTGGAATCTGATGTCCTGTCATAAGTTCTGTGTTCTATCTTAAGTTTGGTGTTCTGCCTGAGTCCAGAGACCTGCTTGAGTCGGGCTTCCTGTCTCAGTCTGGCTTAACTTGCATCCGGCGAATTCAGGTATCTGCGTATCCACTAACTGGCATATCCTAAAGTCCAGAGACTCCAGCCCTGTCTGTGTTCCTTGTGTCCCATGCCTGCACCTGATGTCCTTTGCCAGATGATCTCTCCCTGATGGCTGGAGCCAGATAACCTCTGCCTGATGTCCAGTGTCTGATGACCTCTACCTTACATCCTGAGCCAGATGACCACTTCCTGGCGATTGGTGCCAGATGACCTATGCCAGTGTCTGATGTCTTGTGCCGGATGACCTCTCCCTGGTGTCCTGTGCCTCATCTGTCCCCGAATCTGCCTGTACCAATTGTACCTTTACAAGCCATTTTAGTGTTCCTGTTCCAGCCCTGTCTGACTGCCAGTACCTGTCCAGCCTCATGTCTGTGCGTCCCCAGGGCTGTGCGGTACTCGGAACCGGGCAGTTCTGGGGAGTCACAGGGGTCGAGACCCTGCTCCGTGACCCTGGTTAAGTTGTCAAGGGAGTTCTTGGCTTGATAGGGAAGGGGGTGATGAAAGGGAAAGTATGTCGTGACTCCACCCGTGGTTCATGGCTATTAGTGGCCACCACTGCTGCAGAACCTCTGGGGACGATGGATGGGCAGCTGGGTTGGCGTGGCTCCCCATGGGGGGAAGTAGATCCCCAGGGCAGTGGATGATGTAAGGGTGTAGGGTGCAGGATGGTGGGTGCAAAGCAACAGCAGACTCACAGTTTGTTGGTTCCTCAGTCCTTTTACTGGTGAAATGGGAATACCGACAGGTGTTGTTAAGCTGAGTCCATGTACCTGAGAGCAACTCAGGGATTTTTCCTCACCCAACAGGTTCTGAGGCCTCCCTGCTGCGCCTTGTTAGCAGATCATGATGCTGCTTAAGACATGAGATGCCTGGACTCGCTCTTCCCTCCGGGCCAGTTGGCTGCAGTCGATCCTTGATTCCCACCATTTCGGGCGAGTGTTAGAGCTATTTAACGCTAAATTTCGCTCACACGGCAGTAGATTAATTTCACCTTCTGGATTTAAGAAAGGAAAGGGTATTGAACCCTAGGGATTAATGACCCACGGTAGTACAATTTTCTTTAATGATAAAGGTAAACTACGCGGGCTATAACCACGCTTACGACATACTCTATCCTTTCTTCATTACCTTACATATCCTCCCTACGGGGAGGGGGATGTGGAGCTGCTCTGGGCTACAGGACCTGGCCTTCGTTATTTAGATCCTCCTGAGTTGTCACGTGATCCTTGGCCTCCGAGGAAATCGTTGAAGACGCCATTTGTTCACATTATTCCAGAAGAGTGAAATTCATTATTTCCAAAGACCTCGCAAGTGTGCAAGTTTATCCAGTTGTGCGGACGGCACAACTGGTAAAGGTGAGCAATACAAAAATATACCGAGGGTAATTATTGTTAACACAGTATGGCGCAAATTGGATTTTATTTTTCACCTTCCGGTATTGGCTGCCGGGTCGTTAGGCCCTGCACAGCCTCGGACTCCGGTGTCCATTTCTGTGACGCTTCTCCTCTGGGGTGAGCACAACACCGCTCCGTTTCCCCAGGCTCATTCCTCCACTTCCTCAGACCTCTCCTTGGGTCCCTGACACTAGGCTCGGCTACCCAGGGATGAGCTTAGCACTGCTCCAGTTCACAGGATGTCTTCCCCAGTCCTCCTAGGAACTGAACTTACTAACTTTGCCCCAGACCAGAATTTATAGTAGAGTTTACCCTGAACCCGGGTTTAGATCTCCCACTTCAGGCCTGGAGGCAGAAAAGTGCTGTGTTCAGTTTCTGTGTGGGTGGATACCCTCTGATGCTCTCAAGTGTGACACTAACCCCCGGGGAGACACATCTGCACTCCTGTCTTGCTGTCACCCAGCTATGCTCAGCTGCCACAGACCCGGATACTGCATGGGAGTGGAACCTGGTGTCTACCAGCAGCCAAGCTTTTCCTACCCATCTGAGACACTGGTGAACACCTGGTAGGTGCTTAGTTAAGCCCAGGTCCAACTGTGGCCCACTGCATTCACTCTGACTTGTGCCCTTGCGGATGTTACAACCTTTTTATTTAATACTACTTTTTTATGGTCATTACCTAGGGGGTGGACTCACAGGATCCTCAGGGGCATGGTCTTGCAAATTGAAGCAGCTTTTTACATTCTCAGGGTCGGTATGGGGGTCCTAGATCACCCAGACCTTAAGGCCTCATAGAAGTAGATCACCCTAGCGCTGAATATTGTAACTGCAGCACCTCTTCTCTAATGTATCTTGGTGGCACACCACTCCAGACGACAAGTCTGTGCAGCATGGAGAGGCAGTGCATTGTAAAGCAGATAAAGCTTAATGTGATTTCTGGTGTGTATGTGACACTATCATGCTACAGTTTTGCTTATTTAGTTTCTGAGTTGCCTTTCTGAAAACAAAAAAGGAAAGCAATTGCAATTGGAGGTGATGATCCCAGTCAAACAGGCGAAAACACCCAACACTCAGGCAAATATGGAGGGATTTACTGTGCGCAAACATTTGCTTTTCTGCCTTTCTCTGGGGGATTAGCTGTACGGTATTATTATTATTGCTGTCCTATAGGGGGTGTGAATATGAATAAATATATAGATACAGGAGTAGATTACAAAGAGCTGAGGTTCTGAATTATTGAGCGTTAACTTGGATAAGTCAACCTCGGAAAGTCACCGAGTAAGGGAGAAACGCCTTTTAACAGAATTATAGGACAATGCTTTATCTTTATCCTTTGAAAGCCCAACAATGTCACTGCCAGGCCGCTCCATTTGCATTATTTCTAGACAACGTTTGCAGAAGAACGGGCCAGAGATGTGATTTACTGAATTCATCGGAAATGTTCATTTCTACATTAACCCATTCACAGTGCCCATAGTTCTGGCTAATGCCTGAGCTCTTTGCCCAATTCAATTGCTTCGTGTTTTTTCTGTATGTGTCCACGCCAAAAGTCGTAATCCATTTTGTGTGTGTTTTCCCTTTTTTTGTACAGAAATGTTGCGGTTCTGCCCTGACGGCCTTGTTTTTTGGTGAGTTTTTCGAATATTGAAGGATGACCTAGTCATCTGGTTGGCTTGTCTGATCCTGCCCCTGTACTTCCCTTGCTCCATAATACATGATGTCCTGGTCGCATCCCTTTGGGTGACTGACTCATTCAAAGGAGTGTGTCAACACAAAATGTTCAAACCATGCTCAGGTGCTCTGTGCACCTTTGGTATTACCAAGCAGCTTAATGCACCTGTCCTGAACTAATAAGGTGAGAGCCCAGGATTGAGTATGTTAATGACTCCAACCTCTACTGCTGACTGTGTGATTTGTCATAAGTGAAGGAGACCAGTACACCTGCAACATCATTAGGGACATAAAAATTGCCACAACAAAGGTAGGCATTGAGACGTATTTCAGACTGTGAAGAATGCAGATAGGTGAGGGATTAGCCATCCAAAATTAGGAGTCTGTAGGCGGATTATAAAGTGAAGTTCTTTGCAAGAGATGGCTAGGAAACTGGTACTTGTGTGTCAGGCACTGTGTTGCCATAATTATGAGGAGTAGGCTGTAAAGGTATACAAAGTGTAAAGCTACTACAAGACATTGAATAATGGCTCAGCTGCATAGAAATTATAGAGACTTCCTGGGTGAAGAGGGTGCTGCTGAGGACATTGCCAGCAGACTGTGTCCTCATTTTATTAGGGTGTTTGAACTAATCAACATCCAATCAAGACACACTGACCCCACATCCATGCTAGCTCAAGGATAAGTTACAAAGATACCTGGACCAACTTTTCTCAGTAGTGATGGGCGAATCCTAAATTACTCGGAATCGCTTGACTCTAGCGAGTCCGAGCACAGGACTCGCTACTCGTTGCGAGTCTAGCGAGTCCAATGTTAATGAATGGGGAAGCGAGTAATAGCGAGTAGTGTGAGATTTACAAATCGCAGATGTGTCTCGGAAGCTTCAGCCTGAAGCAATCCTAGTTTTGTCATTTATTTGCATTGGACTCCTTTACTTTGCAACTGTAATCGCTGGCTGGGAAACTCGCACAGATAAGAGTCCTGCTTTCTCCTCTGTGCTGGCTGCCAGCTCCAGGGTCCTAGAGCCCGCCTGCTGCCTGATGTAGCAGAGCTGAGATTGTTCTCAGTCTGCTCATTCCCTGTGTACAGACATGAATGTCTGTGCACAGAGATGATGTAGCAGTGCTGAGATTGTTCTCAGTCTGCTCATTCCCTGTGTACAGACATGAATGTCTCTGCACAGAGATGATGTAGCAGTGCTGAGATTGTTCTCAGTCTGCTCATTCCCTGTGCATAGACATCTATACTATGCACACGGGATGTAGCAGAGAGGACATCGCGTTTTGGACTGCGTCGGACGGAAGAGGATTTTTTAATTAAAGATGGAGTCCCTAATGGCTTTTTTTTTATTTCTAATAAAAAATTTTCTTTGTGTTGTGTTTTTTTTAAAACAATTTAATAGAAATTCATGGCGGTCATGTCTAATATTGGCGTGACCGCCATAAATTTCGGGCTTAGGGCCAGCTGATAATACAAAGCTGGCCCTAATCTCTTTATTACCCAGCGTGCCACCTCTACCAGGGCCGCTGGAAGAGCGGGGTTCAGCGCCAGAGGATGGCGCTTCAATGAACGCGCCATCTTCTGGGGCGGCTGCGGGCTGCAATTTGCAGCGGGGGGTGCCCAGAAAGCTTGGGCATCCCTGCGCTGCGGATTCCAGCCCCCAGCTGCTTAGCTGTACCTGGCTAGACATAGAAATTGCGCGGAGCCCCACGCATTTTTTTCTTATTATTTCATGAATTTCAGAGTCAGAGTCTCAGAGTCAGAATCTCAGAATTTCATGAAATAATTTTAAAAAAATGCGTGGGGCTCCGCGCAATTTCTATGTCTAGCCAGGTACAGCTAAGCAGCTGGGGGCTGGAATCCGCAGCGCAGGGATGCCCAAGCTTTCTGGGCACCCCCCGCTGCAAATTGCAGCCCGCAGCCGCCCCAGAAGATGGCGCGTTCATTGAAGCGCCATCCTCTGGCGCTGAACCCCGCTCTTCCAGCGGCCCTGGTGGCGGTAGCACGCTGGGTAATAAAGGGGTTAATACCAGCTTTGTTATACAAGCTGGTATTAAGCCCGAGATTCTTAATGTCAGGCCACGTTTGACCCAGCCACTAAGAATCTCCAATAAAGGGTTAAAAAAACACAACACAGAAAAATTTTTATTTGAAATAAAAAAAAAAGCCATTAGGGACTCCATCTTTAATTAAAAAAATCCTCTTCCGTCCGACGTAGTCCAAAACGCGATGTCCTCTCTGCTACATCCCCTGTGCATAGATAGATGTCTATGCACAGGGAATGAGCAGACTGAGAACAATCTCAGCACTGCTACATCATGTCTGTGAGCAGGCGGGCTCTAGGACCCTGGAGCTGCACAGAGAAGACAGCTGGACTCGGCTTGCAAAGAAACAGCAGTTATTTGCGAGTTTCCCTGCTATCACTGGCACAGTAGCCGAGTCTAATGCAAACAATGGCAATCCTAGTTTTGTCAGCGTTTCTGACAAAACTAGGATTGATATTGATTTGCATTGGACTCGTGCGAGTAATCACTGGGAAACTCGCAAAGTACCGAGTCCTGCGAGTCCCTTACTACTCGCCGAGTAACGAGTCCTAGCGAGTAGATTCGCCCATCCCTATTTCTCAGGTGCCCGATGGTAAACTAGGTAAACATTTAGACGCTACTGTTGTACCCATATTATCTTTGGACTCTACATTTAGGATTGGGAGAGCTTGATGGATCCATAGGATTCTTTTGTCAAAAATCAGCAGGCATATGTTTTAACTGCGTTCCATTTTTGCCATCATATGTAGTATCATAGTGGATTTTTTTGGCAGCTCTGGAGTACAAACTGTAGCTCTGGCAAGAGAAATTGTCTGCAAATAAGAAGACAAGTATATTTTACTTCATTATAGTGATTTAATGTACATCCAATCTATTAGAAAAGTTCTTACCTAAGACATCACCAAATACTGATTCCCGCAACCTCCTACAGTCTGACATTACACCTACTGATCCTCTCGAATGTTGCCAAGTCACCAATAACTCAAATCTTTACATTTATCTTCATGACAGGTTCAGTTCCATTAGTCAAATGAACAATACTTTTAAAGGAACGCAAGAGTCTTAGTTCCTAAATAATAATATTTATCAATAGAAAAGTACTTGGCCGCCCGGCCTTGTCTATCAATCGGTGACAGTTCCCAATTTTCTAATTATGATTTGTGAGTCCCGAGCCTGCCCTTTATAATTCACATCAAACATGTAGGATTGACAAGAACTAATTCAATATCATATGGGAATTTGAATCTTTATGGAATGTAGTATAGTTCTAAAGTAGAGGTGTTACTATCGTAATGATGGCTTTGCTAAAGTAGGACATGCTTAACAATTATAGAGGAAGGAGATAGGGGAGATTCATAAAACTTAAAGCTAGGCTGCAAGATAAATAGAGTGTCACAACAGAGCAAGGAGACGCTCGGCATGTCGCAAAAAGAAGGGACTTACTGGGAAAGAGTAAAAGAGAGTCCTGATAATAGGCAAAAAGGATAGGGGTGACCACTAAACACTAACCTGGGCTGAAACCAACTCTTCATATTACCCTTGGATGGGTCCTTCCCCTGTGCGCGTACACAAGTCCAGGCCCTGGCTGACCCTGGGCTAGCCCAGGCTAGACTAGAGAGCTGCGAGACACTAGTCTTACTATTACAATAAGATAACTCTGGGAGAGGGACTAACAAGCGGATTCAAACAACAAATGAAACTCCTCAAGGACAACTTCTCCTGGGAGGTCAGCATAGAAGAACTATAACTGGCACATGGGATAGAAAGGAGTGATTTTAAATAATGAAAGGGTTTGGCAGCAAAGTGCAGCTGAGATTAGAGCTATATGGAATCTCAGCAGGATCAAAAAGAAACTTTTAACCCCTTCAACACCAAATGAAAATAAACCCCCTCCTTCATGTTAATCGCTGAGGTCCAAACAGGACCTACAATCTGCTAATCACCGATCTTCTAACCATAAAGTCTCAGCCGAACTCAATACACTTGTGACATAGGCCCCTTAGACAAGACCGACTATACAAATACAGACTCCAGAATCCCAAAAAAATAAAGACACCAGACCCCTAACTAAAT
Organism: Allobates femoralis; assembly: GCA_033576535.1. Taxonomy (NCBI): domain Eukaryota; kingdom Metazoa; phylum Chordata; class Amphibia; order Anura; family Aromobatidae; genus Allobates; species Allobates femoralis. The sequence continues at coordinate 32,599,259 of JARQOC010000005.1, forward strand.
ACATATTTCTAAACAAATATAAAACCAAGAGCAAACAAATTCAGACCCACCAGAAACCTAATGCAAATAGAACCCCAAACCTCCTAAATAAATACTGATGACAGACCTGCTAACTAATTGCAGACCCCATAGCAGACCAGAACCTCTAAACACATTCAGACCCATTAAGCAAATGTGTAATGATAATCAAACTCTGGAATAAATGTCTCTGTATCCACTCTCATTTATCTGTAAATCTTCTCCCGTGCTGCACCTGGTCTTTTGTTTAAGATCATTAGGGTAACTTTTAAGTTCCACAATGTCACATGCAACAACAACCCACATAGTAAGCTACTGCTATGTCTTTGAGAGTGAGGTGGCTCCTTGAAGCCTTGGGTTTGGATTAGTCATTGTTTTGAGGCACGGACAGATGAGGTTCGTGCAGCAGAGAGATCCAGATTGGTCAACGGAACTTTTAGAGGAAATAGATAATGTGATGCTGATGTGATATTGTGGCACCCAGGGTTCATGTGCCACAGTAACACCACAAAGGATTAACTCCCCAACAACCCACAACACTACATTAGCGCCTCCAGGCCAGAACGGGAGCTAAAGCTGCTCCCCTATATATTCTGGTGTGGAGAGGAAGTGGCAGTGAGTTCAATTCCTGGGAGGACTGAGGAAGACGGACCTGGGTGTAAAAGAGCTGCGTTAGGCCCAACCCACGGTCCCTGTCCAGTTCCAGGCCTAGCCAGGGTCTGAGGAAAGGAGTAGGAGAAGCTGAGGAACACACCTGGGAGACTGAGTACCCTGAGACTCACCCCGGTGAAGCGCAAAGACAAGATACTGGATCCAAAATTGTGCCTGACACAAACATCACAGAAAACAACGGATTAGTGAAGTCCACATCTTCACTTATTCCACAGCAAAGCAACACGCGCGGGGTCAGGAACACGGGACAAGACTCAAGTTGCCTAGCAGATTGGTACCCGTGAGGGAAGAAAGGACCGGCAGCTTAGCTAAAGCGGCAGCAGGGCCACACACACAGCGCAAGAATAGGGAGCCAAGGACCAAGCCAGGGTGGGAGCAACCCGGCCCCTGTACAGACTCCATGGACAGTACTCAGCTGAATTACCATCTGCTTCAGTAAAGACTTGGAAAACTACAAAACCGTGAGTCTGTGTAATCCTTGCAAACCCTGTTTTCCCTCACAACTCCCTCACAAATTGTTATCATCACTACTGCCCCGGGGACCAGGCTCTGCCCGTGGAGAGCCGTCACATCATAGGCTGCCATCCATCATCCCCAGATGTCCTGCAGCAGCGGTGGTCACCCTGACCACATACCACGGGTGGTGTCACGACTCTCTACCCTGTAAATACCCCCCTTTACTTGTGGGCTCAGGACACAGTCCGGACCAAGACCGCCGTGATACCCTCGTGATATCCCGGTCTGGTACCGAGTACCCCGTCCCAGTGGGCTCCACAACATTGATGATATTGACCCTAAGATAGGTCATGAATAACAGATTGGTGACACACTGTCGAATACTGCAGAATAACTACCGATCAGTGTTGATGAAAGGTGTAGGACCTCCACCAATCTGATATTGATGACCTGTCTTAAGAACAGACGTTCAATAGCCTTTGATTGACCAGGCCCTTTAAGATAATTCGGGTATGTTGCATAGTCTGATGCAGTGCTGATAGTAGTATGGAAGAGTTTACTCAGAGATTGTGCAACAGCCGTAAGGGTCTGGAGAACTTGACCATCCGGGAACAGTCAGGGGGATGTCACGGTGGCAGTCCCGGTGGTCGTGGCCCTAACTGAGCATGAAAAGGTGCTATTTACAGGGGAAAATGAAGTCTTTATCGTGACACCACCTGTGGTGTCTGGTCAGGGTTGACCAGTGCTGCTGTTTGGATCTCCAGGGGATGAAACACTCCCAACAGGCAGAGCGGGTCCCCAGGGTTTAGTATAAAGTCAGTGTGGATGATGATGGTAGTTGTGGGTGCAGGGAGGCAGAAAAGAAGTGGACAGACACAGGGGTTGTAGTTCTTACCAGGTTCTTTTACTGTTGTTCTTTTCAGTGCAGTCCCAGCCAGGGTAGTGTGCTGGTCCAGATTGCAGCTTGGCCGGCTCTCAATAGTCCAAGAACACTCTGCTGAGACACCCTTCATAAGCCTTCCCTGTCCTCTGCGCCTTCATGCTATTAGTCTAAGGCAGGTGACTGCGGGTTCTGTCGAGCGACAGCCAGCAAGTCCTCTTGACCGGCTGTAGTCAATGTGCCTGGGAGTGTACATGGGGTTGGTTACTGAACATGCAGTCCAGTAGCTTCTGGTTTCCTGGCTTGAACATACAGTTTTCACACCAGATTGGGGCCGGTCCCCTCATGAAGCTAGTTCCTCTATTAATGACCTGAATGGCGGTTGTAGATTCGGGGTGCCTCTGGCCAGGGTTCCATGGCGACCTACCACTTGTCCCACTCCGCCAGCTTTGTCTCCCCTAAAACTACATCTTGCTGCTCCTTCTTCCTCATTCTCCTGCAGACCGCCTGCACACTAACAGAATTCCCACCCCCTTAACTACCTTCCTCCAGCCAGTAGATGGGGACTGCCCTCTAGAGGAGTTTCTTCCACCCTGCATCACCTGGCCTGGAGTTAGGAATGGTGTTGGGTGTAAATGTGTCTCAGGTTCGTGTCCCTGTCTTACCTGAGAGCAATGGCACCACACCTGTGGAGTAGGTGCAGTACCACTGTGGTGACCAAGATGCAGGGGTGGCACATTTGCAGTGCAAAAATAATCACAAAGGCTAGTCTAGTCTAGAGCTGCCAAAGGCAGATTATACTCAGTGATGGAAGAGCAGAGTCTGTCACAGAATCTATTGCAGAGCTAGCTGGAGTACAGCAGAGTTACGAGCTATCAGCATGGCTCAATTTGTCAAAGAGTGCACTATTCTAGAACTGGGTTTGTCATAGAGTCCATGATTGTAGAACAGGTTTTGTCATAGAGTCCACTATTTCAAAGCTGGGTTTGTCAAAGAGTCCTGTAATGCAGACTATGTTTGTCACAGAGTCCACTATTTCAAAGCTGGGTTTGTCAAAGAGTCCTGTAATGCAGAGCTATGTTTGTCACAGAGTCCTTTATTTAAGTATTGGATTTGTCACAGAATCCACTATGTTAGAGCTGGGTGCATCACACAGTTCTAAATCCACCTAGCACCTTTGTCAATCTACAGACCCCAGAGCGATGATATTAGGAGCACACAACGATGTGTAGTAGAACTGACAGCCAGCAACAGGAGGAGGAAGCAGAGCCCCCTTGTGGCGCCCCACCGGGTGAGCCGCTATCAGAGGTACTGCACTCCTGCAATTAGGGAGTGTAGTGCCCCTGACTCACCGTGGCCGGGTCTACACGCTGCAGGCGTTTCTTCTCCTCCTTGTCACGGGAACCGCACATGCGGCTGTGGGAGCCCGGTGGAACAGATCAATATATTGGCTGAACAGTTAAGGGGTTAATTGTTTCGTGACGCCACCTGTGAGAGTTCCGGTGATGTCCACCGGCGCTGCTTGGGCCTCCGGGGGATGGGATGCAGCAAGATGGAAAGCTCCCCACAGGACGAGCGGGAGTCCCCGGAGCCAGGAGCTGCGCAAGATGTTGTGAGGCAGTTGCAGTTCTAGTATGCGGAGATGGACAGTTCTGAAAAAGGCATGGACACTGAAAGTCTCTGTACAGGTACTTTACTGTAACCAGCAGATGGTACATGGTATACAGTTAACGGGTAACGGACCGAGTGGACTCAGCAATGACCAGTGTTTCTCAGAGCTCCGCGTGTTCCTCCATTCTAACTTAGTTTGGTTGCCGTTGTCACCTTTGAGTGCTAAGGTCGGGTACAAGGAGGCTACTTCAATTTCCCTACCGGGGGATCAGCCGGATTTGTGGGGAGCCTTGGGTCCTTTTGGTGGGTGCTCCGCTGGCAAGACGACTCTGTGTGTGCGGCTGTGGTGGGGTGCTCCTGTAAAGCGGTCCCTCCACTCCTGGTTTGCATAGAAGTGATAAACGACTCCTAGCTTCGGAACCAGTAATCCGGTTGTAGATGGGCACGGGTGTATTGTGACCCGCATAAAGCTGCACAGAGTCCGGTTTCAGGGCGCCGGGCATTGGCGCCGACCGGAGGTGGTCCGGGGGCCGCACGTAACTGCGCAGAGCCCCTGCTCCTACGTTGCAGATCTCGGTGTTAACTTCTGCAGCAGACTCAGACTGACTGTCTGCACTAAGTTCTCCTACACACTACCTCTACACTCCGCCCACCAGGACCTTATTGGCCCTCTATTCTGATGTGCATGTAGGGTATGGAGCTCTGAGTTTTAACCATATCATTGCTTAGTCAGAGAATATTGCTGCTGCTGTCTAGGCTGCAATTCCCTCCTGTGACGCACTCGTTGCGGGGCCCACACCCCTGTTCTCCAGGTGCTGGGATGGTGCAGTTTAGCCCGAAAAGCACACACACAGTACACAACCTTTAGGTTCTGGGACGGTGGGTGGACCCTAAGGGGGGACCCAGGTTGAATAGGGGGGACCGGGAAGTGCTAGAGCAGTCACAGTAGAAGGAGACTGGAGGAGTAACACCAACTGACGAGGAGTGGTAGTCGGGAGTGTAGAGGGGGTATGGTGCTGACTCCCATGGGCTGGAACATCACCACGCTTGCCCACGGGAGGGAAAGACTGACCGGCAGAGAAAGAGAAGAGCCCTTGGGGTGCGGAAGAAACAGCGATCCCCCTACGCCCAAATCTGACAAGACGGAGGAGTTGGTGGACACAGGGATGAGGCCCTGAACATGAGCCGTTGAACCGGAGGCCCCAGGCTTCTAATGGGAGCTGTGGCCGAACACCCGATACAACTTGGGGAAGGCGGCCGGACTAGAGAGCAGTGCCCTTGGAGCGGGTACAAATAAGTACTCATGGCTGTCGGTATCTGAGCTCTGTGCTGCGGAGCCCCTGAGAACCTGAGGGGCAGAGTAGTGTCACACTCGCCCCAGAAGAGAACTACTCCTTATAGCGCTGAGTAAGAGACAGACCACCAGAGACTGAGACACCTAGAGAGAAGGAAAGGCACCAACCGTCGCTTGACTGCAGTAACCCAGCTCTGTAGAAAGAGTGAACCGGAGACTGGCAAGGAACATACCCGGCGGCCATGTTTAACACGTGAGTAAAAGTAATGGAACTACAGCTGTGGTGTATGAATCTTTTATTAGCGGCGACCTGAAACATCGAGGGTACTGTTGACCAAGTGAACATCTGCCAAGATACGAGCCGGGGGAACCACTCCGCTGCCCTGGGGACTACTCTCCACCTGTGGGGAGCGACGCCATCTAAGCTGCTGGTTATCGTCCCTATAGGTTCTGAAGCAGCGGCGGCTACTCTGGCCATATACCGCAGGTGGCGTCACGAATACCCCTTTCACCTTAGACTTTCCCTGACGTCTACCCCATTATTAAAGTGGCACCGTCAGGGTCAATGGACCGGGTCTTGGCCCCCGTCTGTCCCCGTGAAAAGAACCGAGAAGTGAAGGGAGAGAACAACTAGTAACTGCCCATTTCCTGAGTCTTCCTTGACCCTGGAGTGGGCATGTCACCCTGATGGGTCCAAAAGGGGTGATTGACACCTACCAATCTTCTTGCTTCTCTGAATTATGATCCTTCATGCCATTTTACCTTATTTATTGATCATGAACCACCTTATTACTTGGCATATTGATGTTGGTGATGTTGACATTGCACAAGATTAACCAATGTCTTCAAACCTAACCTTGGATTCATGAACAGTTTGGCCACTTTTTTTATTTCTGGTAACACTTGGGCGGTGGAGAAGTCTGGTGAAAAGAAAACCTTATTCTCAATAACAAAAGGTTACATTGAAGACATGCCATTATAAAGAGGCGCTATATGAGTCAATGGAACATGGTTTGGCACCATTTTCAGCCTGGAGGGTGCATTGTAAAGACGTAACTTAGGCTTGGTCCTTACTTGTCTTGTGGTTACCATTTATAATGGAAACCATAACATGTTGCCAAATCTGTCATACCACAGATATCAGCAACACCTAACATTTATCACTCCTCTGGACCCCAATACATAATAAGCGGAAGAGAGAGAAGGAGTTAACAGAAAACACAGTATATTCACTTGTCCTAGTTGCCCTCACCTGCCCTTACATTGCATCCGTCTCACTCCAACACAACTCTGTAGTTCACATGGTCACATAGGGCAGTGGTCCCCAACCTTTTTTGCATCGGTGGACCGGCGTCATGCAAGACCATTTTTCTGAGACCCGGCAGGGGGGTGGGAAGGAGATATAGGGGCGGGGCTTTGGTCACATAGGGCGGGGCTATGGAGAAGGATTGGAGTTTAGTAACCTGTTTCCCTGAAAGATGCGTTATGCTCTATTTTCAGGGGATATCTTATTTTTCCAACCCCTTGCAGCCCCCAATATGGTATCTCCATCATCCCCTTGCAGAGCACAATATTCACATCATCCCCTTTCAGCTCCCAATACCTTATCCCCCATCATAATCCCCTTGCAGCCCCCATCATCCTCCTCCTCTTGCAGCCCCCATTATCCTCCTCCTCTTGCAGCCACCACCATCCTCCTCCTCTTGCAGCCTCCACTGTCCTCCTCCTCTTGCAGCCTCCACCATCCTTCTCCTCGTGCAGCCCCCATCATTCTCCTCCTCTTGCAGCCTCCACCATCCTCCTCCTCTTGCAGCCTCCACTGTCCTCCTCCTCTTGCCGCCTCCACCGTCCTCCTCCTTATGAAGCCTCTACTGTCCTCCTCCTCTTGCACCCTCCACCATCCTACTCCTCTTGCACCCCCCACCGTCCTCCACTTTCAGCTTCCACCGTCCTCCTCCACTTGCAGCCTCCACAATCCTCCTCCATTTGCAGCTTCCACCATCCTCCTCCACTTGCAGCCTCCACTGTCCTCCTCCTTTTGCAGCCCCCACTATCTCCATGCAGCCCCCAATACTGTGCCCCCATCATCATCCCCATGCAACACATACACACACTCGCGCACTGCTCACCGGTCCGCCCCCCACATGAAACATTGCGGCACCTCTGCTCTCTTCCTCATCTGTGGGTATAGATAAAGTGAAGAAGCCGGGCTAATCACAGCGCAGCAACCACTAGCCAATCAGGGCCCGGCTGCTGCGCCATGATTGGCCAACTGCTTCACTACTACATCTATGCCCACAGATGAGGAAGAGAGCAGATGCGCTGTAATGCTGCAGGTGGGCGGGCAGCAGCAACCACCATTCCGAGCCGCCGCAGAGCACACTGTGTAGTGCTCTGCGGTGCCGCGGCCCGGCACAGAGACCCCCACGGTCCGGTCCCGGTCCGCGGCCAGGTGGTTGGGGACCCCTGACATAGGGGACAGTACACATCAAGCACAAAAAAAACTAAGCAGGGGTGTAATGATCGCAGTTGCAGTCCTTACTTTAACTGGATGTGTGTTTGAGGATGCACTTTCAGCTGAGTTATACAGAGGCACACAGATCCGTCGGGTCCGTCCATTGCTATAAATGCTGCTAGCCCATGAGATGCTAGTAGCTGACGTGAGTGTAGAGTCCACTGGGACGAGGGTACTCGGTACCGGACCAGGTTGCTGCTGGGGGATGTCACAGTGGGCCTGGTCCAGACCGTGTCCCGGGTTCCGCAAGTAAAAGGGGATATTTACAAGGGATAAATGTTTGTTGTGACGCCACCCACGGTGTGTGGTCAGTAATGTGACCACCACTGCTGCAGAACCTCCGGGGATGATGTTAGGCAGCTTAGATGGAACGGCTCTCCTTAGGTAGAGGTTCATTCCCCAGGGCAGTGGTAATTAGAGTCTATGGTGGATGTGATAATAAAGGTACCTTTACACGCCGCTAATGGAGGATGGATACAACCCGCTACAGGCTACAAATGTAGCTTGTAGCGTCAATATAGCCCGTAGTAGCGGCGTGTGAAGACGGGACGTGACAGCCGGCAACAGATACGTCTGTTTCCGAGCACTGCTCGAAAACAGATGGCTACAAAGCCGATTGTAGCGAGCTGTATCGGCGTGTAAAGAAGGAACAGAAGGGTTGTTTCTACACCATGCTATGTAGCTGGGGCGTGACACAGGCTCCGGGTTTCCGCGCCCCCTTCAGCGATCATTTGAGGAAGCTCCTGCATTGTGATTGGTTGTCGCCGCACAGGGCGGCATATTTAAGGAGCTGACCAGTCACACTACACAATTGCTCGAGCGTCAAGTATTAATCAGCCTCCTGCGATGCCTGGCCAATCATGGTATTATTGCTTTGTCCTATCAGCGTACGGACGTCTCGTAATCCACAATTGTGGCACGCCTATGTGCTGTCCCTGCTGCACCAGGTACGCCCATAGTAGCTGGTTGTAGCGGTGTGTAAATGAGCGATGATGAGCTACAGATGGCTACTTGAGACACCCGGCGATGTATCTAGCTGTAGATGTAGCGTAGCGTAGCGCACCTTGTGGCGGCGTGTAAAGGAGGTGCGTTTACCGTTTGTAACCGTTTGAGCGTGCTCGTGCACGTGAAGTAGCGGGTTGTATCCATCCTCCAGTAGCGGCGTGTAAAGGTACCTTGAGGGCCCCTTTACACACGGCTACATTTGTAGCTTGTCACGAGGTAACTTACTGGTTGCAGTGAAATCATGGATACATGATTCCATTTGTACACAGCAACAAGATAGAACCATGTATCCATGATTTCACTGCAACCAGTAAGTTACCTGGTGACAAGCTACAAATGTAGCCGTGTGTAAAGGGGCCCTGAGGGATTGATAGTGGAGACAGGTTCAAGGAACACACACTCACGTTTCTGTAGTTTTCCAAAGCTTTACTGCAGATGTTGTAGCAGATTGTTTACGGAGTCTGTACTGGGGCGGGTTGCTCCCACCCTGTCCGGGTCCTCAGCTTCCTCCTGCTGCGCTGTGTGTGGCCCTGCTGCTGCTTCTTGCTGAGCTGCTGGCACTGTCTCTCTCCTCACAGGTACCCCTTGGCTAGGCAACTTGAGTCTTCCGTGTGCTGCTGACCCCGTCGTGTTGCTTTGCTCTGGTACAGTGGCGATCTATAAACTCCACTATTCCTGGATTTACTGTGCTGTGTGTGTCAGTCACAGTCTCAGATCCGGTGTTCATTTTGTGTGCTCCTCTGGGGTGAGTGGTGATGGTACTCAGTCTCCCAGATGTGTTCCTTTGTCTTCAATTCTCCTTCCCTCAGACCCTGGCTAGGCCTGGAATCGATGAGCGGACTGTAGAGAAGCCTGGCGCAGCTCCTTTACACTACAGCCTCCCTCAGTTCTCCCAGGAACTGGGCTCTCTCTAGAACTCTCCTCTAGACTTCACTAACTACTTCCTCTTGACCCGGAGTATATAAGGGAGCTGGTTTAGCTCCTGGCCCAGAGGTGCTAGTGTCAGTGTGTTGTGGGGAAGGAACCCGTGTGATGTTACTGTGGCATATTAACCCCTGGGGTGCCACATGAGCGTGCCCGTGATCTGGGCAGTGACGTCATGTGCCTTGACGCGCATGCTGATGTTAGCTGCCAACTCCTACGCCATCTCTAGAAGAGAACCCTACACGGGGGAGGGTGGAGGGAGGTGAGTAGAGTGTTGTTGTTTTTTTAATGCAGAACAGGGAACATATATTCCAGCATGGGGCCAGGATGGGGGCATATATACCAGGATGGGAGACATATGTACCAGGGTGGAATACATACATGATGGGAGGGGGACATATACACCAGTATGAGGACATATTTATCAAGATGGGGGACATATTTACCAGGATGGGGGCATATATACCAGGATGGGAAACATATATACCAGGATGGAATACATACATGATGGGAGGGGGACATATATGCCAGATGTGGACATATGTACAAGGATGAGGTCATAAATACCAGATGGGGACATATATACCAGGATGGGCCCATGATGAGGCCATATATACCAGTATAGGGGACATGTTTACCAGGATGGACCCAGAAGTAGGGACATATATACCAGGATAGATATACCAAAATATGGACATAAATACTGGAATGAGCTCAGGATGGGTACATATATAATAGAATGGAGGAGATACATACCTGGTTGGATGCAGAATGGGTGTCATAGAAACCAGGATAGACCCAAGTTGGGAGACAAATACACCAGGATGGGGCATACATATATCAGGATGGGCGAAATATGAGGTCATATATACCAGAATGAGGCCATATATACCAGGATGGGCCAATTATGGGGACATATATACCGGATAGTGGACCTATTTACCAGGATGGGTGACAAATATGCCAGGATGGGCCCAGAATTGGGGACATATATACCAGGATGGGTGACATTTATACTAGGATGTGGACATAAAATACTGGGATGGGCCCAGGATGGGGACCATATATACCAGAATGGAGGACATATATACCTGGGTGTATGCAGAATGGGTGACAAGTATACCAGGATGAGAGATATAAAAACCAGAATGGGGGACATAGGAACATGGAAAGGGCCCACAACAAAAACCCTCACAGTGGTCCTGATCCAATCTCACCTTGATTATTGTAATTCTTTATTAATCGGCCTCCCCTCTAAACTATCCCTCTCCAGTCATCCTTAATGCAGCAGCCAGGATCACCTACCTGGCCAATCGTTACTCAGATGCCTCTGCTTATGCAAGTCATTGCACTGACTGCCGTATACTACAGGATCACCCATCTGGCCAATCGTTATTCAGATGCCTCCGCTCTGTACCAGTCATTGCACTGACCGTCTATACACTATAGGATCCAATTCAAACTGCTTCTTCTCACCCACAAAGCTCTTCACAGTGCAGCACCTCCCTACCTCTCCTCCCTCATCTCTATCACCCCACCTGTTCTCTATGTTCTACAAATGACCTTTGACTAACATCTGCACTAATCCGATCCTCCCACTCCCGGCTCCAAGACTTCTCCCGAGCTGCACCAAATTTCTGGAATGCTCTACCCCAAGAAATCAGGACTATCCACAACTTGCATGGCTTCAGACGATCCCTAAAAACACATCTTTTTAGGGTGGCCTATCAGACTCTCTAATCAAAATCAATTAGACATACAGCTCTTATCTATGCCCCATTCCCTCAATTTAGCTCTACCATCATTGTAGATAAGCCCCTGTACTCTGTGCCACACCCACCTCATTGTTAGATTGTAAGCTCTTATGAGCAGGGCCGTCATTATTTTGCTTTATTTATGGTACTCTTTGATAACTGTTACTTATGACGTTTGTATATGAACCTCAGAATGGTAAAATGCTGCGGAATATGTTGGCGCTAAATAGATTTTTATTATTAATTTATTAATTATTAATGATTAAGTACCAGCATCCGAGTGCTACATCAAGGGTCTTTACCGTGTAACTACTACTACCGCAGACCTTGAGATCCTGCTGGTAGTTGTGCAACAGCTGAAGAGCGACAGGTTGTGGAGCGCTGCTCCGGCTGAGACTTATTATAATGAAGCCATTGTGTTGTGCGTTCACCCGTTGATCGTGCTCTGTTACCGGTGACTTGTGAACCCTGTGGAGTTCTGTCCATCACGGTGTAATCCTTACATTGTATCGGCCTCTTGTGTAATCACGGTATCCTTCTTTGCAGTGCGGCCAAGTATTGGAGAATAGGAGGGAAGGGTTCTGGCATTTTTTCCACAATGTACAAAGTGTACAGTCAAGTTTTAACAAGAATTCATTTTTATCTTTCCTCATTCCTAATGTCAACTTGAATTGTCTAGCGAGGGAACACTAGGAGAAAGGTAATTGTAATTTGGCCGCCCCCGATCCTCGCATTTGCTGCCGCGTGTAATCGTGCATTGTTTACTGTCGGAATCGTCTACAAGTTCTCAGGAATATTAAGTTATCGAGGACTTGTTACCTCCGGAGACATCTGATTGCAGGGACATCTCCGTCGGACGCCGCCATGTTTTGGGGGCTGCAAAATGGGTTTTTTTTTGCCAAGATACAATACGGACCACCCATAAAGTCACCATGTCACAGTGGTAAGGGAATCACAAGCAGGATGGTAAAATGGGTTAAGGGTGTTTAGGACTGGGGGTCCCTGTCTCACCCTGCTCCCAGATGTACTTCAGAAGTTGAGAAGGTCTGGGTTGCCACCCTTGCCCTACGCTCCTGATAAGCCCTAGGCTAAAAGCTCCTATCTCCACTAGGGATGGGCGAATTACTCGCTACTATTCGGGACTCACCCGAATAGTAGCGGACTCGGGGGACTCACTACTCGCCAAGTTTCCTTAGGAATTACTCGGGGGTAGCGAGTCCCTGTACTTTTGCAATGTATCTATACAGATACACTACAAAAGTACCCTAAAAGTTAATCTAAGGGGTTAAAAACAATAAACATTAATACTCACCTCTGTACTCCTGTATCTTATGTACCGGGACCGGTACCGAAGACCTCCGGCTGTTACAGGACCTCCGAGACCACCGGGAGAAGATGGGGAAAAGGACCTTGCAGTTCAGCCAATCAGCATGCGGCTAGCGGTCAACATAGGTTGTGACGCGGCTGCACTGCGGCCACATGACAAACCCATGTGATCGCTAGCCGCATGCTGATTGGCTGAACTGCAAGGTCCTTTCCCCATCTTCTCCCGGTGGTCGCGGAGGTCCTGTAACAGCCGGAGGTCTTCGGTACCGGTCCCGGTACATAAGGTACCGGAGTACAGGAGGTGAGTATTAATGTTTATTGTTTTTAACCCCTTAGATTAACTTTTAGGGTACTTTTGTAGTGTACCTGTATAGATACACTGCAAAAGTACAGGTTACTATTCGGACTCGCTGGACTCGCAACAAGTACCGAGTCTCGGACCCGGACTCATTAGAGTCCAGCGATTACGAGTATTTCAGGATTCGCCCATCCCTAATCTCCACCCATGGACTGGGAAACAGCAACTTCCCCAAAGAAGGTAAACTCCAGTCAGGATCAGCAGGAAGGCATCAGCACACACTGCACTACGTCCTAACAGCACACATGGACATGGCAGAGGGAGCTCTATCTATGACACTCGGTGGAAGTGGAACTACTTAAAGGCTGAGGGAGTGGTGATCAGAATGCACGGACACACACCTCTACCTCCACCTGCAGAGCAGCACAGCAATACAGCAGCATCTGCAGATTAACACTCAATGTGCTGAAGGAAATTAACTAAGATTTAATCTACAGCAGAAACACACATGGACTGCAAAGCAATCAACACGTGACACAGCAATAAACATTACAATGGTACCTGACACCTTCAGGGTATGTTCACACTAAGGCTACATTCACACTATGCATTTTTGGTCATTTTTTTCTCATCAATTTTTATAGCCAAAACCAGCAGTGGGTGATAAATACAGAAGCGGTGATGTGTTTCTATTATATTTTTCCTCTGATTGTTTCACTTTGTAGTTTTTGAAGTGGAAACTCCAAGATTTTGATGAGTTTTGAACTTTTGAGGAGGAATTTGGAGAGTTTCTGCTAAAAATTACTCAATGTGAACATTCTCCAAACTGGATGCTCATCTGATTAATGACCACCTGATTCGTGCTCTATCGGCTCTGGATGGAGAAACCTTCGATACCGGCAATTTGACATGTTGCTGTCACAGGGAATGGCATAGTATTAAGGGAATCAGGATCAGCATGGTAAGACGAGTTAAAGCATTCAGGGATCTAGTCTGACCTTTAGACTGGGGTCCCTAGATATCCTCCTCCCACAGGTACCTCTGAAGGTGAGGAGGTCTGAGTGACCATCCTTGCCCTACGCTCCTGATAAGCCCCAGGCTAAGAACAACTACCTCCACCAACGGACAGGGAAAACACAACAACTCCTAAGGAAGGAAACAGCACCAACACCAGCACGCATGTCTTCACTGTACAGGGTCCTAGTAGAGACTAAACTCTATCAGCGATACCTGGTAGAAGGAAGTGGAACTACTTAAAGGCTGAGGGAGTGGAGACCTAAATGATCTGACATATCCCCCCACCTCTGCAGAGCTGCACACAGACAACAGCAACACGTGACAGTTGCTCATCCTTTGGTTTCTCTGCTACGGAATTATGCAGAAAAAAAAGATGCACTCTTTGCATAATATCTCAATTGGTGAGATAGGACAAACAATTAGTTGCTCTCCTGGACCCGTTGTGTGTGGCTCAGGTCACATAAAGGATAGATGGATTTCCAATGTGAGGCTGCTGCCCGGGCCGCTGACCTCACACACGGTGGGTGGAGGCTGTAGTAATTTTGGTGAAGGGGTAAAGGTGGTGGATCCTGGACATAGCTCCTACCCATGAGATTGAAAACAAACTGGTTTATTGTTAGCAACACGTTTCAGAGTAGGACTTAATCCTTCTTCTGGCAAATAGTGATATAGTGAAAATCAGTGTCCTGAGATAAGAAGCAGATAGTTTTATGTCCTTTGATTAGTTGTTTTTTCAAGATTGTAGATTCCTCAATTAATGTAAAAAGACATAAATCCACACGACATATTCACTCCTGCTCTAAATGTGTCAAAGGTCAACATAAGTTTATATTCCCAGATTCTTCTCTCCCTCTGTGATTTGAAATGAACTTACAACACTAGTATTTTCATGTCTATTATGGTATGATCAGGGCTACAAAAATGATTGGCCACAGGTAGATCCATTCTTTATTCTTTTGAAAGGTCATTTCAAATCACAAAAAGACAGAAGAGTCTGGAATATAATCTTATGTTGACCTTTGACACATTCAGAGCAGGAATGAATGTGTCACGTGGATTTATGTCTTTTTAAATTAACTGAGGAGTCTCCAAATCTTGAACAAACATCTAATCAAAGGACATAAAATTATCTGTTCGTTATCTCAGGACACCTATTTTCACTACACCAGATGCGCTTTCCCTCCCAACTCTGCCAAGTCCTCTGTTATGCTTCACCAAACTTAAGGCGCCTTCACACACTACGATTTTGAGAGCGATCTCACCTACGATCTCAGGGGTCATGGACAATATCGTCAGTGAGGTGTCACATGTGTAGTTAATGTTCAGGACGCAGCAACGATGTTGCGTGCAGGTATCGCTCACACAACCAGCGACCGATGCTTGTCAATGTTGTGAATAGGTGAAATCGTTAAGGGGATCGGTTATGGCGGTGTCACACAGAACGATGCAGCAGATTGGATGATCGACATCGTCTGATGTGGGGTCCGGTTCTCATATCTGCGATTAATGATCAGATCACTTATCGCTTGTAAGATCCACGTGTCACACGCAACCACGTCGTTAGAGCGACTGAAAACCCCTGACGTTTCAGCGATATCTTTACAGATATTGTAGCGTGTAACGGCCCATTATCTATCTATCTATCTATTCATCTATCTATCTATTCATCTATTATCTATCTATCTATCTATCTATCTATATAGATAAAGAAATGAGGCTGCAGCACACGATTATAGAAAAATACAGCCTTTAATGGCTTCTTATGGCATTAGAATAGCGACGTTTCGGTCCTCAGACCTTCCTCTGGCAGTCACTACATACAAATGCTGAGGGTTTTATACATCCTCCTATGTTATCTCACATTATTCAATTAACAGCTTAATTATCATTTACATCCTTTTACAGTGCATATACAACTTACAGTCATAGTAGATGATACATAATGGTTCATATTTGTGCTCCTCCAATTAGAGTTTACATCTATGGAGTGTTAGATCTCTTACTTACAGTTGGTTCATGAGTGTGATCACTTGTAACCCAGGTGCCCGCCTAATTACCTGTAATTATTATATCTTGCTGGCCCGGCATGTCACTCGCCATGTGCGGCCGCTATCTCGCCACGCGCCGCCATTACGGCGTTGTTTACATGCTACTGCGCATGCGTACTAGCTATGCGCGTCCCTAGTTACAGAAGGCGACCGGAATCGCTTCCAACGCCATTTTCTCTAACTCGCGCATGCTCTGTGTGGCCACAGCAGTTTACAATACGCGATTATATAGCTTCTTCTTTTACTTCATGTTTTTATCTAATAATTGCTAAAAATACTTTAAAAAGGCTATACAAACTACCTTATTGGTATTTTATGTTTAAAAAGGTTATCCACATACTATTTTTAGTAGATAACGTTTCAATCTATATTTAAAGTGACAGTGCTCTGTATGTGTATAACTCTCCAATAAACTCTTTGGAGACATTTTCTCCCACAAACCTTTGCCTCTGATTCCCTATACAAAGGAACCAAATTGCCAACCAATCTTTATGTACTTCGCACCTGTGCTTATATACACCAAAAAAATTTTTTTTTTTCTTTTATGACATATCTGATGTATTAGGTTCCAGGTGTAGAGTGCATCCCAATACTGGTTGTAGCACTCCCCTGTCAGTACGATGTCTTAAGGAGGTTTCTCCCTTTGCACCCCCTGCCCAGGGAAACCACGGACTCCCCACATTCAACTATATTTTTGTCATTGGTGTTGTTCCATTAAAGATATATAGCTTTGACAATGAGGCAGAAGTAGAGAAAAATATTTGAAATATATTTATTAATTAATTACTCATAATATTGCTTATTATATTACAAAGTGCATTTACAGTGCATTCAATTTAATTTGTGCTAATTTATTTGATAAATGTGAATGATATTTCTCAAAGTGCAAATGGTATTTTTTTTAAAAAATGCAGATAGTATTTTTTTAAAAGTGCAAGTAGTGTTTTTTTTTTTAAAAAAAAACTAATAAAAAAATCTTTCTATAAGACGGGTGAATCTATTTAGTGCAAACTGCTTTTGTGGTTCTTAATTAGTGAATTTCTTCAACAGGTAATTTTTGGCAGGCGCCCAGTATACCAGCGTCACATTCCTCATGGTTCATTCCTATAAACAAAGGGTAGACAACAGCAAATGAGTCATGTTTGCACAAAACCATTTCTAGACTGTTTTTTTACATTAATGTGACAGTGCATTATAGTGGTTAAACACACAAACTAGTGACTAAAATACACAGATTTCCAGAATGAGACATCTACTTTAAAGGACTGTATGTAATTTAAAATCTATATTAAGTCCCTCTGGTTTCAAAGTACGCAACTTGTGTATCCATTCTAGTTCCTTTGTCTTAAGTAATCCAATTCTATCGCCCCCCCTCCTAGGCATTGGTACGGTATCAATCAGCCTAAATTTTAGGTCCTTCTCTTTATGTCCAGCTTCCGTAAAGTGCTTAGATACGGGTAAATTCAAGATTTTTTTGCGTATAGTATACCGATGGTGGCTAATTCTTATTTTAAAATCAAGGGTTTTTCCCCTATGTACCATAATTGGCAGGGGCATTCGAGGAGATAAATAACAAAATCTGAGTTGCACGTTAAAAAATGGTTGATTTTATACTCGATACCTGTTCTCGGATGGGAAAACCTGTTTCCTTTTCTCATGTAAGAACAATTGATGCAATTAATACAGGGATAGCAACCTGTTCTCTTCCCTCCTGTCAATGTTATTTGTCTTTTATTGTTTAATGTACCAATGTCTGACCTGACCAACCAATCTTTTAAATTCTTACTTTTTTTGTGTGACACTAATGGTGAATTACCAAATTCTTCAATATGTGGAAGGCATCTTTCCAGCATCCCCCAGTGTTTATGGACGATATTAACTATACTTTTTGTCTCTTCCCCATACGTTAATGTTAATGGGATTCTTTTCTTGTGTATTTCACTTTTCCCATTAGCACGTCCTAACTTTTCTCTTTGTTGTTTTAAAACCGTCTCAGGATAACCTCTCTGCTTGAATCTTTCTATCAACCTCTCTATCTCTAGATTTCTTTCATCCTCATTGCTTACTATCCTACTTATCCTGGTCATTTGACCAAGGGGAACTGCTTTCTTAAGACTGTTGGGGTGTCCACTAGTGTAGTGTAGTAGTTTGTTCTTATCCGTGGGCTTTGTATAAAGAGTGGTACTCATGCCACCTTCTTGTAACAATACCCGAACGTCTAGGAACTGCATTTCTGTTTGGGAGTGTACTTCCGTAAATTTTATCGTATCACTGATCGTATTCATGTAATCATAGAAGGACAATAATTCCATTTCAGTTCCCTTCCATATAATAAAGATATCGTCCACATATCTCCACCACCTCTCCACATGGGAGAAGTGGTGGGATGTGTAGACGAATCTTTCTTCTAGGTAGACCATGACGGCTCCTGCATACGAGCATGCCATCCGAGCCCCCATCGCGGTTCCCATCAGTTGCAAAAAGAAGTCATCTCCGAACAGAAAATAATTCTGCCTGAGGACGACCTCTAATAGATCTATAATGAATTGTTTGCAAGGTTCCGTATAATTTGTCGTTTTCAAAAAATCCGCAATTACTTTTATACCCATCTCATGGTCTATGGAGGTGTATAAAGATGTTACATCAAAGGATGCCAATATATATTCCTTTTTCCCCATAAATTTGGTTTCCTCCTTGTACCTTGCTAAATTGCCTAGGAAATGACCCGTGTCCTTAATATATGACTTCCCTTTATTTGCAAAGGGACTCATGATTTTTTCTAAAAAGATTCCAATGTTATAGAATATTGAGTTGATTCCTGCCACGATTGGCCTTCCAGGCGGATCAACTGTGGACTTGTGTATTTTTGGAACCAGATAAAACACTGGTGTTACAGGATTCTTTTCAAACAAAAAATCATGCATTTTTGGATCTATAATCCCTCCCATTTCAGCAGAACTTAATAATTTTTTTATGTTCTTTTGGATCTCAAATTTGGGGTCTTTCTGCAACTTTTTGTACACTTTTTTGTCTTCCAATTGCCTATAGGCTTCTTTTAAATAAGCATCCTTGTCCATGATGACGGTTGCTCCACCTTTATCAGCTGGCTTTATTATCAAACCGTCATCATGGACAAGCTCTTGCACTGCCCGGAACTGCTCTTTAGTTACATTAGGTTTTAACAACTCCCTTTTGGTTGTATCTCTCAACTTTTTAATTTCATGTTTTACCGCTCGCTCAAAGGCCTCTATTACTGGTACATCATCATTAGGCATAAAATCACTTTTATTCAATATGCCCAACCTTTTTAATTCTAATTCACTGACAGGTTGCCCTTTTACTTCTATTTTATCATGAAAATGATACTTCAATCGTACACTTCTAAAAAATTTTTGCATTTCTTTTTCTACTATAAACCAGTCTACATGTGTGGTCATACAATAAGACAACCCCTTTTCCAAAATGTCTATTTGATTCAATGAAAGTTCTTTACCAGAAAGGTTGACCACTAGTTGTGATCCTTTTTCCGATTTTTGTACTGCTGGCCTTTCAATTTTTCTTTCTTTTTTCTGCTGGCGATGTTGCTTCCGCCCTCCTCTTCGTCCTCCTGATTTTGGTCTGGGTCTACATGGGTGAAGATTAGACAATTTATTCATTAACAAGAGTTTCTATTGTTATTTTTGTTGGAACGGCACCTATAATAACCTCTTCTTTGCCATTTGTTCTGTCTTTCCCTTTGCCAATTATACACCAATCCCACATGATAGTCCTCTGTATCCCGAGCCCATTTCTGTCTCTTTGTCTCCTCCGTATCCTTCCTCTGTTTATCCAATTTCATTTTAACAGACTCTTTAAATTTTGCAAAATCCTCTTCTTTGAGTATGCCCATGATTTCATTCTCTGTATCTTTATTATTTCTGTTGGAGATGACTTCTTTTTGCAACTGATGGGAACCTGGGATGGGGCTTCGGATGCATGCTCGTATGCAGGAGCCGTCATGGTCTAACCTAGAAGAAAGATTCGTCTACACATCCCACACTTCTCCCATGTGGAGAGGTGGTGGAGATATGTGGACGATATCTTTATATATGGAAGGGAACTGAAATGGAATTATTGTCCTTCTATGATTACATGAATACGATCAGTGATACGATAAAATTTACGGAAGTACACTCCCAAACAGAAATGCAGTTCCTAGACGTTCGGGTATTGTTACAAGAAGGTGGCATGAGTACCACTCTTTATACAAAGCCCACGGATAAGAACAACTACTACCACTACACTAGTGGACACCCCAACAGTCTTAAGAAAGCAGTTCCCCTTGGTCAAATGACCAGGATAAGTAGATAGTAAGCAATGAGGATGAAAGAAATCTAGAGGATAGAGAGGTTGATAGAAAGATTCAAGCAGAGAGGTTATCCTGAGACGGTTTTAAAACAACAAGAGAAAGTTAGGAGTGCTAAATGGGAAAAGTTGAAATACAAAGAAAAGAACCCATTAACATTAACGTATGGGGAAGAACAAAAAGTATAGTTAATATCGTCCATAAACACTGGGGATGCTGAAAGATGCCTCACATATTGAAGAATTTGGTAATTCACCATTAGTGTCAACAAAAAAGTAAGAATTTAAAGATTGGTTGTCAAGGTCAGACATTGGTACATTAAACAATAAAAGACAAATAACATTGACAGGAGGGAAGAGAACAGTTGCTATCCCTGTATTAATTGCATCAATTGTTCTTACATGAGAAAAGAAACAGGTTTTCCCATCCGAGAACAGGTAACGAGATAAAATCAACCATTTTTTAACGTGCAACTCAGAATTTTGTTATTTATCTCCTCGAATGCCCTGCCAATTATGGTACATAGGGGAAACAACCCTTGATTTTTAAAATAAGAATTAGCCACATCGGTATACTATACGCAAAAAAATCTTGAATTTACCCGTATCTAAGCACTTACGGAAGCTGGACATAAAAGAGGACCTAAAATTTAGGCTGATTGATACCGTACCAATGCCTATGGATGGGGCGATAGAAATTGGATATACTTAAGACAAAGGAACTAGAATGGATACACAAGTTGCGTACTTTGAAACCAGGGACTTTAATAGATTTTAAATTTCATACAGTCCTTTAAAGTAGATGTCTCATTCTGGAAATCTGTGTATTTTAGTCACTAGTTTGTGTGTTTAACCACTAAAATGCACTGTCACATTAATGTAAAAAAACAGTCTAGAAATGGTTTTGTGCAA
Organism: Allobates femoralis; assembly: GCA_033576535.1. Classification (NCBI taxonomy): domain Eukaryota; kingdom Metazoa; phylum Chordata; class Amphibia; order Anura; family Aromobatidae; genus Allobates; species Allobates femoralis. Next base: position 32,620,333 of record JARQOC010000005.1, read on the forward strand.
ACATGACTCATTTGCTGTTGTCTACCCTTTGTTTATAGGAATGAACCATGAGGAATGTGACGCTGGTATACTGGGCGCCTGCCAAAAATTACCTGTTGAAGAAATTCACTAATTAAGAACCACAAAAGCAGTTTGCACTAAATAGATTCACCCGTCTTATAGAAAGATTTTTTTATTAGTTTTTTTTTAAAAAAAAAAACACTACTTGCACTTTTAAAAAAATACTATCTGCATTTTTTAAAAAAAATACCATTTGCACTTTGAGAAATATCATTCACATTTATCAAATAAATTAGCACAAATTAAATTGAATGCACTGTAAATGCACTTTGTAATATAATAAGCAATATTATGAGTAATTAATTAATAAATATATTTCAAATATTTTTCTCTACTTCTGCCTCATTGTCAAAGCTATATATCTTTAATGGAACAACACCAATGACAAAAATATAGTTGAATGTGGGGAGTCCGTGGTTTCCCTGGGCAGGGGGTGCAAAGGGAGAAACCTCCTTAAGACATCGTACTGACAGGGGAGTGCTACAACCCAGTATTGGGATGCACTCTACACCTGGAACCTAATACATCAGATATGTCATAAAAGAAAAAGAAAAAAATTTTTTTGGTGTATATAAGCACAGGTGCGAAGTACATAAAGATTGGTTGGCAATTTGGTTCCTTTGTATAGGGAATCAGAGGCAAAGGTTTGTGGGAGAAAATGTCTCCAAAGAGTTTATTGGAGAGTTATACACATACAGAGCACTGTCACTTTAAATATAGATTGAAACGTTATCTACTAAAAATAGTATGTGGATAACCTTTTTAAACATAAAATACCAATAAGGTAGTTTGTATAGCCTTTTTAAAGTATTTTTAGCAATTATTAGATAAAAACATGAAGTAAAAGAAGAAGCTATATAATCGCGTATTGTAAACTGCTGTGGCCACACAGAGCATGCGCGAGTTAGAGAAAATGGCGTTGGAAGCGATTCCGGTCGCCTTCTGTAACTAGGGACGCGCATAGCTAGTACGCATGCGCAGTAGCATGTAAACAACGCCGTAATGGCGGCGCGTGGCGAGATAGCGGCCGCACATGGCGAGTGACATGCCGGGCCAGCAAGATATAATAATTACAGGTAATTAGGCGGGCACCTGGGTTACAAGTGATCACACTCATGAACCAACTGTAAGTAAGAGATCTAACACTCCATAGATGTAAACTCTAATTGGAGGAGCACAAATATGAACCATTATGTATCATCTACTATGACTGTAAGTTGTATATGCACTGTAAAAGGATGTAAATGATAATTAAGCTGTTAATTGAATAATGTGAGATAACATAGGAGGATGTATAAAACCCTCAGCATTTGTATGTAGTGACTGCCAGAGGAAGGTCTGAGGACCGAAACGTCGCTATTCTAATGCCATAAGAAGCCATTAAAGGCTGTATTTTTCTATAATCGTGTGCTGCAGCCTCATTTCTTTATCTATATGTCTGGAGTTAGTGGTTGGACACCACTCTGAAGGACTGCTAAGCACGTTTGCCAATTGAGAGACACTGCTCAAACTTTTTTCTATCTATCTATCTATCTATCTATCTATCTATCTATCTATGTCTCTATCTATTCATCTATTATCTATCTATCTATCTATCTATCTATCTATCTATCTATCTATCTATCTATGTCTCTATCTCTATCTATCTATCTATCTATCTATCTATCTATCTATGTCTCTATCTATTATCTATCTATCTATCTATCTATCTATCTATCTATCTATCTATCTATCGATTAAATATTCATATTTATACATTTCCTAATATCTACTATAGTCTTCTCCCTTTTAATTACCTTCTTTCATTAAGTCTGTAAACACATTAAATATTCTATCATGATGAATTCGCTCAATTAATATGCAAAATCCTGTGTACAATGACCTTTTATTTTGGGGCCCTCGATACATATTCTTCTTTTTTTTGGTTAATATCCAGTACAATAGCTTTGTGCATTAATAAATGATGCATACAGAAGACATATGCGCCTAATTTTGAGCATTAACAGCGCCATAAATCCAGGTAACCGTCCTCTCAGACAATGGCGGCCGTGTAATTTCCTCTTTTCCTCTTGTTATTCAACCATTTTAAATTAATAATGATTCCAAACGGTCATTAAATGTTAGAAGGGAGGGAAAGGGGCGAGTGATGGCGGCCGTAGAGAAAGTTCACGTGTCGTTGGAGAATGTTCCTAAATGATAAAGGGTTTGTAACAAGATGGTAAGTTCCCGTCTATGGAGTATCCGATGGCGGTCGCAGATTGAGATTTTAGTAAATATATTTCTAAAGGTGTTATTGACATGAATTTCCCACCAGATGTCGGTAACAAACCATCCAGGCAAAGAAATCAAACAATAGATGTCCATAAATGATGTGTCATAATGAAAAATGACACAGGGAATAAGTATTGAATTCATTAAGAGGGGTGCAAAAAGCCATAGAAAGTCCAGACACCAGCTGAGATCTATCAGTGATTAGAAAGCAATCCTGCCTCTGAGTGAGAGATAATATCAGCTGGTTCATCTGATGGCCTATATAAAGGTGTCTCATTACCAAGGAGCCACACAAGAAACATCTCATGATGGGTAAAACCAGTGAGCCGTCTCAAGACCTTCACAACCATCTCACTGCAAAACATAGTGATGACATTGGTTACAGAAGAGTTTCTAAACTGCTGAAGGCTCCAGTGAGTTCTGTTGGGGCCATAATAGAGCATATTTTCACCATAAACCGGCCACAACCAGGTGCTCCACCCAAGATTTCAGACGCAAGAGATATAAGAATTATTATTTGCACAGTGTTAACTAAACCAATGATCCATATCTTGAATTAAGGAGCTCATTCTGCAGTTTTACTTCCAAATCCTCTTCCAGACCATCCTTATTCAGAGAGCTGAAGCCAGCTGCTGGGAAAGAGATGACTTCAGTAACATATATCAGGAATCTGGAGCAGGATTCCTGCCAAAACGAGAACAAAGATTGTGTAGACGTCCCCCGGCGGCTGCGCGGTGTCTGATGGACAGACGCTGCTGGGATCTGAACTCAGTGCTTTCCTATGGGGTCATAATAGATGACAATTACTCAGCACACTACCCGCTCAGCGCTCCTCTACTTTGCCTTACTTTTCCAGGATAACAGATAGAGGCGTTATTCTACTTTCCAACAAAAGAGAGGAAAAAGCTGCTATGAGACACCTGAAACCAAAACGATTAACCAGTAAAATGCCAACTGCCCCATCCTTCTCTTTCCCCAACATCATCTACCTAGAGAACCCCCATAGCTGAAATCAACAGGTTCAGCTGACTTTCATCCAATGTGTTTTGGTGGCTTTACTCGTCATGCCATTTTTAATGAGGACCTACCACTTGTTCCAAAAATGTAGCTATATACTTTTGTGAGGTAGCGACCAGCTATATTGTAAATGCCTCGTACATGTCGCCCAGGTGGAGGTCTGCTGCGAAGTCAATCCAGGATGTTTTGCTGGGACCTGTATTCCACGAGTCTAATTTAATTTACTGAGGGCTTGAGTTAGAGGTTAGTCAGAATACTGGGCGGGCTAACCACATACCTCCTATGGGTGTATCTCATGCGATAGAATGAGACTGATATAGGATCACATGATCACTGATGCTAGTGACCTGCCTCAGGGCTGCGGGGTACCCGATTCCGGGCGTTGATTGACGGGGGATGTCACTGGAGCCTGTGCCCGTCCTGTGGCGCTTAAAAAAGTCAAGAAAAATAGTGAAAATAAAAGTAGTTTGTGACGCCACCTACGGTTCCAGTATGGTTACCGTTGCTGCGGGACAGTCCACCGGGGTGATGGTAGGGCAGCAAGATGGTTACGCTCTCCATAGGGGGAGCAGGATCCCTGGGGCAGTTATAATAGTTTTTACACAGGGAGGCAGCTTACCACACGGCACAGTCACTTGTCTTTTCAATGCAGCAAGTGTGCAGCTCTTCAGGCATAGGAAATAAAGTATGCAACACAGTCTTTAACTCTGAACGGGTTTACTTCAGGTTTTCAAGGCAGCAGACAGATGATACAGTCTTTCGAGTCGCTCTCTGGTCTGGGTAGTCACCAGGGAATCGGGATGCTTTACTCAGGACCCTCGGTGGTGTGCCTGACATTCCTTTCCAGTCCCTCACTGCGCCACTTTCTCCTGTCTCCCGTGCAGAGCCTCAGCATGCAGAGCCTTGAGCCGGCCCCCACGGGTCTTCGGTGGAGGACTTCCCTTCAGGTCCCCCTGACCCCAGTTCGGTATGCCTTTTCAAGGTGTACGCCGGGTCCTTAGTCATGATTTCCTACAGAAGCTCGGCGCCTCCAGTTTCACCACTCGGAGCTAGACTCCCGCACTGTGCTCAGAGCAGTTCCTCTGTCCTGGGACAGATCCCTCTGGTTGGTAGACACCCGGGTCCGGATTCCGGCGCACTGCAATGCCTGGTGCGCCTAGGATCTCCCTACTGTCATGACAGCTTCTCCGTCATCCTTCACTCCTCACTCCCCAAGGGAGCTTTTCCTCTCACTGACTGTTCTCTCCTGCTCTAACACCCCTCCATCCCACACACTTTGCTACCCTCCTAAGCTTCTCCCACTGGGTTCTCCCGGCAGCGGGTCCACCCATGGTCCTCTACTCTAGGGTGTGTGTGAATGAGTGTTGTGAGGGTCCTTTATGCGACATCCCAGTTCCCTAGTCACAGCATACCACACACTCTTATATGGGTGCAGTACCCCTACGTGGCGTCCCAACCAGTAGGGTGCTACACTAGCTAGGTCCTGCAAGTGAAGAGACCATGTGTGTGGAGCATGCCAGAGCTTCCGAGAGTTAACAGACCTGAATTCTGTCTGTCTGCCATTGGAGACAGCAGACTCCCAGAGAGAGTGGAGACTTGGATACATCCACTAGGATACGTCTGGAAAGGTAACCTCAGAAAAAAGGGAGTTGTGTGCTGACTGAGGTCAGTGAGTGGAGGTTGCCATACCTTCGCTGGAATACAGCTGCGAGGGATGTATCCAAAACCGTGTGGCGTACCCGACTATGAAATGGACTGTGTATGTGATTTCTGTTAATGTGTATATTTGGTTTAATTCAAGAGGTTTATGTATCTGAGAATAAACCGACTTGACTTGATTTAAATAGAAACGGTTGCTGTGTGCTTACAACCTGCTGTTGAGTGTTCCCCAATACATTCAACAAGCGCTGCCTCACATTTTGTAGAAATTCCTTAACTCTTCTGATTCTACTGCTTTTTACCTTTTTGCTCTCTGGTGCTCTATTGCAGAGATATTCATATTTGTTTATTTTGAAGAGCAGTATGTGAAATCTCTTCTTCCAGACCTCCTGGGCATTTCTTTAGAGTCTTTTACTGGGGTTGTGTACTTATACCCCTCTCTCCCACACACTACCAATCACAGCTAGCTATACTACTAAATCAGTAGATTAGCTAAAATTGGCAGCGCCTTGAAGATAGGGGTGAAAGTACACACGCTAAAGAAGAGATTTTAGTGGTTCTGCAAGACAAAATTTCACATATTGCAAATTTGTGCGCCAAAAGAAACAAATGTGAATAATTCTGAAATAAAGCAATGCAGCGCAAAGGGTAAGAAAGTAGCAGAATTAGTAAAGCTCAATGATTTTTATAAGGTATGTCACTCAATTTTTTTAGCAGGTGTCAGGTACTGAGTAGGGATGAGCGAACCCGAACTGTAAACTTCGTGTTCTGGTGCTGTTCATATGTTAATATAGTTTGTTGAAAGGTTGCAGCAAAGGCAATCATCAAGCTTTATCGCATATGGAAGATTACTGTACGCTGCTGTGAACAATAAAGATTAAAAAAATGACGTGGGCTCCTGGCTGTTTTTGATAGCCAGAGCAGGTGAAGCAAACAGTTGTAAGCTAAAACCCTCAGCTGTCTGCTTTACCTTGGCTGGTTAGCAAAAATAGAGGAAATACCACACTGTTTTTTTTAATTCTTTAAATAAATTCACAGCTGACATCAACCCAATTAACCCATTACCCCGATTGCCTCCACACCAGGGCAATTGGGAAAGCCAGGTAAAATGCCAGAATTGGCACATCTAATTTGATATACTCCTTCTGGGGCATCTACAGGTTGGTATAAAGAGGCTGGGAAGGACAAAATAATCATGGCCATTTCCCGCCTGATAATACCAGCCCCCAGCTGTCTGTTTTACTTTGGCTGGTTATCAAAAAAAGGGAGGAGCCACTATTTTATTTATTTACATAATTTAATAAAAACGGATGGTTTCCTCTTTTTCTGACAACCAGCCAAGGTAAAGCAGACAGCTGGGGTCTGGTATTATCAGGCTGGAAAGGGCCATGGTTATTTTGTCCTTCCCAGCATATATATACCAACCCCTAGATGTCCCAGAAGGGGCACATCACATTAGATGTGCCAATTCTGGCATTTTACCGGGCTTTCCCGATTGCCCTGTTGTGGAGGCAATCGGGGTAATGGGTTAATTGGGTTGATGTCAGCTTTGAATTTATTTAAATAATTAAAAAACGGTGTGGAATTCCCTCTATTTTTGATAACCAGCCAAGGTAAAGCAGACAGCTGGGGGTTGCTGCTCGTAGTTGTCTGTTTTACCTACACTGGTTATTAATAATAGGCAGGAGCCCATGCAGTTTTCTTTTATTTATTCCATATCCACATGTTTGCAGGGCAATTGCCTCCATTTTGCTTCTCTTTGCAGCCCCCTGGCCCTAACTATGACCATTTTACAACACAGAAGTTCGGGTCATCATTGATTTATATGGAGTTCGGGGGTCAAATTTGGGTCCCGAACCGAACTTTTAAACCTGTGAACGTCATCTTCCACAGGTCCACTCATCTCTACTGGAGAGGTGATTTTGTGATACTTTTAGTACCTGGATTGTCCACACATATGTGGGATGCCCAAGCTTTGGTATGACTGCCCCTGCATTGTTGCAATGAGGAAAACAATGTGAAGCCCTGGAGGCCCTTAATGTAATGGGGCCACCACCTAACATGTTGATGTCTTCTTATGTGGAAGTTAGTCATCAGGATCCAGGTGCGTCTCCTCCCTCTTCATCCCCTATAGTTACACCCCTGCATAACATAGGACATCTTGAACGAAGAAATCTTGCAGCACACGTCCCAGGTAAAGCTTCAGCCTTTATTAAATATTTCTTAAAAGCAGCATTTCCAACAACAGGACAGAGAAAGAGGGAGCACAGGTTTTCACGTATGCATGAGATTCCACGGGACTGTACCACCCCTGCGGAGCACAGGACATGCTGGGTGTTGTAGTTTTGCAACAGTTGTAGAGCCACCGATAGGGGACCGTAAATCTATAATCTCCTTAGTCTATTGACTGTCATTTTATTCAATCTATTACTCCCTGTTATCAACCATTTCAGTCTGTGCAAAGACTAACTTTTCCTACAGTGCCTTGTGAAAGTATCCGGCCCCCTATATACAGTGCCTTGTGAAAGTATCCGGCCCCCTATATACAGTGCCTTGTGAAAGTATTCAGTCCCCTATATACAGTGCCTTGTGAAAGTATTCAGCCCCCTATATACAGTGCCTTTTGAAAGTATTCAGCCCCCTATATACAGAGCCTTGTGAAAGTATTCAGCCCCCTATATACAGAGCCTTGTGAAAGTATCCGGCCCCCTATATACAGTGCCTTGTGAAAGTATCCGGCCCCCTATATACAGTGCCTTGTGAAAGTATTCAGTCCCCTATATACAGTGCCTTGTGAAAGTATTCAGCCCCCTATATACAGTGCCTTTTGAAAGTATTCAGCCCCCTATATACAGAGCCTTGTGAAGGTATTCAGCCCCCTATATACAATGCCTTGTGAAAGTATTCAGCCCCCTATATACAGTGCCTTGTGAAAGTATTCAGCCCCCTATATACAGTGCCTTGTGAAAGTATTCAGCCCCCTATATACAGTGCATTGTGAAGGTATTCAGCCCCCTATATACAATGCCTTGTGAAAGTATTCAGCCCCCTATATACAGTGCCCTGTGAAAGTATTTGGCCCCCTATATACAGTGCCTTGTGAAAGTATTCAGCCCCCTATATACAGTGCCTTGTGAAAGTATTCGGCCCCCTATATACAGTGCCTTGTGAAAGTATTCAGCCCCCTATATACAGTGCCTTGTGAAAGTATTCAGCCCCCTATATACAGTGCCTTGTGAAGGTATTTGGCCCCTTGAACTTTTCAACCTTTTTCCACATTTCAGGCTTCAAACATAAATAATATATTTGTGAAGAATCAACGACAAGTGGGACACCATCATGAGGTGGAACAAGATTTATTGGATATTTTAAACTTTTTTAACAAATAAAAGACTGAACATTGGGGCGTGCAATATTATTCGGCCCCTTGAGTTAATACTCTGTAGCGCCCCCTTGTGCTGTGATTACAGCTGCAGTCAATTGGGGTTTGTCTCATTCTTCCTTGCAGAACAGCTGGAGCTCAGTGAGGTTGGATTGAGGCGTTTGTGATCAGCAGTTTTCAGCTCTTTCCACAGATTCTCCATTGGATTCAGGTCTGGATGTGACTTGTCCATTCTAACACCTGGATACGGTTATTTTTGATCCATTCCATTGTAGATTTTGCTTTATGTTTGGGATCATTGTCTTGTTTTGAAGATAAATCTCCGTCCCAGTCTCAGGTCTTTTGCAGACTCCAGCAGGTTTTCTTCCAGAATGGTCCTGTATTTGGCTCCGTCCATCTTCCCATCTTCCCTGTCCCTGCTGAAGAAAAGCAGGCCCAAACCATGATGCTGCCTCCACCATGTGTGACAGTGGGGATGGTGTTTTGAGGGTGATGAGCTGTGTTGCTTTTACGCCAAACATATCGTTTTGCATTGTGGCCAAAAAGTTTGATTTTGGTTTCATCTGAGCAGAGCCCCTTATTCCACATGTTTGGGGTCTCCCAGGCGGCTTGTGGCAAACTTCAAACAAGACTTTTCATGGATATCTCTGAGAAATGGCTTCTTCTTGCCTCTCTTCCATAAAGGCCAGATTTGTGCAGTGTATGACTGATTGTTGTCCTATGGACGGACTCTCCCACCTCAGCTGTAGATCTCTGCAGTTCATCCAGAGTGATCATGGGCCTTTTGGCCTCATCTCTGATCAGTCTTCTCCTTGTTCGAGATGAAAGTTTAGAGGGAAGGCCGGGTCTTGGTAGATTTGCAGTGGTCTGATACTCCTTCCATTTCAGTATGATCGCTTGCACAGTGGCTCCTTGAGATGTTTAAAACTTGGGAAATCTTTTTGTATCCAAAGCCGGCTTTAAACTTCTCCACAACAGTATCTCGGACCTGCCTGGTGAGTTCCTTGGTCTTCATGATGCTCACTGCACTTGAATCAGACCCCTGAGCCTATCACAGAGCAGGTGCATTTATACGGAGACTTGATTACACACAGGTGGATTCTATTTATCATTACCAGTCATTTAGGACAACATTGGATCATTCAGAGATCCTCACTGAACTTCTGGAGGGAGTTTGCTGCACGGAAAGTAAAGGGACCGAATAATATCACACGCCCCACGCCTCAGTTTTCTATTTGTTAAAAAAGTTTAAAATATCCAATAAATCTCATTCCACTTCACGATTGTGTCCCACTTGTTGTTGATGCTTCACAAAAATATTAGAATTTATGTTTGAAGCCTGAAATGTGGGAAATGGTTGAAAAGTTCAAGGGGCCGAATACTTTCACAAGGCACTGTATATAGGGGCTGAATACTTTCACAAGGCACTGTATATAGGGGGCTGAATACTTTCACAATGCACTGTATATAGGGGGCTGAATACTTTCACAAGGCACTGTATATAGGGGGCTGAATACTTTCACAAGGCATTGTATATAGGGGACTGAATACTTTCACAAGGCACTGTATATAGGGGGCTGAATACTTTCACAAGGCACTGTACATAGGGGGCTGAATACTTTCACAAGGCACTGTATATAGGGGGCTGAATACTTTCACAAGGCACTGTATATAGGGGGCTGAATACTTTCACAAGGCACTGTATATAGGGGGCTGAATACTTTCACAAGGCACTGTATATAGGGGGCTGAATACTTTCACAAGGCACTGTATATAGGGGGCTGAATACTTTCACAAGGCACTGTATATAGGGGACTGAACACTTTCACAAGGCACTGTATATAGGGGGCTGAATACTTTCACAATGCACTGTATATAGGGGGCCGAATACTTTCACAAGGCACTGTATATAGGGGGCTGAATACTTTCACAATGCACTGTATATAGGGGGCTGAATACTTTCACAATGCACTGTATATAGGGGGCCGAATACTTTCACAAGGCAGTGTATATAGGGGGCTGAATACTTTCACAATGCACTGTATATAGGGGGCCGAATACTTTCACAAGGCACTGTATATAGGGGGCCGAATACTTTCACAAGGCACTGTATATAGGGGGCTGAATACTTTCACAATGCACTGTATATAGGGGGCTGAATACTTTCACAATGCACTGTATATAGGGGGCTGAATACTTTCACAATGCACTGTATATAGGGGGCCGAATACTTTCACAAGGCACTGTATATAGGGGGCCGGATACTTTCACAAGGCACTGTATATAGGGGCTGAATACTTTCACAATGCACTGTATGTGGTACAAGGACAGTTACACACATATCTGTGATCTAGTATAAATCACCTTATTCCGAGGGTTTATTGTCCATTTCACATTTTCCTTCCTTGTCTCAGTCATTTTCTAACCAATATTACGGCTAATTGCTTTTACGTGTTGTTTTGCACCTACAGGCAGTGTTTGCCGTATGTAATTAGCAGAATGCATAATTTATGTTCTGATCGGACGCGGCTTTTAATTATTGGGTTTTGCACAAGCATCTCCTGAGCAAAGCAAATCCGCCGTTACTTTTCTCTCTGGGCTCGATTGTTGCTGCAGTGTCATTTTTCCAGGTTTGGCAGCTTTATCTCTCCTCATTCTTTAATGCTGCAGCTCGTCTTTCTCAGATTAGCTCCTGGTTGTGAGCGCAACCCTGCCATAACCCCCACGCACCTCACATTATTCACACACTGTTATTGCTTTTTTCCTTTGACATCCCACACACCACTAGAGGGCAGCACCCAACCTGGAGCCCGGGACTCTAGGTGGGCAAGGAGTGGTGGGTTTAGAGAACAGTGGGTGGGACAGCAAGCAGGTCAGGTGACAGATGGTAGAAATAGGGAAGGAGAGGAGGAAGGAGTCAGTAGGCCAAGGTAGGCTGAGCATTAAAGAACAAAGGCACATGTTCTGGAGGAGTGTGAGGAAAGAGAGGACCAGCAGCAATGGGTCCTAGGAACACGGCTGAGACGGCCAACTGCTGGCGGAGTTGCCTTCTGTATGGAACCTGAGTCACATGGTTAGAAGGGAGCCTGATAGAGCCTTGGAAGGAAAGGACTATTGGAGGCTAGGCTAGAGGCAGAGTGTCGGCTCTGAAGGGGACCGACGATTCACCCAGCTTTCCAGATTCATGACGGGGAACTCTAACTCCAGTTTGGAGTTCCTACCCAAAGGACAAGCAGGTAAGTGGCGACCACGAGGACCCACAGGGTCCGAGCTACCGCTAAATTGTCCGGCTACACGCACAGAAAGAGAGAGAGTAAAACCTGGAAAGGACAGAGAAAGAGTGAGGGGTCACAGGGAGGAACAACCTGGCTGAAGGGAGTAGAGAGGAACCTGGAGGGGAGAGGTGTAACCCGTGAACTGCTGTACCTAAAAGAACTGCAAAGTAAACATGGTGAACCCTGCCTCTGACTCCCCTGCATGATTCTCTATTGCCTGTGCATGATTCCTCCAGCAGGACTGCAGAGAGATCCAGCCTGGAGAGCCACACCCTGTCAGCTCTGGACACTGAATAAAGGAAGGCTGCAGCAGCAGGAGAGTAAGTGAATTGCACCTACTACAAGCCTACACCATACACCTTAACATCACTGCCCCGGGGAACCTAGTTTACCCGCAGAGAACTATTCCATCTACAGCTGCTTTAACACCATCCCCAGAGGTTCTGCAGCAGCAGTGGTCCCATTACTGACCACAAGCCGTGGGTGGTGTCACGACAAACATTTATCCCCTGTACATATTCTCCTTTTACTTGCCAGGGCCCGGGACACGGTCCGGACTAGGACCTCCATGACATCCCCAGTAGCAACCCGGTCCGCTACCGAGTACCCCGTCCCAGTGGGCTCAACATAAATCTATCTCTCTCACCCACAAAGACTTCCACAGTTCTCCACCGGCCTACATCTCCCCCCTCATTGCTGTCTAGCCTACTACCCGTGCTCTCCACAGTTCTGCACCACCTTACATCTCCTCATCTCTCTCTATCATTTACCCATCCTATACACAGTGCTGCACTGCCCTATATCTCCTCCTCATCGCTGTCTATCACTTACCTCTCTTCTCCACAGTTCTGCACGCCCCTACATCACCACTCATCTGTCTATCATTTACCATTCATCTCCATAGTTCTGCATGCCCATACATCACCACTCATCTGTCTATTATTTACCAGTCCTTGCCACAGTTCTGCACCATCCTACATCACCACCTCATCAGTCTATCACCTACCATTTATCTCCACAGGTCTGCACAATCCTTAATCTTCTAATCTCTGTCTATCATTTACCAGTCCTTGCCACAGTTCTGCACCATCCTACATCACCACCTCATCAGTCTATCACCTACCATTCATCTCCACAGGTCTGCATCACCCTTAATCTTCTAATCTCTGTCTATCATTTACGAGTCCTTGCCGCAGTTCTGCACCACCCTACATCTCATGCTTCATCTCTGTTTATCCTCCAGCCAACCTCTCCCCAGTTCTGCAACGCTCTACATAATCCCCTCATCGCTGTCTATAACTTCACCCATTTTCTACATAGTTCTGCACCGCCCTAAATCTCCCTCTTCTCTGTCTAGGCTACTATGCTGTCCACAGTTCTGCACCACCCTACATCTCCTCCTCATCTCTCTCTATCACCTACACATCCTCTACACAGTGCTGCTCTGCCCTATATCTCCTCTCTGCCTATCACTTACCTACCATACATCACCTCCTCCTATGTCTATCGCCTACTTATCTGCTTCACAGGTCTACACTGTCCTAAATTTCCTCCTTCATCTCTGTTTATCCTCCTACCCATCCTCTCCACAGTTCTGCACCACCCTTCATCTTCTAATATCGGTCTATCATCTACCAGTCATCGCCACAGTTCTGTACCACCCTATATCTGCTGCTTCATCTGTTTTTCCTCCTACCCAACCTCTCCACAGTGCTACATCACCCTACATCTCCCCGCTCACTGTACAGGAAGAGGAGGTGAGCTGTGATATCACCTATTGTGAATGGTGGATCCTGTGTTATCTACTGTATATAGAGGTGTTATCAGTCATTGTACAGGAGGAGGAGGTGAGCTGTGATATCACCTATTGTGAATGGTGATCCTGTGTTATCTACTGTATATAGAGGTGTTATCAGTCATTGTACAGGAGAAGGAGGTGAGCTGTGATATCATCTATTGTGAATGGTGGATCCTGTGTTATCTACTGTATATAGAGGTGTTATCAGTCATTGTACAGGAGGAGGAGTTGAGCTGTGGTATCATCTATTGTGAATGGTGGATCCTGTGTTATCTACTGTATATAGAGGTGTTATCAGTCATTGTACAGGAGGAGGTGAGCTGTGATATCACGTATTGTGAATGGTGGATCCTGTGTTATCTACTGTATATAGAGGAGTTATCAGTCATTGTACAGGAGGAGGAGGTGAGCTGTGATATCACCTATTGTGAATGGTGGATCCTGTGTTATCTACTGTATATAGAGGTGTTATCAGTCATTGTACAGGAGGAGGAGGTGAGCTGTAATATCACCTATTGTGAATGGTGGGTCCTGTGTTATCGACTGTATATAGAGGTGTTATCAGTCATTGTACAGGAGGAGGAGGTGAGCTGTGATATCACCTATTGTGAATGGTGGATCCTGTGTTATCTACTGTATATAGAGGTGTTATCAGTCATTATACAGGAGGAGGAGGTGAGCTGCGATATTACCTATTGTGAATAGTGGATCCTATGTTATCTACTGTATATAGAGGTGTTATCAGTCATTGTACAGGAGGAGGTGAGCTGTGATATCACCTATTGTGAATGGTGGATCCTGTGTTATCTACTGTATATAGAGGAGTTATCAGTCATTGTACAGGAAGAGGAGGTGAGCTGTGATATCACCTATTGTAAATGGTGGATCCTGTGTTATCTACTGTATATAGAGGTGTTATCAGTCATTGTACAGAAGGAGGAGTGAGCTGTGATATCACCTATTGTGAATGGTGGATCCTCTGTAATCTACTGTATATAGTGGTGTTATCAGTCATTGTACAGGAGGAGGTGAGCTGTGATATCACCTATTGTGAATGCTGGATCCTGTGTTATCTACTGTATATAGAGGTGTTATCAGTCATTATACAGGAAGAGGAGGTGAGCTGTGATATCACCTATTGTGAATGGTGGATCCTGTGTTATCTACTGTATATAGAGGTGTTATCAGTCATTGTACAGGAAGAGGAGGTGAGCTGTGATATCACCTATTGTGAATGGTGGATTCTGTGTTATCTACTGTATATAGAGGTGTTATCAGTCATTGTACAGGAGGAGGAGGTGAGCTGTGATATCATCTATTGTGAATGGTGGATCCTGTGTTATCCACTGTATATAGAGGTGTTATCAGTCATTGTACAGGAGGAGGAGGTGAGCTGTGATATCACCTATTGTGAATGGTGGATCCTGTCTTATCTACTGTATATAGAGGTGTTATCAGTCATTGTACAGGAGGAGGAGGTGAGCTGTGATATCACCTATTGTGAATGGTGGATCCTGTGTTATCTACTGTATATAGAGGTGTTATCAGTCATTGTACAGGAGGAGGAGGTGAGCTGTAATATCACCTATTGTGAATGGTGGGTCCTGTGTTATCGACTGTATATAGAGGTGTTATCAGTCATTGTACAGGAGGAGGAGGTGAGCTGTGATATCACCTATTGTGAATGGTGGATCCTGTGTTATCTACTGTATATAGAGGTGTTATCAGTCATTATACAGGAGGAGGAGGTGAGCTGCGATATTACCTATTGTGAATAGTGGATCCTATGTTATCTACTGTATATAGAGGTGTTATCAGTCATTGTACAGGAGGAGGTGAGCTGTGATATCACCTATTGTGAATGGTGGATCCTGTGTTATCTACTGTATATAGAGGTGTTATCAGTCATTGTACAGGAGAAGGAGGTGAGCTGTGACATCACCTATTGTGAATGGTGGATCCTGTGTTATCTACTGTATATAGAGGTGATATCAGTCATTGTACAGGAGGAGGAGGTGAGCTGTGATATCACCTATTGTGAATGGTGGATCCTGTGTTATCTACTGTATATAGAGGTGTTATCAGTCATTGTACAGGAGGAGGAGTGAGCTGTGATATCACCTATTGTGAATGGTGGATCCTGTGTTATCTACTGTATATAGAGGTGTTATCAGTCATTATACAGGAGGAGGAGGTGAGCTGCGATATTACCTATTGTGAATAGTGGATCCTATGTTATCTACTGTATATAGAGGTGTTATCAGTCATTGTACAGAGGAGGTGAGCTGTGATATCACCTATTGTGAATGTGGATCCTTGTTATCTACTGTATATAGAGGAGTTATCAGTCATTGTACAGGAAGAGGAGGTGAGCTGTGATATCACCTATTGTAAATGGTGGATCCTGTGTTATCTACTGTATATAGAGGTGTTATTCAGTCATTGTACAGGAGGAGGAGGTGAGCTGTGATATCACCTATTGTGAATGGTGGATCCTCTGTAATCTACTGTATATAGTGGTGTTATCAGTCATTGTACAGGAGGAGGTGAGCTGTGATATCACCTATTGTGAATGCTGGATCCTGTGTTAATCTACTGTATATAGAGGTGTTATCAGTCATTATACAGGAAGAGGAGGTGAGCTGTGATATCACCTATTGTGAATGGTGGATCCTGTGTTATCTACTGTATATAGAGGTGTTATCAGTCATTGTACAGGAGGAGGAGGTGAGCTGTGATATCACCTATAGTGAATGGTGGATCCTGTCTTATCTACTGTATATAGAGGTGTTATCAGTCATTGTACAGGAGGAGGAGGTGAGCTGTGATATCACCTATTGTGAATGGTGGATCCTGTGTTATCTACTGTATATAGAGGTTTATCAGTCATTGTACAGGAGGAGGAGGTGAGCTGTAATATCACCTATTGTGAATGGTGGGTCCTGTGTTATCGACTGTATATAGAGGTGTTATCAGTCATTGTACAGGAGGAGGAGGTGAGCTGTGATATCACCTATTGTGAATGGTGGATCCTGTGTTATCTACTGTATATAGAGGTGTTATCAGTCATTATACAGGAGGAGGAGGTGAGCTGCGATATTACCTATTGTGAATAGTGGATCCTATGTTATCTACTGTATATAGAGGTGTTATCAGTCATTGTACAGGAGGAGGTGAGCTGTGATATCACCTATTGTGAATGGTGGATCCTGTGTTATCTACTGTATATAGAGGTGTTATCAGTCATTGTACAGGAGGAGGAGGTGAGCTGTGATATCATCTATTGTGAATGGTGGATCCTGTTATCTACTGTATATAGAGGTGTTATCAGTCATTGTACAGGAGGAGGAGGTGAGCTGTGATATCATCTATTGTGAATGGTGGATCCTGTTATCTACTGTATATAGAGGTGTTATCAGTCATTGCACAGGAGGAGGAGGTGAGCTGTGATATCATCTATTGTGAATGGTGGATCCTGTGTTGTCTACTGTATATAGAGGTGTTATCAGTCATTGTACAGGAGGAGGAGGTGAGCTGTGACATCACCTATTGTGAATGGTGGATCCTGTGTTATCTACTGTATATAGAGGTGTTATCAGTCATTGTACAGGAGGAGGTGAGCTGTGATATCACATATTGTGAATGGTGGATGCTGTGTTATCTACTGTATATAGAGGTGTTATCAGTCATTGTATAGGAAGTAGGAATTAAAATCAAGTCAAGTGTGAAAATTGCAAATGTTCTAATATTAAAATTAAAAAGAAAAACAAAAAAGATGGTGAAAAATAACTGCCATTAAAAAATACATATAACACAAAAATCTGATTAAACAATGTTATATTCTGAAGACACATTTCTTTGTAAATGATCCCATGGTGTTGGCCCCGGGGCTCGATATTAGGAATGATGAATGTATCATCCGGTGCCTTCAGGGGAGAGAATATTGTAATTGTGATTAGTATGTTCCAGAAGGCTTCGGTGAAGCTTGTTGGACCCAGTTTAGGGCTGATATCCTGCTCGCTCGCACCATCCTCAGGCATTTGTTGTGATCCATCATGGCTCTGGGCTGCAGGATCAGTCATTCCTGGTGTTGGCTCCCTCCCTGTGTGTGCACAGTGCTCTGTTGTATCCCAATTTGCACCGGCTCATTTCTGCCTTCGTCACAGCTGGTCGTGAGCGGCTGTTGGGTCTCTCCATGCTGTCATCCAATACATTCCAGCCAAAGCCAAAGATGCCCATTGTGTTGGCTGCTGACGCCTGCGAAGTCACACTGCCCCCCTGGGGTCTCTTCTGGGTCCCTCGGGGGACATCTGTTACACAGATCCACTTATTTGCCCAAAAGCAAACAGATGATGGCCAGCATGAAGCCCACACTGCTTCACTATGTGTATAATGGAGCAGCACCCTCGAAAAAGCCGGAATAACCCCCCAGAGGAGCGAAACGCTCAATCCCTGTGTCACAGAACATTACCAGCTTCCCAGGAGAAGAGACGTCAGTTCTTGTGTATCATAATCATAGAGATACCAGGAATCCAACGCCACCTAATCTGATAATCCAGAACATCTGACAATACAGCTCCGCCATAAAATCTGGCATTTGAACAAATTGTGTAATGTGCGGGAATAATTTTACTATTCCAGTATTATATAATAATCTGAGACTGATAATATAACACGTGAAATGATAATACAGCATAAGAGGAAGATATATTACACAACGTCACTGCAATCAATTCTTCAAGGTCAGCAAAGACAAGAGAATTTATTAAAGATCCGGTCAATTTGGAAGTTGATCTCTATGGTCTACAGCAGGGGCCTAAAACTGCAGTCCTCAAGGGGCATGAAAGTGCATGTGCTCAGGATTTACTTACTATATAGCACTGGTGATGATTCAAACCTCTGTGCAATGCTAAGGAAATCCAGAACACATGCACTTTTTGCAGCACTTGAGGACTTCAGTTTGAGATACCTGCTCTACAGTATATAATTACTATTATACTGCCCCCTATGTACAAGAATATAAATACTATAATACTGCTCCTATGTACAAGAATATAACTACTATAATACTGCTCCTATATACAAGAATATAACTACTATAATACTGCTCCTATGTACAAGAATAACTACTATACTACTGCCCCTATGTACAAGAATATAACTACTATAATACTGCTCCTATGTACAAGAATATAAATACTATAATACTGCACCTATGTACAAGAATATAACTACTATAATACTGTCCCTATGTACAAGAATATAACTACTATACTACTGCCCCTATGTACAAGAATATAACTACTATAATACTGCTCCTATGTACAAGAATATAACTACTATAATACTGCCCCTATATACAAGAATATAACTACTACAATACTGCCCCTATGTACAATAATATAACTACTATAATACTGCCCCAAAGTACAAGAATATAACTACTATAATACTGCTCCTATGTACAAGAATATAACTACTATAATACTGCTCCTCTGTACAGGAATATAACTACTATAATACTGCCCCTATGTACAAGAATATAACTACTATAATACTGCCCCTATGTACAAGAATATAACTACTATAATACTGCCTCTATGTACAAGAATATAACTACTATAATACTGCTCCTATGTACAAGAATATAACTACTATAATACTGCCCCTATGTACAAGAATATAACTACTATAATACTGCTCCTATATACAAGAATATAACTACTATAATACTGCTCCTATGTACAAGAATATAACTACTATACTACTGCCCCTATGTACAAGAATATAACTACTATAATACTGCTCCTATGTACAAGAATATAAATACTATAATACTGCACCTATGTACAAGAATATAACTACTATAATACTGTCCCTATGTACAAGAATATAACTACTATACTACTGCCCCTATGTACAAGAATATAACTACTATAATACTGCTCCTATGTACAAGAATATAACTACTATAATACTGCCCCTATATACAAGAATATAACTACTACAATACTGCCCCTATGTACAATAATATAACTACTATAATACTGCCCCTATGTACAAGAATATAACTACTATAATACTGCTCCTATATACAAGAATATAACTACTATAATACTGCTCCGATATACAAGAATATATCTACTATAATACTGCTCCTATATACAAGAATATAACTACTATAATACTGCTCCTATGTACAATAATATAACTACTATAATACTGCCCCTATGTACAAGAATATAACTACTATAATACTGCCCCTATGTACAATGAATATAACTACTATAATACTTACTGCCCCTATGTACAAGAATATAACTACTATAATACTGCCCCTATTACAATAATATAACTACTATAATACTGCCCCTATGTACAAGAATATAACTACTATAATACTGCCCTTTGTACAAAAATATAACTACTATAATACTGCTCCTATGTACAAGAATATAACTACTATAATACTGCTCCTATATACAAGAATATAACTACTATAATACTGCTCCTATGTACAAATATATAACTACTATAATACTGCCCCTATGTACAAGAATATAACTACTACAATACTGCCCCTATGTACAATAATATAACTACTATAATACTGCTCCTAGGTACAAGAATATAACTACAATAATACTGCTCCTATATACAAGAATATAACTACTATAATACTGCCCTTATGTACAAGAATATAACTACTATAATACTGCTCATATGTGTAAGAATATAACTAATATAATACTGCCTCTATGTACAAGAATATAACTACTATAATACTGCCCCTATGTCCAAGAATATACCGTATATACTCGCGTATAAGCCGAGTTTTTCAGCCCAAAAATTGGGCTGAAAAGTCTCCCCTCGGCTTATACGCGAGTATATACGGGACCCCCTCACTGTTTGGCGCCCCCACCTCAGGATGGCCCCCCACCCCCGCATGCAGCGCTGCGCATATACATTACCAGCCTATCAGCTGTCACCCTCCGGTGGCGGATCGCGGCTCCCGGCTCCGGCATTCCATCTTCATCTGTGTCTTCCTGCATGTCACATGACCGGCCGGCGTCGCGATGACGTCATCGCGATGAGCCCCGGCCACAAAGCAGGAAGACAGAGATGAAGATCGAAGCCGGAGCCGGGAGCCGCGATCCGCCACCGGAGGGTGACAGCTGATAGGCTGGTAATGTATATGCGCAGCGCTGCATGCGGGAGGGGGGGCCATCCTGAGGTGGGGTCGCCAAACAGTGAGGGGGGCCAGTGTACTACCCCTGGGGCTGCTGTGTACTACCCTGGGGCTGCTGTGTACACCCCTGGGGCTGCTGTATATACCCCTGGGGCTGCTGTGTACTACCCCTGGGGCTGCTGTGTACTACCCCTGGGGCTGCTGTGTACTACCCCTGGGGCTGCTGTGTATACCCCTGGGGCTGCTGTGTATACCCCTGGGGCTGCTGTGTATACCCCTGGGGCTGCTGTATATACCTGGGGCTGCTGTATACTACCTAAGGGCTGCTGTATACTACCCTGGGGCTGCTGTATACCCCTGGGGCTGCTGTGTACCCCTGGGGCTGCTGTGTACCCCTGGGGCTGCTGTGTATTACCCCTGGGGCTGCTGTGTATACCCCTGGGGCTGCTGTGTACACCCCTGGGGCTGCTGTGTATACCCCTGGGGCTGCTGTGTATACCCCTGGGGCTGCTGTATATACCTCTGGGGCTGCTGTATACTACCTAAGGGCTGTTGTATACTACCCTGGGGCTGCTGTATACCCCTGGGGCTGCTGTGTACCCCTGGGGCTGCTGTGTACCCCTGGGGCTGCTGTGTATACCCCTGGGGCTGCTGTGTATACCCTGGGGCTGCTGTGTACACTCCTGGGGCTGCTGTGTATACCCCTGGGGCTGCTGTGTATACCCCTGGGCTGCTGTATATACCTCTGGGGCTGCTGTGTACTACCTAAGGGCTGCTGTATATACTGCTGGGGCCTGCATACCACTGGGGAGGCTGCTGTATACTACCACTGGGGGGCCTATATACCACACTGCTGGGGCTGTATACCTGTGCTGGGGTCCACCCTCGGCTTATACACGAGTCAATAGGTTTTCCAGGATTTGGGGGCAAAAGTAGGGGGTCGGCTTATACACGGGTCGGCTTATACACGAGTATATACGGTAACTACTATAATACTGCTCCTATGTCTAAGAATATAACTACTATAATACTGCTCCTATATACAAGAATATAACTACTATAATACTGCCCTATGTACAAGAATATAACTACTATAATACTGCTCCTACATACAAGAATATAACTACTATAATACTGCTCCTATATACAAGAATATAACTACTATAATACTGCTCCTATGTACAAGAATATAACTACTATAATACCGCCCCTATGTACAAGAAGATAACTACTATAATACTGCCCCTATACACAAGAATATAACTACTATAATACTGCTCCTATATACAAGAATATAACTACTATAATACTGCTCCTATGTACAGGAATATAACTACTATAATACTGCCCCTATATACAAGAATATAACTACTATAATACTGCTCCTATGTACAAGAATATAACTACTATAATACCACCCCTATGTACAAGAAGATAACTACTATAATACTGCCCCTATACACAAGAATATAACTACTATAATACTGCTCCTATATACAAGAATATAGCTACTATAATACTGCTCCTATGTACAGGAATATAACTACTATAATACTGCCTATGTACAAGAATATAACTACTATAATACTGCCCTATATACAAGAATATAACTACTATAATACTGCTCCTATGTACAAGAATATAACTACTATAATACTGCTCCTATGTACAAGAATATAACTACTATAATACTGCTCCTATATACAAGAATATAGCTACTATAATACTGTTCCTATGTACAGGAATATAGCTACTATAATACTGCTCCTATGTACAGGAATATAACTACTATAATACTGCCCCTATATACAAGAATATAGCTACTATAATACTGTTCCTATGTACAAGAATATAACTACTATAATACTGCCCTATATACAAGAATATAACTACTATAATACTGCTCCTATGTACAAGAATATAACTACTATAATACTGCTCCTATGTACAAGAATATAACTACTATAATACTGCTCCTATGTTACATGTACAGAAGATAACTATTATAATATTGCTCATATACAAGAATATAACTACTATAATACTGCTCCTATATACAAGAATATAACTACTATAACACTGCCCTATGTACAAGAATATAACTACTATAATACTGCTTCTATGTACAAGAATATAACTACTATAATACTGTCCCTATGTACAAGAATATAACTACTATAATACTGCCCCTATGTACAAGAATATAACTACTATAATACTGCTCCTATGTACAAGAATATAACTACTAGTAATACTGCTTCTATGTACAAGAATATAACTACTATAATACTGCTCCTATGTACAAGAATATAACTACTATAATACTGCCCCTATGTACAAGAATATAACTACTATAATACTGCTCCTATGTACAAGAATATAACTACTATAATACTGCCCCTATGTACAAGAATATAACTACTATAAACTGCCCCTATGTACAAGAATATAACTACTATAATACTGCTCCTATGTACAGAATATAACTACTATAATACTGCCCTATGTACAAGAATATAACTACTATAATACTGCCCCTATATGTACAAGAATATAACTACTATAATACTGCTCCTATGTACAAGAATATACTACCAATATATACTATGTCTGTGCTCAGGGCGTCCATTACACCTAGCAGTAAAGCTGCCTGACCCTCTGGATGTTCTCTCCGTCTTGAGGTTCCTGGCAGATCTTATAAAGTTTCGGAAGATGAAAGAGACGCGCACTCATTACGGTAGAACGTGTGACCTGTACAAAGCACCAAAACATGGACCAAAATAGTTACAGGAAATTTTATATGACCCTTATACACAATATAGATAGATATCAGACATCAAAGTGGCGGCGGCGGGTCACTCCGAGGGCGAGGATTGTGTTCAGATAAAAGTGAAATACTATAGAAGAAATATCTATATTTATGGCATTGTTGCTGGAAGTTACACAATGGCAGTTATATTATCACAGGAAATCATGTTCTGTAATTATCTTTATGGATGAAATGAAACCTTTGCTTTTCTGGGTGTTTATGTGAGCTTCCATGTGGCATCTGTGGCAGTACGGAGACTCACCTGGATCGCCCTGAGACAGCGGAATCACTGGGTGATAATGACCGGGTGGGGGGGGGTGAACAAGCAGGGACAAAGATAAGGTTGAGTTTGGGCAGAATTGAGTTCTTCTATAATGAAACCTGTGGGTCAGAGCCGAGGCAAAGTCTGCCCCAACGGAACCTGGAGAGCGCGTGATTGGATATTCACAATATCCTAAAACACAACATGTGAACACGGCTAATACACAACGTTTGAATGTGGCGCCCCACCGGGTAGGCTGTCACCAGAGGTACTGCACTCCTGCGATTAGGGAGCGTTGTGCCTCTGCTCTCCAGGTGCCGTGATGGTGCAGTTGAGCCAAACACACACACAAATACACAACCGTTGGCCCCTGGGACTGTGAGTGGACCCAGAGGGAGGACATAGGCTCCAAAACGGGGACAGGAAATTAGAGTCAAAAGAGAGTTGGAGAGGAGAGACCATCGAGAAAGGAATGGAGTGGAAGTCGGGAGTGTAGGGGCGGTGTGGTGCCGACTCCCGTGGGCTGGAGCACAACTATGCTCGCCTCGGGAGGGAAAGACAGAGAGGTGTGGAGGAAGAAGGGAGCCCTTGGGGTATAGAACGAGATGGAGATCTCTGTATGCCCGTATCTGGTGAGACAGAGGGGCTGGTGGACGACACAAGGACCCGGCCCTGAACACGGCGCGGATGCTTCATGCCCGAACCGTTGAACTCCAGCTGTGGTGTGTGAGACTTTCTTTAGCGGCGACCACCGGCCACAGAGGCCACATGATACATCGGGATACTGACGACCCAGAAAACATCTGCCGAGGTCCGAACTGACTCCTCCATCCTGCTGCCATAGGGACCACGCTCCACCTGCGGGGAGTAGAACCATCCAAGCTGCCGGTCACATTCTCCAGAGGTTCAGAAGCAGTGGCAGCCGTCCTGGCCACATACCGCAGGTGGTGTCATGAATACCCCTTTCCCTAGTCATCTACCCTCATTTATTAAAATGACACCGCCAGGGTCATGGGACCGGGTCTCGACCCCCATCAGTCCCCGTGAAAAGAACCGAGATGTGGCGAACAACAACTGCTGCCCGGTTGCCGAGTCTTCCCCTACCCTGGAGTGGGCGTGTCATGAACATAACCTAAAACACAACGTGTGAGCACATCTTAAAGCACATGGCCTAAAAAGCAACATGTGAACATAGCTTTAGACACAACGTGTGACCATAGCCTTAAACACAACGTGGGACCATAGCATAAAACGCAATATGTGAACACAGCCTAAAACACAACAAATGAACATAGACTAAAACGCATCATGTGAGCATAGCCTAAAACACAACGTCCGAGCATAGTCTAAGACTGGCATTTTTTATACCAGCCTTGATGAAGAATATTCTGCAATATGATTCTTTAAATTCATTAAGGGAATCAGACAGCAGGCTTTTGCTACTTTATCTGACAACAACATAATGTAGGCAAAGAGATTCTAAATCCAACAATGTATCACATAGATTACTAGCTGCAGCCGTTCTCACACATGTCAAGAATTGAGATTCAGACATGTAGCTGTGGCACCCCAGGGTTCATGTGCCACAGTAACAACACAGAGGGTTAACTCCCCACACAACACCAGCACCTCCAGGCCAGAAGGGGGAGAACAAGCTGCTCCCCTATATATTCTGGTGTGGAGAGGAAGTGGACAGTGCAGTTCCTAGGAGGACTGTGAAGACGACCTAGGTGTAAAAGAGCTGTGCTAAGCTCAGCCCGAGGTCCACTGACCAGTTCCAGGCCAAGCCAGGGTCTGAGGAAAGGAGACAGGAGCAGAGAGGAACACACCTGGGAGACCAAGTTACCCTAAAACTCACCCCAGAGGAGAGCAAGAATGGATACCGGATCCGAGGCTGTGATGACACATACAGCACAGTTAACACCGGGGAAGTGAAGATTCCATATTCTTCAGCTGTACCAGGATACAGCAACGCCACAGGATTTCAGGATAGATATAAAGGACTCAAATTGCCTATCAGACTGGCACCCGGGAGGAGGAACAGGGCCAGCAGCAGAGCTCATGCAGCAGCAGGGGCCACACACAGCGCAGAATGGGAGCCAAGACGATCCGGCTGGGTGGGAGAGAGCCTGAACCCCAAACAGACTCCATGGACAATACTTTACTGAATTACACCCTAAGTAAAAGACCAAAAGAAACTTCGAACTGTGATGGCGGGTTTACACGTCCCGATATCGGGCCGATATTGGAGCCAACGACGCGGGAGCGCGCTTTTTGAGCGCGCTTTTCCCGCTATCGCATCGCCGGTTTAGACAGCCCGATATCGGGATACAACGTCCCGACGATGTGTACGCCCCCCAACCCAGGAACGACCAGTTAACATGGGAGTGAATGGGTGACGTGGGCGTACACATGTAGTTGGGCTGTCACACGGGACGATGCGGCTACAACGGCCATACGATATCGGGCGGTTGAATAGCACGCTCATTCAACCCCGATATCGTTTTGGCATCGTTCCAGCATCGCATTGTACGTTCAAACCGTACAACGCGTGAACGATATCGGGTCCAACTCCCGAACCACTTGACTTTTGGTCGGAGTTGGGTCGGAGTTGGACGCCGATATCGTGACGTGTAAACCCACCATGAGTCTGTCTGTTAATTGCGTAATTTGCCCGATATTTCACCTGCAGAGCTGGAGAGTGCTCTCCTCACAGACTGATTGGAAAGGCTGCAGCAGCAGGAAAGTAAGTGAACTACACCTACTACAGCACCTCATCGAGCACCAAGATATCCAGTGCTGCAACTGCAAAGTAAGGGCCTGTGTCGACTACAACCTCCATGTAACCACCATTGACTATTACCACTCCTGCCCTGGGGACCTATAGCCCTACCCGGAAAGGGCTTACCACCTGAGCTGCCCCTAAGTCACCGTTCCCAGCCGCAACCAAGCAGCGGTGGCCCCTCTGGCCACAATACTTCGGGTGGCGTCACGACTCTATCCCCTGTAAATAACCCCCAACCTTTACTTGTGGGCTCGGGACACGGTCCGGACCAAGACCGCCGTGATACCCGTGATACCCTGGTCCGACACCGAGTACCCCATCCCAGTGGGCTCCACGTAGCTAAGCTGGGAGATCTGCCCCCGCCCACACCAAGCTCTCTATACAGATTGTGCATTGACTGTGAGGCATCAATCACAGCAGAGGGTGTGTCGGTGTGGCGCCCCTGCGGATCCAGTCGCCACAGAGGTACTGCACCCCTGTTAGGGTGTAGTATCCCACTTACTAGTAAGGGGGGTACAGACTGGTGCAGGGAAACCCAGATCACACTAAGAATGATTGAAGTGGGGTTGGGTTGTGAAGAAAGTAGTTAGAGGAAGTGAAGTCAGGAAGAACACACGTAGATGACGTGGGACACGTGACAGAGGGTATAAAAAGAGTGAGAAACATCTAGAACACAGGAGATGACAGTGAGCAGAAAGACAGTTAACAGAGAGACTGACCAGCTGTGGAGAGGTGGTAGAACAGCTAAGGAGAGGCCATTGAACACTAAAGTCGAGTTGGAGGGCAGCTAGAGTATGTACGCCTGAGAAGTGTCCAGAGGACTGGAGCAAGTGGGAGCTCATCCTAAGGCCAAACCCTAGAGCAGAACATCACCCAAGTGGCTCAAGGAGAAAGAGGGGTCCTGGAGGCACAGGAAGTGAGCAATCCACCCGTGGGTTCGTATCCATTCTCAGACACAGGCAAGTGGAGGGATTAGGCTACAAAGGGCACCGGGAATCCAAAAGACTAGTGAAGAAGAAGACCAGGCTCAGCTAGCAACCCACAGACCATGGCATTTCCAAGGTGACACAGTTGACAACTGCGCACATCTGCTGAAAAGGTGCAACCATAGCGATAAGAGGACATGTCGAGCCCCAGGCCCTGGGGTACTCGGGTATCAGGCTCCAAGGGGTTAATGGGGATGTCACAGGTGGCCTGGGTGACACTTCAATAAGGGTGTATTTACAGGGGATGAGAGTTTGTCATGTGATGCCACCTGTAGTACCTGGTGATGGGTCACCAGCGCCGCCACAGTCCGCTGGAGGTAGATGGTAGTGCAGGTGAGATGGCAAAGCTCCCTACAGGTGGAGCTGGGGCCTCCGGGGCAGCGATCCTGAATGGGAACAAGTTGATGAAGATAACGAGACACATGGCAAAGTTACTTTTTCCTGGGTATTTTGCTGTCAACCTTTTAGCAGCGTCAGGCAAAGTCCGCAGTTCAGCATCAGATGTTAAAAATAACAGGTAGCTCCACAGGTGGCTGCAAGTGGATCCCAGGTGGTATGGTGGGACCCGTGGTGTACCGTAGTTGGCGAACCCGTGTCCTTTCTTCCCTGCCTAGGATGGGCCTATACCCAATGGCTCCGTGTAGGTAGTATTGAGGGTCCTCTCCCTCTGGTGAGGAAGCAGGCAGACCGCTTTATCTGGCAGGGTGCTGTGGTGATATACAGACCATAGCAGCTGGTTGCCGACTGCAAAGATAAACCTTGGCCGGTTCCTCGGGCCCGGCGTTCCCGTGGTGGACTGGAGAGTCCCCTGGAGTATGGTTGCTCCACGCTGTGGTTCCCCCTTTCTCTCTAGGGCCTTGACTCCGCTCGTCGGGTGCCCTCTTTAGGATCTCCTCAAGACCCTCTTTCCCCTTCCCTCCGGATCAGTTTGAAACCGTCCAGGTAACCCTTCCGCCTCATTCCACACTCTTTTCAGCTATCACGACTCCTCTCCTCCTCCTCCAACTAACCGCTCTTGATCCCCCCTGGAGATGAATATGTCTCCCTCCCAGGTAACCTCCCACTACTATGCTAATGTGGGAGTGCAAGAATGGGGCCCACCCGCCAACCTAGGGTCCACTTGCAGCTGGCGAAATTACACCTCTTTTACGGGTGCAATACCCCTCTGTGACAGCTGACTGCGTGGGGCGCCACAGATACACTGCAGGGGAACCCCCAAGAAAAGCCGACAGTCACTGGCTCAGAACTCTGTGTGGGACGTACAAGGCAGGACTGGAGAGGCAAAGTGCTGTGTCAGATGACCTGGAAAGGACAGAGAAGGGGTGCTGGTACGTACCATCCTACTACCAGTGAGTAGCTGGATCCCTGTCTCTGAGAATCCAGTGCTCAGCGGGCTGTTACACAAAGACTGAGTAAAAAAGACTGAGTGAAGACTGCAACCTGCTGTGTGTGAACTTTCTTTACGCGTCAAAAGCACCAGATACACCACTACCAACTCACTCAGGTACGTTTGGCCACTTTAGGAGTCCGCCCTACCCATAGAGGGCTTAAGAACATTGCTGCCTCCCAACCATCAGCCCCTAGGAAGACTGTCGAGCAGTGGTGGCCAGCTACATCCGCAAGCTGCGGGTGGCGTCACGTGTAAATTAAGTATCCCCAGGTCCAGTCATCCCTTCCAGAATTAACCCTCCATGCCAGATCCATATCCCTAAAAGAGAGAACCACCCACACCGAACTTTAAATGACACCGCCAGGGTCACGGAGCTGAGTCTCGGTCCATGTGATCCCTGTGATGAAGCCTCAAAACAGCCCGGTTCCGAATATCTTAAGGCCCTGGAGGGGTGTGTCATCAGACTGCCCTGCATGTGAGTTTCTGGTTCTGCAATGTTAATCAAAGGTTAATACATCCTTTAGTTTAGGTAAACAATGGCAGGGACACAGAAAATAGATGCTCAGCTGCTTTTTTGTTTTTTAACCCCTACAGCATACTGTCTTCAGCTTATGTTGCAGGTTGTGAGGCGGTCAACAGGGCATGGGGTACTCGGGTAACGGGACTGATGGCGGCTTCGATGGGGGATCACGGCTGGTCGATCCCCGGTCCCGTGCCCTGGACCTTCAATGGCGGGAACGGTTGGGGGATAAAGGGGATTGTTAACGTGACGCCACCTATGGTACCTGGTAACAGGTATACCAGCACTGCAGCCGGCCGCTGAGGTGATGTTGGGTGCAGCAGAGTGCGGTACAGCTCCCCACTGGTGGAGCTTTTCCTCAGGGCAGCGGGAATGGATGAGGGAAGTAGTAGTTGCGTCTTTGCAGACAGGGCGGTGAATTGTGGCGGTTAACAGGCACACACACAGTGATGGTTGTTTCGGTACCTTTTACTGGTGACAAGGTAAAATCCAGAGTATTAACCAGGTCCCCGATGCAACTTGGGACTTCCACCTTAGAAAATTATGAGGCCTCCTCTGTGTCTGTGCGCTGTGGTTTGGGGTAAGTCCTGCCTTAGCCTGAACCCACCACTTCTTCTCCCTCTCTGGGCTTTGTCCTAAACTGACAATGAGGTCCTTCTGCGGGGTCCTGTTTCTCCTATGGCCCCTGGTCCTATACTTGGTCAGTTTGACGCTCTCTTGTTCTCTTTAAGGGTGAACTCTCCTGAGTTTTCCGGGCTTTTGCTGTAACGCTAAATGGTATCAGCATTGGACTCCAGTGTCTAGGTGTACTAAAGGGCTGTAGCAACTGGTTCCCTTTTCCTGATTCCATGTTTCTTTTGCTTCCCTCTGACCCTTTCCCTAGGGTGCAACACAGAGGTCAGTGGTCCTGGGCTTGGTTCGTTCCCAGCGACCAGCTCCTCACTCCTCCAGCTCTCTCCTCAGACTCTCTACTGAGACTAACTCTTGAGACTAACTAACTCCTCCCCTCATGCCTGGATGTTTTAAAGGGGAACTGGCTTAAGGCAGCCAGAAAAGCTCCCCCTTCAGGTCTGGGGTGGACGGTGTGGTGTGCTGTGCGAACCAAGGTGTTATTCCCTCCTTGCACCGGTGCATCCTGTGGCAATCCCCGCAGGGGTGCCACAGTTGCAAGGGCTGGGGTACTCTGACTATCTGGGGTGTCAGTCTCTAGTTCATGGTGGCGACCCCAGAAGCCATGGCCCTGACTGGACATGTTAAAGGGGAAATTAAAAAGGAGATAAAGTTTGTTGTGATGCCATCTGAAGTTTTTTGTCAATAGTGACCAGCGCTGCATATGATAGTCCACAGGAGGTAGATGGTCTGGCAGCTAGATGTAACACTCCCCTCAGATCGAGCGGGCCCCTGGGATGTAGTAGTGAAGTAGTGATGATGATGGTGATTGTAGCAGAAGAAGCGTGCAAGGGTGCAGAGAGGTGCAGGAATTAGTAGACAGGCACAGGGTTCTGCAGTTCTTATGAAGCCCAGTGACCTCTAGTTTCTCAGCTGGTCCTGAAGATATCCAGGCCGAATTGGGGCTGGTCCCCAGTGCAGCTAGTTCCTCTGCCCGACCTGGATGGTCAGCTAGGGTCCTTGGGCCTGGGATTCGCAGTTGACCCACATATGTCCTGCTCTGTCCCCAGCTCCTGACTTCTCCTAGAACTTACCCTTCCATTTTCCCTCCCACTCCTCACCTAACCCCTCCCTCCAGCCAGTAGATGGGGACTGCTCTGAATGTGAGTCTCTTCTGCCCAACATCTCCCTGGCCTGGAGTTTGGATAGTGTTGGGTGTGTCTTGGGGGTCTCAGCAAAGCTTTCCCTTCTTAGCTGTGAGCATGATGCCACACCTATTAGATAGGTGCAGTACCATAGTTGCAACCGAATCACAGGGGTGCCACATTTACATAATAAAATTGTGCACACAGATTCCCTTAAAAGGGGAACTCTGGGGAGAGAAAACTTTTTAGTACAGTCCCTGCCCTCCTACATGATGAAGCAGAGCTGTACACTGCAGTTCTAGGATTTATAGATCTCTTATAAATCAATAAAATCATACCTGCTTCTCAGCCCTCACTCCTTCCTCATGGGACAGAGAATTTCAGCATGTCAGCTTCATGCAGCAGCAGAGAGCAGGAGGTGTGTCAGGGGCGTGGATGCTGAGTGCTGCAGGATCAGCCTGCATTCCAATGAGGAGTGATGATGATGATCCATTGAAAGTTGGAGTGATAGGAAGCTATCATGTTCCTATGGGGGAGGGGAGACCATGCAGAGCTGAATCGACAATGTAATGATTTGCCTCTGCTCCTAGCCTCGCAATAACAGTACACATTATGCATCTTCATACAGCAGAGGATCACAGCGTGTATTTGTATCTGCTTGGTGACATGATGTAAGCCTGGACCCCTGTCACATAGGATACGTCACGCCGTTGGAGTCGGTGGCTGGTGTTTCTGCCCCGGCCGCTGGGAGGCGCCGGTTCCTTCGGATGATTATGTCGGTGATAGGAGACCCGGGTCCGCATATGGACTTGCTCCTTTGACACCTGCCTCCGTTACTGGGCATCGCCGTGTTTCTCCTTTGGGTGATGCTGGTACCAGAAGATAGGTTCCTGCAGAGGCGTCTGGTAGGCAAAGGCTTCGCTCTTCTATCAGAAGTGGGGTGGTTGGTACCAGTCATGCATCATCATCTGGCCTGGGTCTAAGGGCAGTCCAGATGACATCATCAGGCTGTGAGCTCCAGCCTATGGGAGGTAACCGCGCCCTTCAAATACCTTGGAGCCTGTACTGCAGGCTGCCAGATATAGTCATGGTTTCCCCAGCGATCTAAGGTGTGTTTGTATTTTGACTCTGAACCTTTTGCCTGCATTTTTGACCCTGCTTTGGCCTGACGATTTTTGTACCTTAGTTGCCCTCCCGGTTTTTGACGCTGACCTTTGCCTGGATTATTGACCCTTCTACTGCCTAACGATTTTGTACCTTTGCTACCCTCCTGGTTTTGGCCTTGTCTCCTGATTACACATTCGGGTCCTATTTAATATTCCCTTCCTGGTGACCTTCCTGCTCCGGTCTGCTGCTCAGCATAGGCAGCTACCTCCTGGGCTCCGCTGTAATTCCAGATCCCTGTATAGGGGTAAATGTCTCGGGGTTTCTCGGGGTACTGCCATACCAGCAGCTCAGCCTCGTAGCAGATGGTCGTCTCAGGATGGTGTATCAGGGGCTGGATTGTAGTGTGACCATGGGACCAGAGGCCATGCCCCCTGCCACGCTCCTTCCCTATACAGAAGTGTGAGGGGGCTGGAATGCAGGATGATCCTGCAGCTCCTAGCATCCACACCCACAACACACCTTCTGCTCTCTGCTCCTACATGAAGCTGACATGCTGAAATTCTATGTCCCATGAGGTGGGGGTCAGAGCGGAGGAGCAGGAATGATTTTATGAATTCATAAAAGATCTATAGATCTTAGAACTGTGGTGTACGGCTCTGCTTCATCATGTAGCAGGACATGAACTGTACTAAAAGGTTTTCTATCACTGGAGTTCCCCTTTAAGTGTCACTTAATGAATTTGTCTAATTTATAGTTGTCATGCACCAGTAGAATAAACATGATCCATCTATGTTTCAAACATTTCAAAAGTAATTTATATTGCATTTTTTGTATAAAGAATACATTTTGACAGATGCACTTGAGCCTCACCCGTCTTGGCTAAGCTCCACTCACTTTCCAAAAAGATACTGTGGCGCTACTGTGGTCAGGCTGCCACTAATGGTATTGCATGTATTTTACATGTATAGTATCATTCCAAAAGTAAGAGCGGAAAGCTCTGCCAAGACCCCCATTTACACCCAACACAATCTACAATCCAGGCCAGCAAGGTGCTAGGCGGAAGAAACCCATAATATTCAGGGCAGTCCCAACCTACTGGATGGATGGAGGAGTTAGGTTATGGGTGGGAGGCAGAAGGAGTCAGCTCTAAGGAGATTTGTGGCACCCACCAGTGTGGACGCCATGAGGGGTACTGCACCCAAGCCAAGGTGTGGTATTCCTGTGGTCGGGAAATGGGGATGGTTGGTGTGGGATCCTCACCCAAAACACCGAAACACGTAGATCTAGTTAGGGACTGTCGGTGGACCTGCTGTAGTAAGGACCACGTCCAAGGGAAGAGAATAGGGTAGAAAAGTGCGGGTGGGAGGTAGAAGGGAGTGAGAGAGTTGGAGTGAGAAGTCAAGTCAAGTGAGGAGGTAAAGGAAAGACAGTAGAGCGGTGTGGAACTGAGAAGCATCGGACTTGAGCAGAAAGAATCTTGTCCCGGGAACGGAGAGGAAGAATCCCTAGGGGCACCCGTGGAGTGAGAGCGGTCCGTGCGCCCGAATCCAAACGACTGGTGATACCAGACGGAGGGGTTTAGTCTAAATACAGTGACCAGACCTGAACATGGCACAGGAGTCCAGCACCTGAACCACTGAACCGAGGCCACGAGCTACATAGGAGCTGTGGCTCACACCTGGCGCATCCCCAGAGAAGGCAGCCGGACGAGGGTCAGGGGACAGGTACTGGTCACCCGACAAAACCCGCAGCCACTGGATCGGGTCTCTGGTGCAGAGGCGCTGAAAGAGAGTCAGGCAGGCAGATTCACTGAGGAACAGGCAGGCAGATTCACTGAGGAACAGGACCAGGAAAAGGCAGAGAGAGGCACACCACCGAGGATCTCATACTTACTGCCCCAGTTTCCTAAGGACCACACAGGTCGGAACTTATCTGAGAGACAGTGTAACATCATATGACCTGTTGAGAAGTACTGTGAGTAAACCCAGGTTCAGAGTTGCATAACTCTGTGAGACTGTTTTATTCTGGTGGTAAAGTAACTGACAGTGAACTCCTTCCTGATCAAGTAAAATCCTACCAATCATCCACTGCCCTGGGGACCTGCTCCTCCTGTGAGGAGCCACTTCATCCCAGCTGCCCATCCATTGTCCCCAGAGGTTCTGTAGCAGCGGTGGCTACCCATAGCCACAAACCACAGATGGCTCATGAACAATTAATCCCTTAAACCACCCTATCCCTATATTTTCTCCCAAGAACTCTTTGACGCTGAACCCAGGGTCAAGGAGCTGGGTCTCGACTCCTGTGACTCCCCATAAGCATTAATGCCCAGTTCATAGTCTCCACGGCCCTGGGGTGCATCAGATCCAATCAGGCAGCTGGGGAGCTACACAGAACGTGGAGTGCAGTGTTTGTCCCAGGGCCTGAGGAGGAGCTAGCTGCAGCAGGGGTATGAGTCCCAATTTGGTTTGGATTTTTCAAGCCCAGCAGTGAAACTGGAGGTCACTGGGCTTCAGGTACAGTGGCTACCATAGTGGACCCTTTCGAGCATGAAGGAACTAAACAGGGTTAAGAGGACCAGCAAGACTATCGCTCACAGAACCCGCAGTCACCTGCCTGCTGGGACTGGCAACCACAGGACACTTAGGCGAAGACAGGGGTAGCAAGTGTCAGGAAGGAGGACAGAGGCAGGTGTCAAAGCAG
Organism: Allobates femoralis; assembly: GCA_033576535.1. Lineage (NCBI taxonomy): Eukaryota > Metazoa > Chordata > Amphibia > Anura > Aromobatidae > Allobates > Allobates femoralis. The sequence continues at coordinate 32,655,297 of JARQOC010000005.1, forward strand.
CAAGAAAGGTCAACAAACCCTGTGTTGCGGCAGAGTAGCTCCCTGAATACCTTTGGGCCGGCCAGGCTATCTTGATGGATCCTGTACCCCGGCTGGGTTGTAATCTGTTTGGACACCAAATAAATGGTAAGTACCACAAGACCCCGTGTGTTGTCTGGTCCTTCCTGCACCTCTTAGCATCGACCGGTGGAACTACAGCTTCAGCCACCCTGAACCTCCTCATCCTGTTACCCTGCACCACCCATCCCTCCATTCATCCCACACTTCCAAGGGATTTCAGCCTTAACTGGAGAAGGCTTAACACCTGGATGCTTCACCATCCTTGGAAGACCCCACAGCAGCCCTTGGCCACCTACAGGCCAGAACTCCAGTTGGCGTCACAACAAACTTTATCCCATATAATCACCCCCCTTTTCCAACGACTGGTCACGACCACGACTTCTGGGGACTGCCACCGTGAACATTCCCTGAACTGTTCACCCCCGGAGAGTCAAGTACCCTGTCCCTATGACCGCTGCAATAGTAAAAATGTTCAGAATGGGGAAAAATCAGCAAATGCATTGACATTTTGCCCAAAATGACTTGTGCAAACATTTTGCAACAGTCCAAGTAATTTTATACCAGAAAGCTGGCTAAGACTTCTCGGTGAATCATGGTGGCTTTACAAATGGTGAAAAATCACCCGTCACTTCCTATGTTGTCTTTTAAATGAAATCTGTCAGCAGGGTTTTTCTCCCTCATTGAGAGCAACTTGCTGTAGGCAAAGAGATTCTGAATCCAACAATGTATTACATAGATTACTAGGCGCGATTTTCTCCACAAACAAAGCATTTAGTTTTAGAAACACAGCAGAGCTGGGATAGCTGCCCCACCCACAACGGGCTCTCTATAGACATTGTACATTGACAGTGAGTTGTCAATCATAGCAGGGGGCATGCTAGACTAACCTACGTGTGACAAAGTAGTCAAGTAATGGTATTCACCAGGTGATAAAATGTTTAGTTTATGTAAAAAATAGTACATACACTGATAAGAGAAGCACAGTTGATTTTTGTTTTTTAACCCCTCTAGCATGCTGTCCTCAGTTTACATAGCAAAAACCTGCTGACAGATTTCCTTTAAAGGGACTCTGTCAGGTCATCTTTCAGTATACTAATAGTACCCTTGAATAGTGCCTGGGACCTGAATATGATTGTTACTGTACCCTTCGCAGTTCTATTCTATAAGCATCTTCACACCGCCTTGCTTCACTTATCCGGTTCATTACTTTCACTTCAGAAAACTCCGCAGTAAGTAAAGTTATTTATCATTTACTCATTCCCATGCAGCTCTACCCTCCCCTGTGCTGTGTGTCTCACACCTGCTTTCATTTTCACTTTGGTTGTATACTTGCAGAGGTGTGCAGTACAGTGAACTACATGAATATTCATTCCCTGGGGAGTGTGCAGCAGAGAACTAAGTGATCACTCACTGTGATTGACAGATGGAATGAATCTCTTTATTTGCCGTTTGCAGAGGATACGGGGGAGTATAAATAAAATAAATGCATGAATAGAAAGAGTTTCACCAGAGGAATTAGAAAATTGTAAAGGGAACCTGTCACCTCCTTTGGCCATTTTAACCCCTGCCCACCACCTTATACATGATGTATTTGGAGTTCCTGTGACCCCTCTATATGCCCAGTGGTCCCCTACGTATCGCACAAATGAACGTTTAATATCTCATGCACAGTATGGCCCGCTGGTTGAAATTCCCACCTCGTTCCTGTGAAAAGACCGCCCCTGCTGTGTACATCACACTACTGTCGCACCTGCGAAGTGGCGTGGGTCTCTGTGTTCAATGCAAGCACAACTGTGACCGAAGTCTCGCGAGACTTCGGTCACAGTTGCGCTTGCATTTAGCACAGAGAGCTGCACCACTGTGCAGGCGTCGAGAGCAGTGTGATATACACAGGAGGGGCGGTCTTTTCACAGGAGCGAGGCGGGCATTTCAACCAGCGGGGCAGTGAGGACCAGATTGAGCAGATCCTCCTGGACCATTTTCAGCTAATTGCCATACTGCGCGGGAGATATTAAAAGTTCATTTATGAGGTATGCAGGGGGACCGGTGGTCATATAGAGGGGTCACAGGAACCCCATGTATAAGGTAACCATGTACAGGAACCATCATGTATAAGGTGGTGGGCAGGGATTAGAATGGCCAAAGGGGATGACAGGTTCCTTTAGATACTTTATTCAGGTTTTGAAAATTAAAAATAGGAGTAAAGAAGGTGCATGTGATTGTATAAAGCAGCTCCTGATGGAATCCACTCCAAACTAGGCTGCAAAGACACTCCTGGAAAATGTACTCTTCCAAAACTTTTCAGAACTGATTTAGGAAATAAAAAGTTCGTCAAAAACTCCTCTAAGAAGAAGAGTTTCCTGAAGTAGGTTTAATTATAAAAATATATTACATAAGCTCACCATCGAGTCCAGAAGGAATATCAGCTCACCAAGGATTTTCAATCATCATCAGTGCTGGTGCACTGGTCTTCATGCCGGTGTCCACGAATATCATGAGAAGCAAATAAAGAAGAGTTTGATCCAGCACCAGTGTTGTTAAAATCTCAATTCATTACGATCGTTAAAATAGAGTCATAGATAAAATTTAGTTAAAGTCCATGGAGTAAATGAAGGACGGGCAACCTTAAGCGTTTTGCACAAGCTTGTCCTTAGTCATAGGTATAAGCTAGCCAGTCAGTCCAGACATATATATACCTATCCAGGATGATGGAACGCATATGTCAGTTCATAATGTGATGCTTAGACTCTATTAATAGTTGGAATGTGACACAGTCACTACTTATAGGGGTATAGACAGTAGGAAAGTGAGGTAATAGAGGTCAGGTTCCAGGAGAGCTCAGTGTTCAGGGAGTAGAAAGAGACTAACTCATGAACTGGTCTAGGGCAAGTTTCCAGGAGAGTACAAAAAGGATTAAGGGAGTCAACTGAGACATATTCAGGTCACAGTCCAGGGGTGATATTGCAAGGGGATAACAACAAGGTCAGGCAGCAGAGAGAAATAAAGGAACAGTCCGTGGTCAGGTAACAGAGATCAGAACAAGACAGACACAGGAGTGAAGGCCAAACACCACTCCACATAGACTGTGTGACTGGCAGGATTCTGGGAGAGGCTGCTCAGTAAAGTAGCAGAGCAATCAAAGGGAAGGTGGAACACCTGAGTGACCAGCACCTCCCAGAACCAGAATGGAAGCCTGCACTGTCAATTAACTACTGACAAGCTCAGCACACCAGATACAAAACACAGCAGTAACTCTTACTATAGTGACACATAAAACACCACTTTTTATTTTTTTATTTTTGCAAAGGTCCCTATGTTGCCAAAAAATATTAACTCTTAAAATTTTCATACCCCGCCCAGCTCGGTAATAATGTTGTGACCATAAAGCCGATCACAGACCCTTTTTAACATTATATCACTGCAGGGGATTCATACCTGTGTATCATAAAAAAACAGCTGTGACTTAATATATATAAATATATATGAGGAATCAGCACAGAATTGTGAAACCATTTAGTTGAAGAAAAATTCCTATATAAAGCCTGACATTCTCATAGAAGAAGTCGTTATGCCGGCCATGGGTTGTGAACTGCGACGAGCCACAGGCGGCTGCGCTTTAATTGCCACTTACACCTCCGGCAACGATCTCGTTTATTACAGGTAGTAAAGGACGACAAGTCACAATGGCTCCTTATAAAGCGTCTTTTACAATTGTGTAAACGGTGAATATAAAATATTTACCGCTCCGTATAATTCACAGCAATCAGCAGCTCCTGCTCCTCAGAAGGACCGTACACTCTCCAAGGTGCTGAGAGCCACAGGATGGACAAGGTCCTAAACAGCTTTACCGCAGACCGCAACTTATTTCCAATTTATTACAATTGTTACAATCAACCAATTTTTAGGGGTTTTGATCAAATGGAAACAAACTTTATTAAAAGAGAAGACATTGTAACCACAAGAGTCAACAAATAGCATTATCCAAAACAGGGTAGGGTACTTGCCCCCTCATACAATGCCAGAGCAGTGTCCTCTATACAGTACCAGACACAGCATGCTCCATACAGTGCCAGTCCATAGTGTGCTCCATACAGTGCCAGTCATAGTGTGCTCCATACAGTGCCAGTCATAGTTGCTCCATACAGTGCCAGTCATAGTGTGCTCCATACAGTGCCAGCCATAGTGTGCTTCATACAGTGCCAGACACGGTGTGCTCCATACAGTGCCAGCCATAGTGTGCTCCGTACAGTGCCAGCCATAGTGTGCTTCTACAGTGCCAGCCAGTGTGCTCATACAGTGCCAGCCTATAGTGTGCTCATACATTGCCATCATAGTGTGCTCCATACAGTGCCTGCATAGTGTGCTCCATACAGTGCCAGCACGTGTGCTCCATACAGTGCCCAGCTATAGTGTGCTCCATACAGTGCCAGCCATAGTGTGCTCCATACAGTGCCAGTCTAGTGTGCTCCATACAGTGCCAGCCATAGTGTGCTCATACAGTGCCAGACACGGTGTGCTCATACAGTGCCAGCTATAGTGTGCTCCATACAGTGCCAGCCATAGTGTGCTCCATACATTGACCATCATAGTGTGCTCCATACATTGCCCGTCATAGTGTGCTCCATACATTGCTCATCATAGTGTGCCTATACATTGCCATCATAGTGTGCTCCATACATTGCCATGCATAGTGTGCTCCATACATGTGCCATCATAGTGTGCTCCATACATTGCCCATCATAGTGTGCTCCATACATTGCCAGTATAGTGTGCTCCATACAGTGCCATCATAGTGTGCTTCATACATGTCCATCATAGTGTGCTCCATACATTGCCCATCATAGTGTGCTCATACAGTGCCACATAGTGTGCTCCATACATTGCCCATCATAGTGTGCTTCCATACAGTGCCACCATAGTGTGCTCCATACATTGCCAGCCATAGTGTGCTCCATACATTGCCAGCATAGTGTGCTCCATACATTGCCCATCATAGTGTGCTCCATACATTGCCAGTCATAGTGTGCTCCATACATTGCCAGTCACAGTGTGCTCCATACATTGCCCATGCATAGTGTGCTCCATACAGTGCCAGCATAGTGTGCTCCATACATTGCCCATCTATAGTGTGCTCCATACATTGCCCATCATAGTGTGCTCCATACAGTTGCCCCTCATAGTGTGCTCCATACATTGCCATCATAGTGTGCTCCATACATTGCCATCATAGTGTGCTCCATACAGTGCCATCATAGTGTGCTCCATACAGTGCCAGCATAGTGTGTCTATACAGTTGCCAGTCATAGTGTGCTCATACAGTGCCAGCCATATGTGCTCCATACAGTGCACAGTCATAGTGTGCTCCATACATCCGACACTGTGGTCCATACATGCCCAGTCATAGTGTGCTCCATACAGTCCAGCATAGTGTGCTCCATACAGTACCAGACACGGTAGCTCCATACAGTGCCAGCATAGTGTGCTCCATACAGTGCCACATAGTGTGCTCCATACAGTCCAGCATAGTGTGCTCCATACAGTGCCAGCCATAGTGTGCTCCATACAGTGCCAGTCATAGTGTGCTCCATACAGTGCCAGTCATAGTGTGCTCCATTACAGTGCCAGTCATAGTGTGCTCCATACAGTGCCAGTCATAGTGTGGTCTGTACAGTGACCGTAAACGGTGTGCTATACAGTGCCGTCATAGTGTGCTCCATACAGTCCGCACTAGTGTGCTCATACATTGCCCACATAGTGTGCTCCATAAGTGCCTGTCATAGTGTGCTTCCATACAGTGCCAGTCATAGTGTGCTCCATACAGTGCCATCATAGTGTGCTCCATACAGTACCAGCATAGTGTGCTCCATACAGTGCCAGCATAGTGTGCTTCATACAGTGACCAGATTCTATAGTGGCTCCCCATACAGTGCCAGCCATAGTGTGCTCCATACAGTGCCAGCCATAGTGTGCTCCATACAGTGCCAGCCATAGTGTGCTCCATACAGTGCCAGTCATAGTGTGGTCTGTACAGTGCCAGTAATAGTGTGCTATATTCAGTGCCAGTCATAGTGTGCTCTATACAGTGCCAGCCATAGTGTGCTTCATACAGTACCTGACACGGTGTGCTCCATACAGTGCCAGGCATAGTGTGCTCCATACAGTACCAGACACGGTGTGCTCTATACAGTGCCAGCCATAGTGTGCTCCATACATTGCCTGTCATAGTGTGCTCCATACATTGCCCATCATAGTGTGCTCCATACAGTACCAGACACGGTGTGCTCTATACAGTGCCAGCCATAGTGTGCTCCATACAGTGCCAGCCACTATCTTCCAGGACCTTCCCATCAGCTTTTAAACACGCCCATCCTCAAAAAGCCCTATCTTGACCCGACTGCTAGGATGAGCTACGGCCCCATATCGCTGCTCCCGTTTGCTTCCAAACTCCTTGAGCAACACGTCCATGCTCAACTTTCCTCCCACTTCTCATCCACCTCTCTACTTGACAATCTACAATCCGGTTTCCGGCCCCACCACTCCACCGAAACTGCCCTAATCAAAATTACCACCGACTGACAGCCAAAGCTAACAGACAATTCTCCATCCCCCTCCTTCTAAACCTGTCCTCTGCCTTTGACACAGTCGACCACTTCCTGCTACTTCAGATCCTCTCTTCCCTTGGCACCTTGCCCTGACCTGGGTTGCCGCATACCTTTCCAACCGCACATTTAGCATTCCCCATTCCCACACTACCTCCTTATCCCGCCCTCTCTCTGTTGGAGCCACACAAGGCTCTGTCCTGGGGCCCCTACTTTTCTCCATCTATACGCTTGGCCTAGGATAACTCATACAGTCCCATGGCTTCCAGTATCACCTGTATGCTGACGACACTCAGATCTACCTCTCTGGCCCAGATGTCACCTCTCTGCTGTCCAGAATCCCGGAGTGTCTGTCAGCCATATCCTCCTTCTTCTCCTCTCACTACCTAAAACTCAACGTAGACAAAACCGAACTCATCATCTTTCCTCCATCCCATCTTTCATCTTCACAAACTGATCTATCTATTATGGTAAATGGCATCATGCTCTCACACCTCAACCACACCTCAAATTCGCTGCCTCGGAGTAACTCCTGACTCTGCCTTGTCCTTCAAACCCCACATCCAAACTCTCACCACCTCCTGTCGCCTCCAGCTCAAGAATATTTCCAGAATCCGTCCTTTCCTCAGCCCTCAATCTACTAAAATTCTTGAACATTCCCTCATCATCTCCCACCTTGACTACTGCAACTTTCTCCTCTGTGGCCTCACTGCTAACACTCTTGCACCTCTCCAGTCTGTCCTCAACTGTGCTGCCCGACTAATCCATCTCTCTCTTCGCTACTCCCCTGTATCGCTTCTCTGCAAATCCCTCCACTGGCTTCCAATTCCCCAACGAATCCAGTTCAAGCTACTAACACTGACCTACGAAGCCGTCCATAAACTGTCTCCTCCCTATATATCTGAACTAATCTCCCACAATCTTCCCTGACAATAATCTTCGATCCTTCCAAGACCTCCTCCTGTCCTCCACACTTATCCGTTCCTCACACAACCGCCTCCAAGATATCTCTGGAATATCCCCCATTCTCTGGAACTCTGCGCCCCAACACGTCAGATTATCCTCCACGCTCGGATCCTTCAGACGGAACCTGAAAACCCATCTCTTTAGGAAAGCTTACAGTCTGCAATGACGAGGCAGCCACCCCACCAACACCGGAGCTGCTGCCCCACCGCCACCGGAGCTGCCGCTTCTCCACCACCAGATCCGCTGCACCCCTGACCTACTGTCTCCCCCCCATTATAATGTAGACTGTAAGCCCGCAAGGGCAGGGTCCTCTCCCCTCTATATCAGTTTGTCATTGTTAATTTGTTTACTGTAAACCAGATCTATAATTTTGTATGTGGCCTCTTCTCATATACAGCACCATGGAATTAATGGTGCTATATAAATAAATAAATAAATAATAATAACATTGCAGCCACAGTGTGCTATATACTTTGCCCGTCATAGTGTGCTCCATACATTGCCCATCATAGTGTGCTCCATACATTGCCCATCATAGTGTGCTCCATACATTGCCAGTCATAGTGTGCTCCATACATTGCCCATCATAGTGTGCTCCATACATTGCCCATCATAGTGTGCTCCATACATTGCCCATCATAGTGTGCTCCATACATTGCCTGTCATAGTGTGCTCCATACATTGCCCATCATAGTGTGCTTCATACATTGTCCATCATAGTGTGCTCCATACATTGCCCATCATAGTGTGCTCCATACATTGCCCATCATAGTGTGCTCCATACATTGCCCATCATAGTGTGCTCCATACATTGCCTGTCATAGTGTGCTCCATACAGTGCCCATCATAGTGTGCTCCATACATTGCCCATCATAGTGTGCTCCATACATTGCCTGTCATAGTGTGCTCCATACATTGCCAGTCATAGTGTGCTCCATACATTGCCCATCATAGTGTGCTCCATACATTGCCCATCATAGTGTGCTCCATACATTGCCAGTCATAGTGTGCTCCATACATTGCCAGTCATAGTGTGCTCCATACATTGCCTGTCATAGTGTGCTCCATACATTGCCTGTCATAGTGTGCTCCATACATTGCCTGTCATAGTGTGCTCCATACATTGCCCATCATAGTGTGCTCCATACATTGCCCATCATAGTGTTCTCCATACATTGCCTGTCATAGTGTGCTCCATACATTGCCCATCATAGTGTGCTCCATACATTGCCGATCATAGTGTGCTCCATACATTGCCCATCATAGTGTGCTCCATACATTGCCCATCATAGTGTGCTCCATACATTGCCGATCATAGTGTGCTCCATACATTGCCCATCATAGTGTGCTCCATTTCACATTTTGCTCCTCCATCATAGTGTGCTCCATACATTGCCCATCATAGTGTGCTCCATACATTGCCTGTCATAGTGTGCTCCATACATTGCCTTCATAGTGTGCTCCATACATTGCCCATCATAGTGTGCTCCATACATTGCCCATCATAGTGTGCTCCATACATTGCCTGTCATAGTGTGCTCCATACATTGCCCATCATAGTGTGCTCCATACATTGCCTGTCATAGTGTGCTCCATACATTGCCCATCATAGTGTGCTCCATACAGTGCCCGTCATAGTGTGCTCCATACATTGCCTGTCATAGTGTGCTCCATACATTGCCTGTCATAGTGTGCTCCATACATTGCCCTGTCATAGTGTGCTCCATACATTGCCCTTCATAGTGTGCTCCATACATTGCCCATCATAGTGTGCTCCATACATTGCCCATCATAGTGTGCTCCATACATTGCCCATCATAGTGTGCTCCATACATTGCCCATCATAGTGTGCTCCATACATTGCCTGTCATAGTGTGCTCCATACATTGCCCATCATAGTGTGCTCCATACATTGCCCATCATAGTGTGCTCCATACATTGCCCATCATAGTGTGCTCCATACATTGCCTGTCATAGTGTGCTCACATACATTGCCAGTCATAGTGTGCTCCATACAGTGCCCATCATAGTGTGCTCCATACATTGCCCATCATAGTGTGCTCCATACATTGCCCTGTCATAGTGTGCTCATACATTGCCTGTCATAGTGTGCTCCATACATTGCCCATCATAGTGTGCTCCATACATTGTCCATCATAGTGTGCTCCATACATTGCCCATCATAGTGTGCTCCATACATTGCCCATCATAGTGTGCTCCATACATTGCCCATCATAGTGTGCTCCATACATTGCCTGTCATAGTGTGCTCCATACATTGCCCATCATAGTGTGCTCCATACATTGCCCATCATAGTGTGCTCCATACATTGCCTGTCATAGTGTGCTCCATACATTGCCCATCATAGTGTGCTCCATACATTGCCCATCATAGTGTGCTCGATACATTGCCATCATAGTGTGCTCCATTACATTGCCCATCATAGTGTGCTCCATACATTGCCTGTCATAGTGTGCTCCATACATTGCCCATCATAGTGTGCTCCATACATTGCCTATCATAGTGTGCTCCATACATTGCCATCATAGTGTGCTCCATACAGTGCCGCATATAGTGTGATCATATGGCTCCATACATTGCCCATCATAGGTGCTCCATACATTGCCCATCATATGTGCTCCATACATTGCCCTTATAGTGTGCTCCATACATTGCCCATCATAGTGTGCTCATACATTGCCCATCATAGTGTGCTCCATACATTGCCGTCATAGTGTGCTCCATACATTGGCCCATCATAGTGTTCCATATTGCCTCATAGTGTGCTCCATACATTGCCCATCATAGTGTGCTCCATACATTGCCCATCATAGTGTGCTCCATACATTGCCGTCATAGTGTGCTCCATACATTGCCCATCAAGTGTGCTCCATACATTCCGTCATAGTGTGCTCCATACATTGCCCATCATAGTGTGCTCCATACATGCCACATAGTGTGCTCCATACATTGCCTTCATAGTGTGCTCCATACATTGCCATCATAGTGTGCTCCATACATTGCCATCATAGTGTGCTCCATACATTGCCCATCATAGTGTGCTCCATACATTGCCTGTCTAGTGTGCTCAATACATTTCCTCATAGTGTGCTCCATACATTGCCCATCATAGTGTCTCCATACATTGCCCATCATATGTGCTCCATACATGCCATCATAGTGTGCTCCATACATTGCCTGTCTAGTGTGCTCCATACATGCCAGTCATAGGTGCTCCATACATTGCCCATCATATGTGCTCCATACATTGCCCATCATAGTGTGCTCCATACATTGCCCTCATAGTGTGCTCCATACATTGCCCATCATAGTGTGCTCCATACATTGCCCATCATAGTGGCTCCATACATTCCTGTCATAGTGTGCTCCATACATTCCTCATAGTGTGCTCCATACATTGCCCATCATAGTGCTCCATACATTGCCTGTCATAGTGTGCTCCATACATTGCCCATCATAGTGGCTCCATACAGTGCCAGTCATAGTGTGCTCCATACATTGCCCATCATAGTGTGCTCCATACATGCCCATCATAGTGTGCTCATACTGCCATCATAGTGTGCTCCATACATTGCCCATCATAGTGCTCCATACATTGCCATCATAGTGTGCTCCATACATTGCCTGTCAGTGTGCTCCATACAGTGCCATCATAGTGTCTCCATACATTGCCCTCATAGTGTGCTCCATACATTGCCTGTCATAGTGTGCTCATCCATCATTGCTCGCATACATTGCCCATCATAGTGTGCTCCATACATTGCCCATCATTGTGCTCCATACATTGCCCATCAGTGTGCTCCATACATTGCCCATGTCCATACATGTGCCCATCATTGCCATACATGCCTCATAGTGTGCTCCATACATTGCCCATCATAGTGTGTCCATACATTGCTTCATGTGTGCTCCATACATTGCCCATCATGTGTGCTCATACATTGCCCATCATAGTGTGCTCCATACATTCCCCATAGGTGTCCATACATTGCCCATCATAGTGTGCTCCACATGTCCATCATAGTGTGCTCCATACATTGCCCATCATGTGTGCTCCATACATTGCCCTCAAGTTGCTCCATACATGCCATCATAGTGCCCATCCATATTGCTCATATTGCCCATAATTGCCCTATATTGCCCATCATTGGCTCCATATTGCTCATTCATAGTGTGCTCCATACATTCCCTTCACAGTGTGCTCCATACATTGCCCATCATGTGTGCTCCATACATGTGTCAATGTGCTCATACATGCCTCATATGTGCCCATACATTGATAGTGGTCCCATACATTGCCGTCATAGTGTGCTCCATACATTGCCCTCATAGTTGCTCCATACATTGCCTCATAGTGTCTCCATACTGCCCTCATAGTGTGCTCCATACATTGCCTTCTAGTGTGCTCCATACATTGCCTTCATAGTGTGCTCCATACATTGCCATCATAGGTGCTCCATAATTGCCTCATAGTGTGCTCCATACATTCCCATCATAGTGTGCTCCATACATTGCCTGTCCATAGTGCTCATAATTGCCCATCATGTGCTCCATACATTGCCCATCATAGTTGCTCCATACATTGCCTATTAGTGTGCTCCATACATTGCCCATCATAGTGTGCTCCATACTTGCCTCATGTGTGCTCCATACATGCCCATAGTGTGCCATACATTGCCATCAATGTGCCCATACATTGCCCATCAAGTTGCTCCATACATTGCCCATCATAGTGTGCTCCATAATTGCCCATCATAGTGTCTCCATACATTGCCTGTCATAGTGTGCTCCATCCATCTTGCCCATATTGCCCATACATTGCCCATCATGTGCTCCATACATTGCCCATCATGTGTCCATACATGCCCATCATAGTGTGCTCCATACATTGCCACATATGTGCTCCAACATTGCCGTCATAGTGTGCTCCATACATTGCCTCTAGTGTGCTCATACATTGCCCATCAAGTGTGCCCTACATTGCCCATCATAGTTGCTCCATACATTGCCTGTCATAGTGTGCTCCATACATTGCCCTCATAGTGTCTCCATACATTGCCTACATAGTGTGCTCCATACATTGCCCATCATAGTGTGCTCCATACATTGCCTCATAGTGTGCTCCATACATTGCCTGTCATAGTGTGCTCCATACATTGCCCATCATATGTCTCCTACTTGCCTCATAGTTGCTCCATACATTGCCATCATAGTGTGCTCCATACATTGCCGCATAGTGGCTCATACTTGCCTGTCATAGTGTGCTCCATACATGCCCTCATAGTGTGCTCCATACATTGCCTTCATAGTGTGCTCCATACATTGCCTGTCATAGTGTCTCATACATTGCCATCATAGGTGTCCATAATGCCTGTCATAGTGTGCTCCATACATTGCCATCATAGTGTGCTCCATACTTCCATATAGTGTCCATACATTGCCCTCATAGTGTGCTCCATACATTGCCCTCATGTGTGCTCCATACATTGCCATCATAGTGTGCTCCATACATTGCTGCTCATATTGCCCATCATTGCTCAATCGTGTGCCATACATTGCCTCATGTGTGCTCCATACATGCCCTCATAGTGTGCTCTCATTGCCCTCATTTGCCCATCATTGTCTCAATGTTCCATACATTGCCCATCATAGTGTGCTCCATAATTGCCCATATAGTGCTCATACATTGCCTGTCATAGTGTGCTCCATACATTGCTCTAGTGTGCTCCATACATGCCATCATAGTGTGCTCCATACATTGCCCATAGTGTGCTCCATACATTGCCATCATAGTGTGCCCATACATTGCCCATCTATGTGTCTCCATTCCCTCATAGTGTGCTCCATACATTGCCTCATAGGTGCTCCATACATTGCCTCATAGTGTGCTCCATACATTGCCCATCATAGTCTCCATACATTGCCTCATGTGTGTCATCATTTGCCCATAGTGGCTCCATACATTGCCTCATAGTGTGCTCCATACATTGCCCATCATAGTGTGCTCCATACATTGCCCTCATAGTGTGCTCCATACATTGCCTCATAGTGTGCTCCATACATTGCCATCATAGTGTGCTCCATACATTGCCTCATAGTGTCTCTCCCTATTGCCCATAATGGCTCATAATTGCCCATCATTGCCCATCATTGCCTCATAACATTGCCTCATAGTGTGCTCCATACATTGCTCTAGTGTGCTCCATACATTGCCATCATAGTGTGCTCATACATTGCCTCATAGTGTGCTCATACATTGCCTCATATGTGCTCCATACATGCCATCATAGTGTGCTCCAACATTGCCATCTAGTGTGCTCCATACATTGCTCATAGTGTGCTCCATACATTGCCTCATAGGTGCTCCATACATTGCCTCATAGTGTGCTCCATACTTGCCTCAATGTGCTCCATACATTGCCTCATAGTGTGCTCCATACATTGCCCATCATAGTGTGCTCCATACATTGCCTCATAGTGTGCTCCAACATGCCTCATATGTGCTCCATACATGCCATAGTGTGCTCCATACATTGCCTTCATAGTGTGCTCCATACATTGCCCTCATGTGTGCTCCATACATTGCTCATGTGTGCTCATACATTGCCTATAGTGTGCTCCATACATTGCTCATGTGTGCTCCATACTGCCATCATAGTGTGCTCATACATTGCCATCATGTGTGCTCATACATTGCCATCATAGTGTGCTCCATACATGCCTGTCATGTTTCCATACATTGCCCATCATAGTTGCTCCATACATTGCTCAAGGTGCTCCATACATGCCTCATAGTGTGCTCCATACATTGCTCATAGGTGCTCCATACATTGCCTCATGTGTGCTCCATACATGCCTCATAGTGCTCCATACATTGCCATCATAGTGTCTCCATACATTGCCGTCATAGTGTGTCCATACATTGCCTCATAGTGTCTCCATACATTGCCTCATAGTGTGCTCCATACATTGCCTATAGTGTGCTCCATACATTCCTCATAGTGTGCTCCATACATTGCCTCATAGTGTGCTCCATACATTGCCTCATAGTGTGCTCCATAATTGCTCATAGTGTGCTCCATACATGCTCATAGTTGCTCCATACTTGCTCATAGTGTGCTCCATACATTGCCTCATAGTGTGCTCCATACATTGCTCATAGTGTGCTCCATACATTGCATCATGTGTGCTCCATACTTGCCTCATAGTGTGCTCATACATTGCCTCATATGTGCCCATACATTGCCTTATGTGTGCTCATAATTGCTCATAGTGTGCTCATACATGCCTCATAGTGTGCTCCATACATTGCCCATCATAGTGTGCTCCATACATGCCACATAGGTGCCCATACATTGCCTCATAGGGCTCCATACATTGCCCATCATAGTGTGCTCCATACATTTGCCCATTCATAGTGTGCTCCATACATGCCATCATAGTGTGCTCCATACATGCCAGTCATAGTGTGCTCCATACATGCCAGTCCATAGTGTGCTCCATACATTGCCCATCATAGTGTGCTCCATACATTGCCCATCATAGTGTGCTCCATACATTGCCCATCATAGTGTGCTCCATACATTGCCTGTCATAGTGTGCTCCATACATTGCCCATCATAGTGTGCTCCATACATTGCCCACACAGTGGCTCCATACATTGCCTTCATAGTGTGCTCCATACATTGCCTTCATAGTGTGCTCCATACATTGCCTGTCATAGTGTGCTCCATACATTGCCCATCATAGTGTGCTCCATACATTGCCCATCATAGTGTGCTCCATACATTGCCCATCATAGTGTGCTCCATACATTGCCCATCATAGTGTGCTCCATACATTGCCCATCATAGTGTGCTCCATACATGCCATCATAGTGTGCTCCATACATTGCCCATCATAGTGTGCTCCATACATTGCCCATCATAGTGTGCTCCATACATTGCCTTCATAGTGTGCTCCATACATTGCCCATCATAGTGTGCTCCATACATTGCCCATCATAGTGTGCTCCATACATTGCCCATCATAGTGTGCTCCATACATTGCCCTCATAGTGTGCTCCATACATTGCCCATCATAGTGTGCTCCATACATTGCCCATCATAGTGTCTCCATACATTGCCATCATAGTGTGCTCCATACATTGCCGATCATAGTGTGCTCATACATTGCCTCATAGTGTGCTCCATACATTGCCATCATAGTGTGCTCCATACATTGCCCATCATAGTGTGCTATACATGCCTCAGGGCTCCATACTTGTCGTCTAAGCCACTCTTCATAGGTGTCTATTGACATCTAGTGTGCTTACATTCATCATTGTGCCCATTTGCCTCAGTGTGATCCATTTGCCGTCATATGTGTCCCATACTATTTGCCCTTCTAGTGTGTTCATCTTGCCATCTATTCTGGCCTCTTACTTGCCCTCTGTGTCCCTCTTCTGCCTCGTCATACTGTGTTCTGGCTTACATGCTCATCTTGTGCTCCTAGTGCCTGTCTAGGTGCTGACTACATTCCATCATGTGTGCCATCATTGCCTCAGTTCTGCTCCTACTTGGTTCTCGGCTCTAGTGTCTCATACTGCCGTCTACCCAAATTTGCTGTCATTGTTCATTACATTGGCCTCGTCTGGCCTCGTTCATGACTTGTTCTGTGTTCTCCATTCTGGCCTCATCTTATTGTCTCCTAATGCCCATCTGGCCTCATTCTACTATTTTGGCTCAGTCTATGTTTGCTCATTCATGCCTTCATTTGTGGCTCATTACATGCACATGTTGCCACATGTGACTCATGTGTGCCCAGTACTGCTAGTCATAGCTCCATACATTGCCATGTCATGTGTGCTCTCATCATTGGCCCTCATGTGGACTCATACATCATCCATAGTGTGCTCCATACATTGCATCATATGTTCTCCATAAGCCCTCATATGTTCCTACATTCCATCATGTGTTCATCATTGCCTCTAGTGTGCTCCTGTCATTGGCATCATAGGTCTCCTACATCTGCCATCATTGTTCTCCATACATGCCGTCTAGTGTGCCTCATACATTCCTGCATGTGTGATCCATAATGATGTCATGTGGCCCAACATTGCCGTAAATACATTCTGATGTTGCTCCATACATTGCACACTAGTGTGCCATACATTGCCTGTGATATGTGCCATACATGCCATCATGTGGCTCCATACATTCTGGTCATTGTTGTGCTCATTCTTTCCTCAATTAGTGTTTGCCCTAACATTGCCATTATGTTGCCATAGTGCACTTCATGTTTGCTTCCATACATTCCCTCATGTGTGCTCATTACCTGTCCTGCATGCATAGTTGCTCTCATTCATTGCCGTCATAGTTGCTATACATTGGCCATCAAGTGTGGGCCCATAATTGATCATATGTGTCCATTCATTGCCTCTCATAGTTGCCATCATTGCTGTTATTGCCATCTGCTTTATGTTCCATCATTGCTATTGTGCATCCATAACTGCATAGTTGTCCATACATTGCCATCAAGTTCTCTACATTTGCTCATGCATAGTGTGCTCATACATTGCCCATCATGTGTGCTCCATACATTGCCACTAGTGTACCCTACATTGCTGGCATAGTGTTCCATACATTGTTAGTGGTGCTCCATACATTGCACCTATATGTGTCCATACATTGTCGGTCATATGTGCTCCATACATTGCCTCGTCATAGTGTGCTCCATACATTGCCACTCATAGTGTGCTCCATACATTGCCTCATAGTGTGCTCCATACATTGCCCATCATAGTTGCTCCATACTTTGCCTGTCATAGTGTGCTCCATCATCCTCATATGTGCTCATACATGCCATCTATGTGCTCCATAGCTTCCTGCCATAGTGTGCTCCATACATTGCTCATCATAGTGTGCTCCATTACAATGCTCTCATAGTGTGCTCCATACATTGCCTGCATAGTGTGCCATACATTGCCATCAAAGTGGCTCCATCATTGCATCATGTTGTCCATACATTGCCGTCATATGTGTCATACTGCGTCATGTGTGTCACATTGCCGTCAAGTGTGCTCCATACATTGCCATCATGTGTGCTCCATACATGCCCATCATAGTGTGCTCCATACATTGCCGTCATAGTGTGCTCCATACATTGCCTCATATAGTAGTGCTCCATAATTTCCATTATTTGCTTCAAGCCATCCATGAGAGTTGCTTATTCATTGAACATCAGTGTGCTAATACCATCCCTGTCCTTTGTACTCCAGGGCCCATGAGGTCATGTCAAACGGATTGCTGATTTGAGCTCAGTGACATGTTGCTGCCTACGTCAGTCAGTTCTGGCTCATAGGTGCTCAACTGCTCCTAGTCTCAACATTGTATTGGCCTATCATGACTCATGTTCTGGCACATTCCACACATGTTGGCTCTCACATTGGCCTGTGCTAGGTTGACCATACGATTGCCACTTTGGCATGTATACATTGTCTGCCATCAGTGTCTGCCATCGTTGACCTTGTTTGACATACATTCGCCATCATTGCTGACATTGTTCTAGATGTGTCATCTGGCCTCATTCTACCTATTTGGCCAAGGTGCTGACTTGTTTTCTCCTACATTCCAACATTAGTTTTGGCCTAGATTGCCTTTTGTGGACTCATACATTGCCTACCCATGTCTGGCTCCATACATCCTCAGACTAATCATTGCTGGTCATTTCATGCCTCATTTGGCCTTTGCTTCATGAGCTTATCACCTGTATATGCTCAATGCTCATCAAGTTGTCTGCCTAACATGTCCATCAGTTCTCATACATTCCACATGTTTTGCCATATTCACACTTGATGTTCATGGCTTAGGTCTGACCATCATCTGACCATAGTTTCATGGACATTGCTATCTGTTTCTGGCCCATCATAGTGTCTCTTACATTTGCTACACTTGTTCTCCAATACATTCTGTCATCGTTCTCACCTTGTAACAGTCCCTTCATATACACCTTATCTTCTGACTTTGGCTGGTCAGAAGTTACAGGCAAATTGTTGCACTGTGAGACCGGAGCAGCATAGGTAAGAGGGGAAGACGCAGGAAGGTGAGTATATGACCAGGGGCAGGGGGCTTACATTGAAGCACCCCTCCAGTGCTGGAAAAAAAAAACAACACTCCGGAGAGGTGCTTTAAATAGCAGCTTCATTTATCCACTACCTCATATTTCCCCTTCAGTTTGGTTCAAGGCCATGACCTGGTGTAGAGACTCTGCTTATCGGAAATCTGCTTCCATCCTGTCCTTTGTTACAGCCCGGAGTAAACAGTGGGAGGCAGGAGCTCAGGAAAGTGATCCTGGCCTTGTTATAGAGGGATGGAAGGAATCAGCTGAGCGCCCAGCAGTGCTGGAACGTGGAGGAAATGACCAAATTCAGAGAGAACAACAAGCAGATAGATGATGGAAACAATCACTGAAAGACAAAGCATAAGCATCGTCTGGTCAATTAAACCTAGTTCTGGTCATTGGTTGGTGCTTTTTTTCACTTAAATGTATGTATTTTTGGCTAAAAGACATTTTTTTTGCAATAGGGACTCATTAAACATTTTGGCTTCTACAGTCGCCATTTGTCATAGTACCAGTACCTAGCAGACTGGAGGATGAGTTGCTGGTGAATTTGTCATTGAGCTTCTTCAGAGTTAGTAAATACAGTCATGGCCAAAAGTGTTGGCACCACTAAAATTGTTCCAGAAAATATAGCATTTCCCCCATAAAACTATTGCAATTAGACATGTTTTATTATACACATGTTTATTTCCATTGTGTGTATTGGAACAACACAAAAAAACTGAGAAAAAAAGGCAAATTGGACATAATTTCATAAAATCTGAATTTGCTGGACATGATAGTTGGCAACTTTACAAAATTGGTGATAAACAACGTTGTTTCCAACATGTGACACTTGTTCACACTCACCTGTGGCAAGTAACAGGTGTGGGCAATATGAAAATCACATCTGAAACCAGATAAAAAGGGGAGAAGTTGCCTCAATCTTTGCATTGTGTGCAGTGTGTGCAGCACTAAGCTGGAGAACAGAAAGAGAAGAGAAAGGTCTGAGGAATTGGGATCCAAAACTGAAGAAAAAAATCAACAATCTCAAGGTTACAAGTCCATCTCCAGAGATGTTGAAGTTCCTTTGTCCACGGTGCACAACATAATCAAGACGTTTACAACCCATGGCATTATAGCTAATCTTCCTGGACATGGACGGCAGAGAAAAATTGATGAAAAATTGTAACAAAGGGTAGACCTGATGGTGGATAAAACCTAATCAAGTTCCAAAGAAATTCAAGCTGTCCTGCAGGCTCAGGGTGAATCAGTGTCAGTGCGAGATATCCATCCACGTGTGAATGAAATGAAACGCTATGGAGGGGACCCAGGAGGACCCCACTACTGACACAGAAAGAAGCCAAAAGGTAAATGAGTAACCAAAATCCTTCTGGGAAAGCGTCTTGTGGACCGATGAGACAAATCATTCTACTGTTTACCAAAAATGGAATGAGTCCAACAAAGAAAAGAACATAGGACCTTTCAGTCACATATTGGGAGGTCAGAGAAAAGACCACAGGATCTACAGTCACATATGGGGGAGGTGAGAGAAAAGACCACAGAACCTTCAGTCTCATATGGGGGAAGTAAGAGAAAAGAGCACAGGAGCTACAGTCACATAAGGGGGAGGTCAGAGAAAAGAACACAGGACCTACAGTCACATATGGGGGAGGGCAGAGAAAAGAGCACAGGACCTACAGTCACATATGGGGGAGGTCAGAGAAAAGAGCACAGGAGCTACAGTCACATAAGGGGGAGGTCAGAGAAAAGAACACAGGACCTACAGTCACATATGGGGGAGGTCAGAGAAAAGAGCACAGGACCTATATTGACATATGGGGGAGGGCAGTGAAAAGAGCACAGGACCTACAGTCACATATGGGGGAGGGCAGAGAAAAGAGCACAGTAGCTGCAGTCACATAAGGGGGAGGTGAGAGAAAAGAACACAGGATCTACAGTCACATATAGGGGAGGTCAGAGAAAAGAGCACAGGATCTACAGTCACATATGGGTGAGGTCAGAGAAAAGAGCACAGGACTTACAGTCACATATGGGGAGGTCAGAGAAAAGAGCACAGGACCTACAGTCACGTAAGGGGGAGGTCAGAGAAAAGACCAAAGAACCTACAGTCACATATTGGAAGGTAAGAGAAAAGAGCACAGGACCTACAGTCACATATGTGGGAGGTCAGAGAAAAGAGCACAGAACCTACAGTCACATATGGGGGAGGACAGAAAAGAGCACAGGACCTACAGTCACATATGGGGGAGGCCAGAGAAAAGAGCACAGGACCTAAAGTCACATATGGGGGAGGCAGAGAAAAGAGCACAGGACCTACAGTCACATATAGTGAGGTCAGAGAAAAGAGCACAGGACCTACAGTCACATATGGAGGAGGTCAGAGAAGTTCTGGGTTGTTTTGCTGCCTTTGCACTGGGGTCCTCCTGACTGTGTGTAAGACATCATGAAATCTGAAGATACTAAATGATTTTGGGTGACAATGTAGAGCCTCGTGTCAGAAAGCTGGGGCGTCCTAGGTCAGGGTCTTCAGCAGGACAATGGCCCCAAATATCAAGAAGACCCAGAAATGGAGGAAACAAAGTGCTGGAGAGATATGAAGTGTCAGCAATGACCGGATCTAAATCCCATTGATCACCTGTGGAGAGATCTGAAGTGTCAGCAATGGCCGGATCTAAATCCCATTGATCACCTGTGGAGAGATCTGAAGAGTCAGCAATGACCGGATCTAAATCCCATTGATCACCTGTGGAGAGATCTGAAGTGTCAGCAATGATCCCGGATCTAAATCCCATTGATCACCTGTGGAGAGATCTGAAGAGTCAGCAATGACCGGATCTAAATCCCATTGATCACCTGTGGAGAGTCTGAAGAGTCAGCAATGACCGGATCTAATCCATTGAGTCACTGTGGAGCAGATCTGACAGAGTCAGCAATGGGGATAAAAACCCATTGATCACCTTGGAGAGTCTGAAGAAGCTCAGCACATAGACCGAAGACAAACCCATTGATCACCTTGGGAGAGATCTAGAAGAGTCAGCAATGACCGATCATAAATCCCATTGATTTCACCTGTGGAGAGATCTGAGATGTTAGCAATGACCGATCTAAATCATGATCACCAGTGGAATGGATCATGAAGAGTCAGCAATTGACCGGATCTAAATCCCATGCACACCTTGGAGAGATCTAAGAGTCAGCAATGACCGGATGAAATCCCAAGATCACTGGAGAGATCTGAAGTGTCAGCAATGATCCGGATCTAAATCCTATTGATCACCTGTGGAGAGATCTGAAGTGTTAGCAATGACCGGATCTAAATCCCATTGATCACCTGTGGAGAGATCTGAGAATTGGGAGAAGACGAGAGACCGGGAGCAGATTATAGAGAAGAGAGACACTGCAGGAGGAGAAGAAGCTTGTGGAGGTTATAGAGGAGACTGAGCGCAGGATTTATTCCAAAGGGGAAAACAAAATATTATGTTGAGTGGGTCAAGAATTTTGTCCCATTTTGGGTGATATTTTGTCCAATTTGCCGTTTTCTCTATTTTTTTGTGTTGTTCCATATACACAAAGGGAATAAGCCTGTGTATAACAAGACATGAAGAATGTGATATTTCTGGGAGAAATACTTCATTTTCTGGAACAATTTTAAGGGTGACAACACTTTCAGCCATGAACGTGTTATGTATCTCGGCCTGAGCTCTTTATAACAGATATATGACCAGATGAAAATTGAACTTTAATGTGATTATACATCATTTCAGAACCCTTCAGCAAAAGGAGACATGAGTGTAACACACCCTATTGATTCACAGGTAACTCATCCTGTAGAAAGCTGAGATACATAGAGGCTGTAGAAGCCTAGGGTCAACATTGATATAAAATGCTTTTTCCAAAAATGCTTTTCAGCCAAAAATATACACAGTTAAGAAAAATTAACTAATGCCACCAACAATGTCTATATCCTAAGGCACGTGGTGTTAAACAGGTTCTCAATTCCCAGCACAAAATATATTTATTTGATGGCTAAGTCACTCTTAACTCTGTCCATTAATTTTTGTGCACCCACAACATTACAATGCTTCTCATAAAGCCCTCTCTTTTCCTTTCGTACCATTTTTATCACCACTGCACAAAATAAGGCCCTCAAGTGCCCCATACACACTTTTGCCCCCATATTATCCACCAAACAAAGTATGATGCCTTCACAGTGCCCACCACACAGTTATGCCCCGACAGTCCCATCATGCACTCTAATGCCCCCACACTGCCAACCACATCATGATGTCCCAACAATGCTCCGCCACAGTGTAATACTCCCAAAGTGCCCACCCATGAAGTATGATGCCTACCACACACGTTATGCCACGACAGTCCCCTCATGCACTATAATGCCCACACAGCGCCCACCACATCCGTATAGTGTTTTGTGGCAGAATCACACTAGAGTTTTGTTCCGCTTTGCACAATTTATTATTTCCTCAGGAAGATAAACCAAACGGACGTCGGGCGGGTGGGTCCAGGGCAGGTGGCAATACATAGGCTCTCCCCCGATTGGGTAAATGAAGCAGGTGTGGCACCCAGGGGTTAATGTGCCACAGTAACATAACACGGGTTCCCTCCCCACAACACACTGACACTAGCACTTCTGGGCCAGGAGGGGAGCTAAACCAGCTCCCTTATATACTCCGGGTCAAGAGAAGGAGTTTAGTTAGTTCTTAGAAAGTTCAGTACGTGGCAGTACTGTGAAGAGTCCAGTTCCTGGGAGAACTGAGGGAGACTGTAGTGTAAAGGAGCTGTCAGGCTTCTCTACAGTCTGCTCATTAATTCCAGGCCTACCAGGGTCTGAGGGAAGGAGAACTGAAGACAGAGAACACATCTGGAGATGAGTGATCACCACTCTCGGAGGATGGCAAGTAGATCATCGACACTTACTCACACCGCCAGAAGGATAGTGGGTTACAGATCAGTGGAACCAGTCCCGAGAAACAGTGGTTAGACTGACACAACTAACACTTGCACTGTGTATAATCCCGGCATATGGTGAACGAGTTTGGTGAGGGTGGAGTTCCCACCTGTTGTAATCCATGAAGCGAAGCAACACGGCGGGGTCAGCAGCACACGGAAGATCAAGTTGCCTAGCCAAGGGGTACCTGTGAGGAGAGACAGTGCCAGCAGCTCAGCTAGAAGCAGCAGCAGGACCACACACACACAGCGCAGCAGGGGAAGCTGAGGACCCGGACAGGGTGGGAGCAACCCGGCCCCAGTACAGACTCTGTGGACAATAATCTGCTACATCTGCAGTAAAGCTTTGGAAAACTTCAGAAACTGAGTGTGTGATCTTTGAACCCGTCTCCACTATCAATCCCTTTATTATCACATCTATCATATCCACCATAGACTCTAATTACCACTGCCCCGGGGAACCAGCCTCTACCTACGGAGAGCCGTTCCATCTAAGCTGCCCAACATCATCCCACGGAGGTTCTGCAGCAGCGGTGGTCCCATCATTGACTACACACCGTGGGTGGCGTCACGACAAACATTCATCCCTTGTAAATATCCCCTTTTACTTGCGGAACCCGGGACACGGTCCAGGACCAGGCCTCCGTGACATCCCCCAGCAGCAACCTGGTCCGGTACCGAGTACCCCGTTCCAGTGGGCTCCACACAGGCTTTTTCTCCTCCTTACACTTATGCCATGGCTATGATAGTGGTGTCGTTGTTGGTAGATTAGGCTCTGAATAGGTTGTCCATATGTAAAGCAAAAGTGCTAGCATGGGATATTAGGTGACAGATATTGGTAGTTAATCTCCAGCCTGGCACAGATTCAATGTGCAATATAATCCTAACTAACTCCTTCACTATATTAATCCTTGGTGTGAAATTTAAGTGGGGGATAATTTATAGCTGATCTAAAAAACCCATATTGGGGGTTGACATGGGAATGTGGTCCTTATGAATTGTATGGACTGACCCTTATAATGAAGTAATAATTGAGCCATGTAAACCCACCATTCTGAGACCACCCTGCTGTGGTTCTCATCTCTGTACCTCTTAGAACTTGCTGTATGTTCAATCATCTTTTTAAATGTCATTGTCATATTAATGATTAAAAACTGTGAAGTAGAACAACTAGTGTGATTCTGTCACAAAATACTATATAGTGATGTGGAGTGATTCTAGGGTCCATTGACCCACTATACAATCCTATAACGGAGGGTGGGTGAGCACCAGTTGATGTGTACTGGGTACAATGCTACAACCACCCTTAAATGTGTTGTATTTTCTTGCCCTACCACATCGTGTTGTCCATGACAATCTCCCTATCACAATGTGATACCTCCAAAAGTGCCCACCCACAAAGTAAGATGCCTCCACAGTAAACACCACACAACTATGTCCCAACAGTCCCCCAAATGCAGTATGATGCCCCCAAAAGTATCTACTCACAAAGTATGAGGTCTCTACATTATCCCAAAGACACTGATGCTTACACACAGTTAAATGCCCCTATAGTGGCCACCACATGATTTCTTCACAATGCCCCCACACAGTATAATGCCCCCAAAGTGCCCACACACAATGGTGTGTATGCACACAGTATGATGCCCCTACACAATTATGCCCCTCATCCAATAATTTTCACCACAGTGCCCCACACCCATTATGATGCGCCAGCACCCTCCCCCACACAGTATGATGCCCCTACACAATTATGCCCCCTCATCCAATAATTTTCACCACGTGCCCCACACCCATTATGATGCCGCCAGCACCCTCCCCCACACAGTATGATGCCCCTACACAATTATGCCCCCTCATCCAATAATTTTCACCACCGTGCCCCACACCCATTATGATGCCGCCAGCACCCTCCCCCACACAGTATGATGCCCCTACACAATTATGCCCCCTCATCCAATAATTTTCACCACCGTGCCCCACACCCATATGATGCCGCCAGCACCCTCCCCACACAGTATGATCCACACATTAGCCCCTCATCCATAATTTTCACCAGTGCCCACACCCATTAGATGCCGCCAACACCCTCCCCCCCACAAGTATGCATTTCCCTTACACACATTATGCCAGCGTCATCCATAATTTTCACTACTGTGCCCAAACACACAGTTATTGATGCCAGCCAGCACCCTCCCCCAACAGTATGATGCCCCTACACATTATGCCCTCATCCAATAATTTTCACCACAGTGCCCCACACCCATTATGATGCCGCCAGCACTCTCCCCACACAGTATGATGCCACCATAGTCCTCCCGCACACACCATAGTGCCCTTCACATCACCAAATACTCACCTCTTCCTGTTCCCACAACAAACTGAGCAGATCTCCACTGTGCCGAGCCCAGACGGCACTGGTTTATGGTGCAATGGCAAGGTTACTCTCGAACCTTATAATCAACTGTATCTGTATCCTAAAAAAGTAGATACAATTGTAAGCAGGGCATGCTATCAAACTCCAAACTCCAAAGAAAGTGGGACAGTCCCAGATCAGTTGTGAGGTATTTAGGGGTCTACCGAAATCTATTACCCATATTTCATGCCCTTCAGAAGCCAAGCATAAACCATATTTCATGACCATTGGCAGACATTAAACTGATTGTGGAACTACAAGTCTCGGGAACCTGCAAAGCCAAGGAAATGGGCTGAAATATGAATTAGACTTTGCTTGCCAACCAGCAGGAAGAAGGAGGTGACCGGTTTCCAGAGCAAATTGTGTTTTCATGAGAACAATTGAGATGTAATTTCCTCGAATGTCTTTCTCCTGCGCGGAGGACAATGGCCGTCATGAAATCGATGCTTGAGCTTTATCAGAACGTCTGTATCTTTGTCTCGGGGTCATTAGGCGATTCTGCATTTTACTGACTCGCGTCTCCTGATTTGCACTTTCCTTACTCGAGTCAATAGATGCTGACAGAATAGGAAATGTAAGAGCTAATTGTGGACGCCGAGCAAAAATGAGCTTGACCCTATACAGGAGGACACTGATAACATTGGGACACGGAGAGCCACGGGGTAGCAGAATCTGATTTCATGGCCTAGTTGCTCTGGGAATAGTTCTCGGTTCTTTTGATGACACCAGTCCTGTGCCTAAAACACTGCAGATCCCTCCAGTTTTCTGAAATATTCTACGCCATTTTTATTTTACATGATTAACCTCTCCCAAAGATTAACATCGAAAGAGTATAAATATCAATATCTTCAGTCAGACAGTTAACTCTGAAATCTGGAGTATGTGCTGCGCAATCCTGAAACGGCGCATGTGCAGCTCTCGCCAATGCTTTGGGCACCTGTGTAGGTTTTGTAGCAGCCGGGACAGGCAGGGTTCCCAAGAGTAGAACGTAAGACATGGCTGAAGCAATCAGATTCAAGACCGAAAGGGAAAGCACGGGCATGGTTTTAGCAAGGAGAACCAACTTGTGGTGCACAGCAAGTGAGCTGCATATGGATGTGTTGTTGCAGGCTCTCCTTTTGCTGGTCGGCTTTGTCAAGACTACCTGCTAGCCTCTACTACAGGGATAGCGACACATCCAGAGAAAGCAGGGGTTGCTGCTGGACAGAGAATCATGTCAATCAAGACATCATCAGATGTTGTTGGCTAGTGACCGGACAACTAATCCTGAGTCTGAGGAGACTGCTCTCGGGTAACTAAAATTTCATTAGCTCTGTGGGACTTGTTGAACCACCTTGAATCTGGTTCCCTTGGACCTTTGGAATGAAACTGTAAGTCCTGAGCTTGGGCCCCTGGCACTTATTTTTGGCGGGAATTGTGTTTGTTGTTATTTCTGGCGCCAAACCAGTCTAGTAGGCTGCACCTGGGAGTACAGGCCTGTATTCGACCTAATGCAAGACTACTATTATACAGAGACTTTGATACCCAAGCATCCTCCTTTATGGTGTGTGTGAAAAGGGAAAAGGGGGAATTAGGGTTAGGGTTAGGTTAGGATCACATTATTATTATTTATTTATATAGCACCATTAAATTCCATGGCACTTTAGAAGTGGAAGGGTAGACAAAGACAAGTGCAATATGTATCGACAATTAAGTAACACAGGTACAGGAGAGGAGAGGACCCTGTCCGCGAGGCCTCCAAATCTATGATCGAGCGGTGAGGATACAGTAGGAGGGGTTAGAGCAGATTGTGCGGTAGCGCAGTTGTATGAATCTCATTGTAGCTTGTAGGCTTGTCGGAAGAGGTGGGTCTTCAGGTTTCTTTTGAAGGTTCCCAGGGTAGGCAAGTCTGTTTTGTTAGGGAAGAGAGTTCCAGAGTATGCAGGAAGCACGGGAGAAGTTTTGTATGTGGTTGTGAGAAGAAGAGATAAGAGAGGAATAGAGAAGGAGATCGTGGGAGGATTGAGGGTTGGTATCGGGAGACCATGTCAGAGATGTATGGAGGGGACAGGTTGTGGATGGCTTTGTATGTCATGGTTAGGATTTTGAACTGGGTCCTTTCAGAAATGGGGAGCCAGTGAAGGGTTTGGCAGAGGGGAGAGATAGGGGAGTAGAGGGGAGACAGGTTGATTAGTCGGGCAGCAAAGTTTAGGATAGACTGGGATGGTGCAAGGGAGCTAGCGGGGAGGCCGGTGAGCAGGAGGTTGAAGTAGTCAAGGCGGGAGATAATGAGAGCGTGAACAAATGTTTTTGCAGTGTCGTGGTCAAGGAAAGCGCGGATTAGGGAAATGTTTTTGAGCTGGAGTCGGCAGCAGGTGGCGAGGGCTTGGTTGTGAGGTTTGAAAGAGAGGGAAGAGTCTAGGATTACCCCGAGGCACCTAGTGTGGGGGACTGGGGAGAGTGAGCAGCCATCGACAGTGACAGTCACATGTAGGCTGTTCTGCAGTCTCTGTGAATTGCTCTGCAGTAGTTAAATAGCATTCATTCTCTGCAAAGACCGTGAACTGTGTTGATGCCAAGTGCTGTTCTGCTGAAGCCTTGCTGTGTAGATATATGGAGATTGCCTTCTCTCTGCATGTTGCTGTGCTTATCCCAATCATTGGGTGGAAGTGAGGGGGTCATAGCCTAGGGCTGGTCAGGAGCAGGGCAAGGGTGGCGGCCCAGACATCCCCTACTCTAAGAGTTAGACTAGTTCCCCTAATCGCCTTTTGCCCATCACTGCCATCCTGCTACCTAACCCCTTTGTCCATTACTCCCGCCCATGACACTAAGCTTAGTGTTTGTGCTGGTCCATTGACAAGCCGCCCTGCTCACCCACTGATTTACACTTGGCTCTTTGAGTAAAAACTTTTTTTTAGAATTCTTAGTTATTCTGTAGGTAAATTGTTCCAGCAGTTCCAGACACACCAGAGGGTGTCATTGGGGCTTCTCACTGACCTCGGTTCTTCAGGCGAAGTCTAAGGGGATTCCTTACTATTAGAGCAGTGAGACTATGGACCTTCATATTGTGGTGGTTGATTCTTGGATCAGGTTCTTGAAGAACCTGAATGTCTTTCTGGAATATTATAAGTTTTCAAGTTACAGATTTTTGGAGATTGGGCAACGATCAAAGAGCTGGAGTTTGGAAATTATTTTTCCCTTAATGTGGCAGTTGTCTCGAGAGATTTTTGCCTCCCTCTAGATCAGAATGTCAGGATTATAGTTTAATTTCAGTGAACTTGTGTTTTTTCACTATTAAACTATCGTTGTAATGATTATTTCATCTTACAAACTCTGATTTAAGCCAAAACTTTAGCCAAGCCCTCCGTCTAATTTCCATGGACGCATCCCACCTCTTCCCTGAACGATGATGTCAGGAGAGAAGAATTGGGATTGTAGAAACTTTTTACCCCAATGTATTTGTTCTCCTGGAAGATAAGCCACCGCACAAGCTGTCTAACAGCAGTTTACTCCACTCCCCCCATTAAAAGCACACGCACACTCAGCCAAATAGAGGGTAACGTGGCTGTGGTTTTAGCTGTGGATGAGATCTCCTACATCCTGCCAGGTTACAGGAATATGGAGGTCATGGCTAGATGTGTGACCTTGTGTTGTGTTTATCTGGGCAATACGCTTCCCAAAACTGCCGCTTGCCATTGGATACAGCCAGGGGCAGGATGGTCTGGGAGGCAGAGGGGGCATTTTCCCCCCAGGCCAGCCCCCAAGCAGCTGTTCGGGGCCACCGGAGGACCGGCAAGTATAACTTTGATTGCGGCTGCCAAAGCTTCCTTTGAAGCTAGCAGACTCCGGTTCTCTTCATCTTGCATCATACAGCAGGCCAGGACCAGATGATTCACAGCAAAGTCCAAAAATGTATTTCTAAGGGTAAGTTCACACATACAGTTTTAACCTCGGTTTAGCAGTGGAAACCGCAGTTCGGTTTCCATGAGGTTTATGTAAATTTATGTTAATCCAAAAGCGGCTTTTGGGTTAACATATAAACCTATGGAAACCGACCCCCGGTGTGCACACACCGGCGGTTTCCACATGCTCATCTGTTGCTAACCGCTGCAGTTCCAGCGTGGTGTTTAAATGCATAAGAATGAGCATGTCTAGTAATCGGCCTGTTTTGTTAGCGGGCATAGCAAATCATGCGCTTGCTTATCCAGCCGGCAGAAGCGCTGGCAGCAAGGGCTTTCCCCCCAGCACCCCGCACGTCTCCCACCGCAGTCCCCGACAGGATAACTGATTGTGGCTGCAAGCTTCCTGAGTCCGGTTCCGCCCAGCGGCCGGCCAGATATCACAGCAAGTCCAAAATGTGATTACCTTACTGAACTTCAGCTTGGCAACACAGGCCCTTCCTACACATAATCAAATGTACAACACATAGGAGGCATGGTTCTTCTTCTACAACTCTCTTGCTATAAGCAGACATGAACACTTCTAAGTTGCATCACATGGCAGTCCCATTTCTTGCCTCCCATATACTTGAATCTCACTACAATCCAGCTAATGATTCTGAGAGACTTCATCCTCCCCTGCTGAATGCCATACGAATCGGGGTACGGTGCTATGACCTCCCAGAACTACTTGTGGTTAGAGATGAGCAGACCTGTGGAAGTTTGGATTCTGTGTGTTCAGCTGGACCTTAGATATAGTTCTGTTCTGGACCCAAGCTTGACCTGAACCTCACTGGAAGTCACTGATTGGGCAGTTTGGCTCTTCACCCACATACAGCCAGCCATAGACATGACTCCTGACCTGTGAGGGCTCTGCAATAGAGGTCTAATTCAGTCGCAGCCATTAACTCTACCCGTGTCAGACTAAATATATGTCAATCATGAAACACATTTAAAAGAGTGCATTACATTGCAGTACATCACATTGTCTTTAATGTGGTTTTGGGCAGCACTTCCACTTCACATTTCCCCCTCTCTTAAAGATGGTCG
Source organism: Allobates femoralis (assembly GCA_033576535.1). NCBI lineage: Eukaryota > Metazoa > Chordata > Amphibia > Anura > Aromobatidae > Allobates > Allobates femoralis. The sequence goes on from JARQOC010000005.1 coordinate 32,686,394, forward strand.
TCCTCGACCATCCAAAGTCTGTAAACCACAAAGGCATTGTATAATATAAATTACAGTCAATCATGTATATAGAGGGTCAGTGAAGGGTGCTGATGATGCAGTAGTTTCACAAGTGGACACCTTACCTTCTGACATGGTCATCTGTTTTGCATTCGATTTTTCGCCCTTTTCAACAGCGTACATTTTTACTTTCTGCAGAGGCATGACGATGTCAGGCCGCGGTGGTTGCGGTTCTGGCTGTGATTGGTAGTTGGGCTGTAATTGGCGCAGGTCTGACTGGCGAGTTGCAGAACAGCGGACGAGAGCGGGCGCTGGAGATGGGGCCAGAGACGGGGGGGCCCCGGAGAGCGGGGACACAGAGAGGGGACCACTAGTACGCCTTACATTCGGGGTGCACTTATATTATGAAGTAGGGCGCCCCCCAACATGCCTTACTTTCGGGCCCTACTTTCGGGAACACGGTAGGTATGAGGACTTGGTTTGTGGAGAGACGAATTTTCAGTGATACCATTTTGGGATAGATACAAAAAAATTGTTGTTTTGGTGTTTTTTCTGTTTTTTCTTTTGTAGTTTCTGTGCATTTTTCTTATTATCTTAATTTTTAATGGGGGGGAAAAGGGGGTGAATTCAACTTTTATGGGTTTAAAAAAAAAAAAAGTTAACTTTTTTTTACTTTAGATTGCATTTATTAGTCCATTTAGGGGACTATTTACCTGTGATCATCTAATCTGTTGTACTATATTCAGCAGTGCTATTAGGGTGTGGGCCACTTATATGGATGCACCTAAATAAAATGGGAATGGTTGGTGATATCAACTTCCTGCTTGTGGCACATTAGTATATGGGAGGGGGAAAACTTTTCCAAATGGGTGGTGACCATGGCGGCCATTTTGAAGTCGGCCATTTTGGATCCAACTTTATTTTTTTCAAAAGGAAGAGGGTCATGTGACACATCAAACGTATTGAGAATTTCATAAGGAAAACAATGGTGTGCTCGGTGTTAACGTAACTTTATTCTTTCATGAGTTATTTACAAGTGTATGACCACTTATAAAATGTGTTCAAAGTGCTGCCCATTGTGTTGGATTGTCAATGCAACCCTCTTCTCCCACTCTTCCTTATTAACAATTGATGCCATAAAAGTCCGGAGACACCATATGTCAATGATGCAGGGAGGTGGATAGTGCAGGAGGCACAGGACTACAGAACCATTTCGCACCTGTCTGGTGCTCCCAGCTGTGCATCAAGCCCCATTGCCGCCTGAGCCACAAGTTGAGGAGCAGGGAGCAGGGGTGGGGGGGGATTAGGGGGGTTAGGTGCTATCTGAGTGCGGGTGAGAAGGGGGGGGTGCTGTCAGAGTATAGCACCGCGCCCCTGCAGCTGCGGGTGTGGAGGGCCGCCGTTCAGCAGGTCTTACCTGCCTCTTGCTGCCGGCGCCATGGCAGGGAGACGCTGTGTGGACATGGCGCCGCCCCCTTCTGCACAGCCACTCCGCCCCGCCAGCTTGCCGCCTGAGTGAAAGGGCTCACACTTTCCAATGGATGGTGCGGCCCTGGGTGCTCCTATGGGTCCCTTAGAAGCAGCAGACAGGTGTGAAACAGTGCTGTATTCCTGTGCCTCCTGCACTATCCTCCTCCCTGCACCACTGACATATGGTGTCTCCGGACCTTTATGGCATCATTTGTCAATAAAGCAGTTGGTTTATCTGGTTAGTGCCTCCATGTTTCTACTCTGAAGTTTAATGTTGACAAATAAATTTTAATCAGAAATTTGTCAAATTTAATCATGCCGAGATTTAAAAAAAAAAAAAAATTAAATTTGGCATCATGGTAAATATATGGGCGCAGGGTTTGTTTTCAGTATCATCTTACTCGATCACACTTGGCTGCAGATTCCTCGGATCAAGGGATTATTTCAACGAACAATTAGAAAAAATAAAAGAATTGCTAAGGATTATTCTTCCTTTTTTACTTTGATGTCCATTGAACCTGTTTGGGAATCAGCCTGAGTACAGTAAATCCCATCCGATACATCCCAGCCATCGACATCATTGATTTTAGGTGCTGGGATGTGCTCTTTAATGATGAGCAATGGTTGAGAAGTCCCATCTGGCCGGGCAGAAGTCTCCATCCCATATGGCTCGTTCCCGGAGACTCGGCACTTTGTAAAACAATAGTCATCCTCCTGCCGAGGTAGAAAAGTATTAATGACCCGCTGTGATAATTGACCGCAAAATCAGTCATTTAGCTAACAGGACAGTAATGGACGACTGTGCGGAGACTATTGGCGAATTGTCAGCTCAGACCGCAAAGAGAAAACGTCAGTCACTGTATTGTGTCTTGAAGTGACCTTATTGTTAATTTTTCATCCATTTTTCACTTTTATATTTCTTTTTTTTCCCTTTCCTATTTTGATATTGATGCTCTAAGGAGTCTGGATCTAAAATAAATGATCACCTCTCCATTGAATATAGACCGTACACTGTGTGCAGCATTATTAGGCAAGTTGTATTGTAGAGGATCATTTTTATTATTGATCAACAACTATGTTCTCAATCACCCAAAAGTCTAATTAATATCAAAGCTTAATATTTTTGGAAGTTGGAGTGGGTTTTTAGATTTGGCTCTTAGGAGGATATCTGTGTGTGCAGGTAACTATTACTGTGCAGAATTATTAGGCAACTTAATAAAAACCAAATATATTCCCATCTCACTTGTTTATTTTCACCAGGTAAACTAATATAAGTGCACAAAATATAGAATTAAATATTTCTGACATGCAAAAACAAAACCCCAAAAATGAGTGCCCAATATAGCCACCTTTCTTTATGATGACACTCAGCAGCCTCCATCCATAGATTCTGTCATTGCTTGATCTGTTTACGATCCACATTGCATGCAGCAGCCACCACAGCCTCCCAGACACTGTTCCCAGAGGTGTACTGTTTTCCCTCCCAGACACTGTTCCCAGAGGTGTGCTGTTTTCCTCCCTGTAATCTCACATTTTATGAGGGTCCACAGGTTCTCTATGAGGTTCAGATCAGTGAACAAGGGGGCCATGTCATTATTTTTTCTTCTTTTAGACCTTTACTGGCCAGCCACGCTGTGGAGTAGTTGGATGCATTAGATGGAGCATTGTCCTGCATGAATATCATGTTTTTCTTGAACGATACCAAATTTTTAATGTACCACTGCTTGAAGAAATTGTCTTCCAGAAACTGGCAGTAGGTCCGGGAGTTGAGCTTCACTCCATCCTCAACCCGAAAAGGTCCCACAAGTTCATCTTTGATGATCCCAGCCCATACCAGTACCCCACCTCCACCTTGCTGATGTCTGAGTCGGAGTGGAGCTCTCTGCCCTTTACTGATCCAGCCTCTGACCCATCCATCTGGCCATCAAGAGTCACTCTCATTTCATCAGGCCATAAAACCTTTGAATAATCAGTCTTCAGATATTTCTTGGCCCAGTCTTGATGTTTTATCTTATGTTTCTTGTTGGTGGTTTTTCAGCCTTCCTTACCTTGGCCATGTCCCTGAGTATAGCACAACTTGTGCTTTTTGATACTCCAGTAACGTTACAGCTCTGAAATATGGCAAAACTGGTGGCAAATGGCATCTTAGCAGCTTCACGCTTGATTTTCCTCAATTCATGGGCAGTTATTTTGCGCTTTTTTTGCCCTCACGCTTCTTGAGACCCTGTTGGCTATTTGCCATGAAACGCTTCATTGTTCGGTGATCACGCTTCAAAAGTTTGGCAATTTCCAGACTGCTCATCCCTCTACAAGACATCTCACAATTGTGGACTTTTCAGAGCCGTCACATCTCTCTTCTGACACATTTTGCCTAAGGAAAGGAAGTTGCCTAATAATTAAGCACACCTTATATAGGGGTTGATGTCATTACACCACACCCCTCCTCATTACAGAGATGCACATCACCTGATTTACTTAATTGGTAGTTGGCTCTCAGCCTATACAGCTTGGAGTATAACAACATGTATAAAAAGTATCATGTGATCAAAATACTCATTTGCCTAATAATTGTGCACACAGTGTATTACATTAGACTAAAGTCCCCCAAACCCAGATGATTGCAGCAAGAAACGGTTGGAATTTCAATGGTCTCTTCTTTTTACATTAATAACAGGGATAACACACGAATGAGAATTGTCTACATTTTCTGGATGAAACTCAGATTACTTTTATCATTCGACTGGACACAGACATGAGATAATTGTTGCCGAACGCCTGTTCCAATTGACATCAATTTTCACTTCATCACCATAAACATACATTTTATTTCACTGAACATTCATGTTTATTTCTCTAGAGATCAAGGAATCTCCTGTAAGAGCAAAAGATCAGACATGTTAAGATACAACATGCCCCATCCTTTTCTTCTATGACATGTCCCATCCTTTTCTTCTGTGACATGCCCCATCCTTTTCTTCTATGACATGCCCCATCCTTTTCTTCTATGACATGCCCCATCCTTTTCTTCTATGACATGCCCCATCCTTTTCTTCTATGACATGCCCCATCCTTTTCTTCTATGACATGCCCCATCTTTTTCTTCTATGACATGCCCCATCCTTTCTTCTGTGACATGTCCTATTCTTTCCTTCTATGACATGCCCCATCCTTTTCTTCTATGACATACCCCATCCTTTTCTTCTATGACATGCCCCATCCTTTTCTTCTATGACATGCCCCATCCTTTTCTTCTATGACATGTCCTATCCTTTTCTTCTATGTCATGACCAATCCTTTTCTTCCATGGCATGCCCCATCCTTTTCTTCTATAACATGCCCCATTCTTTTCTTCTATAACATGCCCCATTCTTTTCTTCTATAACATGCCCAATCCTTTTCTTCTATGACATGTCCCAGCCTTTTCTTCTATGACATGCCCCATCCTTTTCTTCTATGACATGCCCCATCCTTTTCTTCTATGACATGTCGCATCCTTTTCTTCAATGACATGCCCCATCCTTTTCTTCTATGAAATGTCCCATACTTTTCTTCTATAAAATGCACCAATCCTTTCCTTCTATGTCATAACCAATCCTTTTCTTTTATGACATGACCCATCCTTTTGGTCTATGACATGCCCCAGCCTTTTCTTCTATGACATGCCCATCCTTTTCTTCTATGACATGTCCCATCCTTTTCCTCTATGACATGCCCCATCCTTTTCTTCTGTGACATGCCCATCCTTTTCTTCTATGACATGCCCCATCCTTTTCTTCTATGACATGCCCCATCCTTTTCTTCTATGACATGCCCCATCCTTTTCTTCTATGACATGCCCCATCCTTTTCTTCTATGACATGCCCCATCTTTTTCTTCTATGACATGCCCCATCCTTTCTTCTGTGACATGTCCTATTCTTTCCTTCTATGACATGCCCCATCCTTTTCTTCTATGACATGCCCCATCCTTTTCTTCTATGACATGCCCCATCCTTTTCTTCTATGACATGCCCCATCCTTTTCTTCTATAACATGCCCCATTCTTTTCTTCTATAACATGCCCCATTCTTTTCTTCTATAACATGCCCAATCCTTTTCTTCTATGACATGTCCCAGCCTTTTCTTCTATGACATGCCCCATCCTTTTCTTCTATGACATACCCCATCCTTTTCTTCTATGACATGCCCCATCCTTTTCTTCTATGACATGTCGCATCCTTTTCTTCAATGACATGCCCCATCCTTTTCTTCTATGACATGCCCCATCCTTTTCTTCTATAACATGCCCCATTCTTTTCTTCTATAACATGCCCCATTCTTTTCTTCTATAACATGCCCAATCCTTTTCTTCTATGACATGTCCCAGCCTTTTCTTCTATGACATGCCCCATCCTTTTCTTCTATGACATACCCCATCCTTTTCTTCTATGACATGCCCCATCCTTTTCTTCTATGACATGTCGCATCCTTTTCTTCAATGACATGCCCCATCCTTTTCTTCTATGAAATGTCCCATACTTTTCTTCTATAAAATGCACCAATCCTTTCCTTCTATGTCATAACCAATCCTTTTCTTTTATGACATGACCCATCCTTTTGGTCTATGACATGCCCCAGCCTTTTCTTCTATGACATGCCCCATCCTTTTCTTCTATGACATGTCCCATCCTTTTCCTCTATGACATGTTGCATCCTTTTCTTCTATGACATGTCCCATACTTTTCTTCTGTGACATGCCCCATCCTTTTCTTCTATGAAATGCTTTATCCTTTTCCTCTATGACATGCCCATTCTTTTCCTCTATGACATGCCCCATCTTTTTCTTCTATGAAATGCACAAATCTTTTCTTTTATGACATGTCCCATCCTTTTCTTCTATGAAATGCATCATTCTTTTCTTCTATAACATGCTCCATCCTTTTCATCTATCACATATCCCATCCTTTTCTTTTATGAAATGCACCAATCCTTTCCTTCTATGTCATGACCAATCCTTTTCTTTTATGACATGCCCCATCCTTTTCTTCCATGACATGCCCCATCCTTTTCTTTTATGACATGACCTATCCTTTTGGTCTATGACATGCCCCATCCTTTCTTCTGTGACATGTCCTATCCTTTTCTTCCTTGACATGCCCCATCCTTTTCTTCTATGACATGCCCCATCCTTTTCTTCTATGACATGCCCCATCCTTTTCTTCTATGACATGTCCCATTGTTTTCTTCTATGACATGTCCCATCCTTTTCTTCTATGACATGCCCCATCCTTTTCTTCTATGACATGCCCCATCCTTTTCTTCTATGACATGTCCCATCCTTTTCTTCTATGACATGCCCCATCCTTTCTTCTGTGACATGTCCTATCCTTTTCTTCTATATCATGACCAATCCTTTTCTTCTGTGACATGTCCCATCCTTTTCTTCTATGACATGCCCCATTCTTTTCGTTTATGACATACCCCATCTTTTTCTTCTATGACATGCCCCATTCTTTTCCTCTATAACATGTCCCATCCTTTTCTTCTATGAAATGCACCAATTCTTTCCTTCTATGTCATGACCAATCCTTTTCTTTTATGACATGACCCTTCCTTTTGGTCTATGACATGCCCCAGCCTTTCTTCTGTGACATGTCCTATCCTTTTCTTCTATATCATGACCAATCCTTTTCTTCTGTGACATGTCCCATCCTTTTCTTCCATGACATGTCCCATCCTTTTCTTCCATGACATGGCCCATCCTTTTCTTCTATGACATGCCCCATCTTTTTCTTCTATAAAATGCACAATCCTTTTCTTCTATCACATATCCCACCCTTTTCTTCTATGAAAAGAACCATCCTTTTCTTCTATGACATGACCCATCATTTTCTTCCCTGATATGTCACATACTTTTCTTCTATAACATGGCCCATATTTGTCTACTATAACATGACTCATCCTTTTGTTTTATGACATGAGTTAGACCCATCCTTTTCTTCTATGACATGTCCCATCCTTTTTTTCTATGACTTGACTTATCCTTTTCTTCTATGACATGCTCCATCCTTTTTTTCTATGACACACCCCATCCTTTTCATCTGCAGCGGACCCCCGGGCCGGTCCGTTGTTAGGGGGATCACCATGGCAGTGCCTTCTTGACCCTGGGTGTGCAGTAAAAGGGAATATTTACAGGAAATAAGTTTGTGACGCCACCTGTGGTTTTTGGCCAGGGATGGCCGATGTTGCAGGGTATGTCCGCTGGGGCAGTTGGTAGCGTAGCCGGGATGGTAAAGCTTCCCACAGGCGGAGTTGGGCCCCAGGGATGGTATAGTAGTCTATTAGGGTGCTGAGAGTGAGGAAGGCTGCAGGGGAGGAAGAAGGAAGCAAACAGAGTTTGTTCAGTTTGTTACCTTTACTTGATAATCGGTCAGGTTTACCCAGCCGGGTGCTGTGCTCCTCCAAGGCGCAGCAAGTTTAGTTCACAGAGAATTAGGGCCAATCTGCTAAGACACCATTCATAGTCTTTCCTGCTTGCTCTTCCCCTGTGCTGTATACTCTCCCCGCTTCCCAGCACATTCATGGACAGGGTCCCAGGCTGATGGCTGCAGGCCTTGTCAGGTGGCTGCGTCGGCATGTCCCCTAACCCTAGTTTTCACCACCGTCCGGAGATTATCCACGGTTGGTGGCCACCAATCGTGTAGAAATGATGGCCTCTGGGCTTACTGGCTGAGGCATTCAGCACTCCCACCAGATCGGGGCCAGTCCCTTCAGGCTAGATTCGAGGCACCTGGGTGGATCTCTCACTCCCCGTGTCCTCTAAGATGCTTTCTGTCTTGCGTCACCTGGAATCCTTCTCCACGTTCTTCTCTCCACTTACTCTAGGACTCCCTCCTCTTTCTACTCTGACTCCTTTTCTAACTTACTGCTAACCTCTCCTCCTAACCAGAAAATGGGGCCCTCTTTCAAAAGGGTCTGCCTGAACCCCCAGCCTGGATTTAGGATGGTCTTGTGTGCAAGTCTGTGTCTTGGTTTTGTGATCCCTTCTCAGCTGGGAACAGTGACACCACATCTGTGGAGTAAGTGCAGCATCAATGTAGCAACCAGTCCACACATCTATGACATGCCCGTCTTATTATTCTATGATATGCCCGTCTTATTATTCTATGACATGCCCCCGCCTTTTCTTCTATGACATGACCTTTCCTTTTCTTCTATAACATGACCTATTCTTTTCTTCTATGACATGACCCATTCTTTTTTTCTATGACATGCCCCATCCTTTTCTTCTTCGACATGCCCCATCCTTTTCTTTTGATATGACCCATCTTTTTCTTCTACGACATGACCCATCCTTTCTTCTTCAACATGCCCATCCTTTTCTTCTATGACATGCCCCATCCTTTTCTTCTATGACATGCCCCATCCTTTTCTTCTATGATATGACCCATCATTTTCTTTTATGATATGACCCATCCTTTTCTTCTTCGACATGCCCCATTCTTTTCTTCTATGACATGACCCATCCTTTTCCTCTATGATATGACCCATCCTTTCCTTCTATGACAAGACCCATCCTTTTCTTCTTCAACATGCCCACTCCTTTTCTTCTTATGACATGACCCATCCTTTTCTCTATGATATGACCCATCCTAGAAGAGCCAGAATCGATAGGTTTGATATAAAGTATGTTCGTCCTATCTGTATGACCAGATTCAAAGGGTCGGTTTAATGAAGCTCAGTTCATGAGCTCTGCATTTGGAATGTGCTCCTGTCTTAAACAGCAAATACATTTGTAGGGCACCACTCTTCTGTCAGTGACCCAAAGAGGAAATTTTTTTCCTTTCTGCCAGGTTACTGGGTGTATAAGATCCGGTAATGATTTATGGTGACATCTTGGGAAAATAATGTACTGTACTGTGATGATAGAAATATTTACAGACATGATGTGACTAGTAGTTACTCGGGACTTGGGGTGGTTCCCTTGCTGGAATAATTAATCTGGATTAAGTCACCAGATCTGTACTAATTACTCAGGATTGTACGAATGGTACTCTATGTACATTGTAAAGCCTATAACAAATCCAAAAGATTTTGGATGCCAACTCAAAAAAGGTGGGAAGTGATATTATGACAGATCCTGGGACATTTACACAGCATAGGCTGCTCCGTGAGGGTTTTGACATGAGTTAAGTTTGGGGCAACTTTTGAAGAAACTCGTTTGAAATTGGCTTATTTTTCCTATGTAATAAAATTGTTAAGTTCATGTGATAATTCACAGAAGAAACTAGAGCCCATCCCAGAACAAACACACTGGGTCCAACAGGTTCCTATACAGACTAAAGTTCCTAGCTGCACAGCCCTTAGTGGCCCCTGTCTAGTCTTGAATAACCCTAGCCACAGGACTAAGAGAAGACAACTAGGACCTGGCTTCTTAATTGGCCATCGAGTGTTCTTCATACATGATTAGGAATCGGAGAAATGAGGACCCTTTTTTAGAAAGACATGCAAAGATAGAAAAGATCCCTGTGTGGGACAACATAATCCACAAAAACAGAGTGAAAACGTGAAGTACAACTACGACAAAGAAATGCCTCCTATCTCCTAGCTTAAGAAAGCAGAAAGGAGTAGGACAGACAGAAGGAATAGAAGAGATAAAAAACCAAGCGAACTCTATCTGACTGATAGAAATCCAAATATGAAGCTATGGAGAAGCCACATAAAATATCACCAGCAGGACAGATCAGCCAGGGGAAGATTTAAATAGCCACATCCAGATGGTGATAGGGCAGAGTAAATGACAAATAGATATGAAACAAGGACAACAGATAATAAAAATCCAGAAAGACACAGAACCCAAGCAAATCACGCAACACAGGCTTGCTGGTTCGGATCCCAAGGCAAAACAGCAATTAGCTTATTTTCCTAGCCATTCTTTAAAAAAGTCATGTGATATATATAACTATTCCTAAGTAGTCTGCAGTCCAATCTCTGTTCTTCCTATAAAATTATTTTTTTCTGATGGAGCCCCTTCAACTATAAATGAATATAAATAAAAGTTGAGCACTGCCATGAGCTCTGTGTCCGCCAACAATAAAGCCTGCTGAGACCACTCATGTGTGGGGGCTTCTCATCCATGGAGGGGTCTCACCACTATTATACCAAAGAACATGGCCATGAATAAAGAAATGGGATCTAAACCTCCTCCAAGAGCAAGTTCTCCCACCTATTTGAGAAAATTGATGGGATGGTGCTTTTCCCAGCATGATGGAGACCAGGTCAAAAGGCAAAAGTGGTACTAAGTAGCTCAAAATATTGAAATGTTGGATTAATGGCTGGGGAACTTCCAATTCGAAAGCTGTGGTCAATCCTCAAAACACGAAGCAGCAAATTGTATGAAACCAGTCTCAAAACTTTTGGCCATGCCTGATCATATCACTTTTATAATTTGAAGTTATGTCTCATCGACAATGATTCAGCAGTTCAACAAAAATCTATGAATGCCGCCTGTATGAGTCTTATCTGTTCCATAAAAGAAACACTCAAGATGAATATTCCATTTATAAGAAATATCAAATGTCAAAATACACATGTCAGTAATAAATTCCTCATCTCCTACTTTCACTTAATCCAGTGTATTATTTATCAGCACTCTGTGTGACGCCACCATCCTCTCATTCCCACGCCTGCTATGTTAGTTTTGTATTACACAAATCTAATTCCTCATTCACTTTCTTGTCCAATCTTGCAAAATCTTCCCTTTCAGGACTGCCAGCATTTTCTTATATTAATAAATTCTAATATGTTTCCGCAATGGCCACCAGTGTTGTACTGGAATATGCAGAGAAACAATTGTCAACACATCGGCACATGTTGGTAACATCATTGGCAGCCACATTGTAAGCACAGGGGACATGGCGTTTGGAAGTTTTCTCTAAAGGTACTATTACACGCCACAATATTACATGAGCGCGCACGTTTTGGCACTCTCCCCAGATCGATTTGGAGATGTCACACGTAGCGATGTCGCGTGCAATCTCCGGCTGTTGTGACTTCATTGAAGCTCCCACCGGTGGTTGATGCTGGTGATGCAGCAGACTGTGTGGGCTTCACAGGTGATGATGATGATTGGCAATCTGGTTCTTGGAGCATATAATGATTGGAAGTGGATCAAGCCTTGCCAGTTGTCTTTGGTTCCTGGAGGAGTTCACATCTCTCTGGTTTCTTCTGCTCTGTGAATTCTTTGCAAGCTAAGTGGATGGTTTTTTGATATTTTGTGGCACACTTTTGTGTGCTTAAGGTTCTGCTTATGTTTTGTCTTATTCTGAGTTGTGGGTTTGCAATTTAGTCTGCATATTTGTTTATCAGCTCTCAGATAGGAAGTTTTCTTCCTAGGAATTTTACCATTCACTCTTATCTGTTATTTCCAGTTCTGCTGGCATTTGATTTATAGAAGTCTGCAGATGTACAGTTGTGGCCAAAAGTATTGACACCCCTGCAATTATGTCAGATAATACTCAGTTTCTTCCTGAAAATGATTGCAATCACAAATTCTTTGGTATTATTATCTTCATTTAATTTGTCTTCAATGAAAAAACACAAAGTAGAATGAAGCAAAAAATAAAACATTGATCATTTCACACAAAACTCCAAAAATGGGCCAGACAAAAGTATTGGCACCCTCAGCCTAATACTTGGTTGCACAACCTTTAGCCAAAATATCTGCGATCAACCGCTTCCGGTAACCATCAATGAGTTTCTTACAATGCTCTGCTGGAATTGTAGACCATTCTTCTTTGGCAAACTGCTCCAGGTCCCTGATATTTGAAGGGTGCCTTCTCCAAACTGCCATTTTCAGATCTCTCCACAGGTGTTCTATGGGATTCAGGTCTGGACTCATTGCTGCCACCTTAGAAGTCTCCAGTGCTTTCTCTCAAACCATTTTCTAGTGCTTTTTGAAGTGTGTTTTGGGTCATTGTCCTGCTGGAAGACCCATGACCTCTGAGAGAGACCCAGCTTTCTCACACGGGGCCCTACATTATCTGCAATATTTGTTGGTAGTCTTCAGACTTCATATGCAAGCACACGGTCAAGCAGTCCAGTGCCAGAGGCAGCAAAGCAACCCCAAAACATCAGGGACCTCCGCCATGTCTGACTGTAGGGACCGTGTTCTTTTCTTTTAATGCTTCTTTTTTGTCTCCTGTAAACTCTATGTTGATGCCTTTGCCCAAAAGCTCTACTTTTGTCTCATCTGACCAGAGAACATTCTTCAAAACGTTTTAGGCTTTCTCAGGTAAGTTTTGGCAAACTCCAGCCTGGCTTTTTTATGTCTCGGGGTAAGAAGTGGGATCTTCCTAGGTATCCTACTATACAATCCCCTTTCATTCAGATGCCGACGGATAGTACAGGTTGACACTGTTGTACCCTCGGACTGCAGGGCAGCTTGAACTTGTTTGGATGTTAGTCGAGGTTCTTTATCCACCATCCGCACAATCTTGCGTTGAAATCTCTTGTCAATTTTTCTTTTCCGTCCACATCTAGGGAGGTTAGCCACAGTGCCATGGGCTTTAAACGTCTTGATGACACTGCGCATGGTAGACACAGGAACATTCAGGTCTTTGGAGATGGACTTGTAGCCTTGAGATTGCTCATGCTTCCTCACAATTTGGTTTCTCAGTCCTCAGACAGTTCTTTGGTCTTCTTTCTTTTCTTCATGTTCAATGTGGTACACACAAAGACACCGGACAGAGGTTGAGTCAACTTTTATCCATGTCAACTGGCTGCAAGTGTGATTTAGTTATTGCCAACACCTGTTAGGTGCCACAGGTAAGTTACAGGTGCTGTTAATTACACAAATTAGATAAGCATCACATGATTTTTCTAACAGTGTCAATACTTTTGTCCACCCCCTTTTTATGTTTGGTGTGGAATTAGATCCAATTTGGCTTTAGGACAATTCTTTTTGAGTTTTTTCATTGAAGACAAATTAAATGAAGATAATAATACCAAAGAATTTGTGATTGCAATCATTTTCAGGAAAAAACTGAGTATTATCTGACAGATTTGCATGGGTGTCAATACTTTTGACCACAACTGTAGAGGGTGCCGAGTCTTAGTGACTCAAGGTAATTTTTGGTGGGTTTTTTATAGTGTTTTATGCTGACCGCAAGAGCATTCTATCCTGTTTTTCCTATATAGCTAGTTTGGCCTCTTTTGCTAAACCTTTTACTCTGCCTGTGTTTGTTTTTCTTTCTCTTGTTTCCCAGTTAATATCTGTGGGGGGGCTTGCTATTCTTTTGGGGTTCTGCTCTGAGGCAAGATAGCTTTTCCTACATCCATCTTTAGGAGCAGTTAGTTCTCCAGCTGTGCAGAGGTGTCTAGGTCTGGTTAGTTACATCCCATGGCTACTTCTAGTTGCGGTGTGTAGTCAGGGATTGCAATCAGTATAGTTACCAATGACTTCTGAGGAATCTGAATGTTACTCCTGAGTCATCGGTTCATAACACTGGCGATCAAGCGTTCCGGAAATCGCCTGACCAAGACTGGAAGTGATCTTGCCTTTCCACATTGCCGCGTCACAAGCCACAACCATATCAGTGATGTGGGCATAGTGTTTGACTGTGGCGAGGAGATAGGGGTGCCAGAGTGTGTTTCACACCGCGCCCTACCATTCCGATTGGCCTACACAACTGCGTTACCATTGGTCATCCTTGTCTGGAAGGCTAGTCAATGCTCGTGTCATGTGTTGAGGCTTCTGCAAGACACTTTGGCGTCACCAAAGTGCCCCACATGACCGCTCGTCTGTAGCTCTGTGACTTTACACTATGAATGGCTATGTGTGCGTCTGTTGTTGAAGTAGGTAAGCTACAAACTACACTATGGACATATGTGCATGGATTGTGTCAGGCCATGGCTGAACTATGTGTGTGCACACATGCTTATACTGGTGGCCATGACAGGGGCTGTGACACACCAATCGGGACATTACTGTTATGTGTGCATAACTATGGTGTGAATCCTGGTGAGTTTTTTTTGGCTAATTTGACAACTAACCACAGTGTAATCATTTTTGAGACCATACTGACCCCTCAATATACCTAAGCGCTGATGGTACTATCCACATGAGAATACAGTGAACAGGTGATGTATTAGCCTTGTGGCACTATACATTAATGTTATGTGTACTGAATATATTTGCATTCCGACATCATTGTGTGGCATGCTATATGTCACACAGCAGGCACCTATTGCCTGTATGTGTAATGTTGGCCATTACATGACTTACAAGATGTAGATGTTGACTTCAGCCTTATTATACAGCTATGTGTGTTCATCTACTGTTAATAAAGCAATGTAGACTTCACCAATACAAACACATAGGTGTGTAGTCTGCAACTTCATGTTGCACTTTGCACACCCTTATGGTACCTTTACACGCCGCGACGGCAGGCTGGATACATCCCGCTACAGGCTACAAATGTAGCTTGTAGCGCCAATGTAGCCCGTCGTAGCGGCGTCTGAAGACGTGACGATACAGCCGGCAACAGATACATCTGTTTCCTAGCTCTGCTCGAAAACTGAAGGCTACAACGCCGATGGTAGCGAGCTGTATCGGCGTCTAAAGAAGCAACGGAAGGGAACTCGGGACAGCCTGCGATGTAGCTAAGGCGTGACCCTGGCTCCGTGTTACCGCGCCCCATGTGCGATCATTGGTGGAAGATGGTGCTTTGCGATTGGTTGTCGCCGCACAGGGCGGCATATTTAAGGAGCTGACGAGTCACACTACACAATTGCTCGAGCGTCATGTATTACTCAGCCTCCTGCGATGCCTGTCCAATCAGGATGTTATGGCTTTGTCCTATCAGCGTACGGACGGCTCGTAATCCACAATTGGAGCACGCCTATGTGATGTCCCTGCTGCACCAGGTACGCCCATAGTAGCTGGTTGTAGCGGTTTGTAAATGAGCTACAGCTGGCTACTTGAGACACCCGGCGATGTAGCTAGCTGTAGATGTAGCGTGGCGTAGCGCACCTTGTCGCGGCGTGTAAAGGTGATGCGTTGACCGTTTGTAACCGTTTGAGCGTGCTCGTGCACGTGAAGTCGCGGGATGTATCCAGCCTGCCGTCGCGGCGTGTAAAGGTACCATAAGGGTACCTTTACACGCGGCTACATTTCTAGGGTGACTACAGGTAACTTACTGGTTGCAGTGAAATCATGGAGAGATTATTCCATTTGTACACAGCAACAAGATAGAACCTTGTCTCCATGATTTCACTGCAACCAGTGAGTTACCTGTAGCCACCCTAGAAATGTAGCCGCGTGTAAAGGTACCCTAAAGATGCAGATGGATGAAGCCTCAACATCATCAATTCAGGGTACCTATCTGTCAGCCTACACTTCCATGTGGTGGTACAGGTTTTATTTGTGTTGGAATGGGGTATGTGTGCATGTGTCAATCACAATTATTCACCACGCAGCCTCGTAATCCGTGCCCGAATGTTGGCAATGCACCCTGGACACTTGTATTTAAGGTCCGCCACCTTCTTCTGGATCTGCTGGGTTGAGCGCTCAACACCCAGTCTCCTCAGCAGTGTCCTCTTCACTTTGCGCAGGATGGTCTGCTTGTGGAGCCGTGGGTGCTGGTGCTGATGGTTGCACCAATAATCCCGCCTGTCCTTGATGTCAATCAGGATGAGCAGCTCTGCCTCACCTCATGCTGAAGCTTTCTGTCCTGACGCCATCGCTATCTCTGCAGGGGAAGGGAAAGCACCTGGAAGGCAGGGTAGAACTTCCAACAACGTCATGACGTCATAGCGCACGCTGGTTACGCCGAGGAGACTTGAGGGCCCAGACAAGTTAAGCCACAACAGAGTGGTGAGCCTTTAATGGATGCTGCAGCGTCACATAATAAACTACAACTAACCACGGGGTGATGGTCGTGTGTAGCAAATGGCACACATACATGCGGTATGAAATATTTTGGGGGCACATATGGTTTGTGATTTGTGTATGGTCAAAAGTTGAAGTTTTTAGCCTCAGTTATTAGCCTATAGCTACAACTTGACATAGGGTCAGGTTTATTATTACCGACCTTTATCTTGATCTCTAGCCATGGCAACTTGAATGATGAATGTTTTGTAAGAAAATCAATCTGGTCCACCACGGTCTTCTCAAAGCCTAGATAAATCCACCAGAGTCTTCTCCAAGCCTAGATAGGTCCACCAGGGTCTTCTCTGAGCCTAGATGGGTCCACCAGGGTCTCGTACAAACCTAGGTATTTTTACCAGAGTTTTCTCCAAACCTACATAGGTCCACCAGGGTTTTCTCTTCCATTATCTTGTAAGTATCAAGCCATTGGGTTGCTGGTCTTTCTCTTCGCCATATTCTTTCTATGCTTCCTACCATGATGTCCTTCTCCAGTGATTGCTCTCTTCGTATGATATGTAGACAAGTCGTATCTTGGTGATCCTTCCTTCCAGTGACATGTTTGGCTTGCTTTGTTCCAGTATTGATGTGTTTGTTCTTCTTCTCATCCAGGGTATTGATAACATCCTTCTCCAGCTCTACATTTTGAAGACGTTGCTTCTTCTTCTGTCTTGTTCCTTTATCATTCAGGTGTCACTTCCATGTGTTACTAAAAGACCAGACTATGTACGAGCCGTGTCTTCAACACCAGTAAAATGCTCCTTGATGTGAAAACCTCGTCCAGTGACTTAATTACTGATTTCCCCATACCTTTTCTCCAATTGACTTCTATTGTCTTCGCTCCATCTTAAGTGATCATTGATCCGAGTAGGTTGAAGTCCTTTACATGTTCCAGTTCCTCACTGTCCATCTCACGTGTCCCGTTGTACCTGGCAGTAGTCAGTATCTTTGTCTTCTTTGTGTTGAGTAGCAGTCCCATGTTGGAGCTTTCCATCTTTGCTCTCTGTAATAAATTCTTAATTCCATCTACACTTGTTGCTATCAGCGTTGTATCGTCTGTGTATTTAAGATTGTTGATGATTCTTCCACCAATTTTGATTCTTCCTTACTTTTTGGCAAGTCTAGTCTTCCTGAAAATAGTTTCTGCATATAAATTGAGGAGAAATGGTGACCGAATGCCACCTTGTGTGACGCCTCGCTCTACTCGCTCTATGAACCATGACACATCAGCATGTTCTGTTCAGACTGTTGCTTCTGGGTCGATGTAAAGGTTCGTAATGAGGTTGATTTGATGGTTCGGCACACCCATATCCTTCATGTTATTCCTAAGTTTCTGGTGATAAACACAGTCAAAGGCTTTGCTGTAGTTGATGATGCAAAAATAGAAAAAATACAGTTCCTTGTTGTATTCTTTGACATTTCCCATTATCCACCTAATGTTAACAATTACATCTCTGGTTCCTCTGCCTTTTCTGAATCCTGCTTGTTTCTCTGGCAGCTCTTTGTCATAGTAAGGCTGTAGCTGTCTTTGTAGCATCTTTAGTAGTATTTTGCTGGCATGAGGTAAGAGTGCAATAGTCTGATAGTTCCAACAATTAGTAGCATGTCCCTTCTTCGGAATAGGAATGAACACAGAACTTGTCCATTCCAGTCCATTTACCAGTAGTAGATATCTGTTGACACAGGTGTGTGAGTATTATTATTACTAGATGGCGGCCCGATTCTAAAGAATAGTAGGGTAGTCTATATAGTTTATTTACTAATAGTTAAGGAAGTGCAGTGAAATGAATTGTGTGTATCAGCGTGGTCAGCGCTGTGCCGTGGGCAGAGTGGTGAGCGCAGTGCCGTGGGCAGAGTGGTGAGCGCAGTGCCGTGAGCAGAGTGGTCAGCGCAGTGCCGTGGGCAGAGTGGTGAGCGCAGTGCAGTGGGCAGAGGGGTGAGCGCAGTGCCGTGAGCAGAGTGGTCAGTGCAGTGCCGTGGGCAGAGTGGTGAGCGCAGTGCCGTGAACAGAGTGGTCAGCGCAGTGCCGTGGGCAGAGTAGTGAGCGCAGCGCCATGGGCAAGTGGTCAGCGCAGTGCCGTGGCAGAGTCGTCAGCGCAGTGCCGTGGGCAGAGTGGTCAGCGCACACACACACACACACGCACACGCACACAACACACATACACATACACACACTCCGCTATACTTACCACCGGCCGTGCGTCTTCCCCGCCGCCTCGATCCTCAGTCAACATGTCGCCGCCCCCGGAAAACTGGATCCAATATGGCGTCCGGGAAGTCTCGCGAGTAGGGCGTTCAAGGTTATGAAAAGTTGCTTGGAATTGTGGGAGAGGGAGCTAATGAGAGACGATAAGAAAGCTTGCGGTGGTCAGTGCTGTCTTGAAGTCGATGAGGGACTGTTTGTACAAGGCGAGGTACGTTGCGGAGTTGGATTTTTTCCATCTCCGTTCAGCTTCCCTGGATGTCCGTCGAAGTGTGGCGCCCTTGCGACTAAGGTGGCCACAGGTAAGAACTGCAGCCAGGGAGGTGGAGACAATTTTGTATAAACACCTTCACAAACACACCCAACAGACTCAAGACCCAACCCGGAGCCCGGCACTCTAGGCGGGCAAGGGCTGGTAGGGCCAGTCACAGTGGGTGGGATGTAGGCAAGGTGACGGACCGGGTACATAAGGGGAAAACCAGGAAGTAGCAGTAGTAGGCCAGAGGGTGCCGAGCAGTAAAGACTAGAACTAAGCCAGTATAGCTGGGCCAGTGAGGAAAACAGCAGCGGTGCCAGAGGACGACTGAAAGGAGGGATCCCCTATGTACGCCGTAGTCACACAGGTAGGAAAGATCCTGGTGATCCCCTCAAATATAGGGACATTGGAAGGCTAGGCCTGATCCAGAGAGTCGGCTCTGAGGTGACCGCAGCTACAAGCCGGATCACAGACATTCCGGCGGGGAGATGCAGATTCCAAGTCTGATTTCCTAACACAAGTGCGGAAGGTAAAGTGGCATATAGGGCTCAGAGCTTACTTACCCACACACAGGGAGAAGCCACACAAGAACCCGAGTGACCTACCACACCACGCATAAGGGAAGAAGAAGTAAAGAGAGGCCTGAATGGTATTCTGAAGGAGAAGGGTCTTAAGGCAGAAACCTGGCTGCAGTAGAGCTAACTGAAAGTGTGGAGTTAACTTGTGGGAAACTGAAACAGCTTTGTGAACTGGTTGAACTGGGAACTGTACTGAGAAGTTGTGAAGAACTTAAGTAAAACCCAGTGAACCCTGCCAGAGTCTACAGTGTTTGCTTCCTTGCATGATAAACTGTTATATACCCTGTCAGGAGCAGCCTGACCCACGGCAGGATCATCCATCCGGCTGCAGCACCATCCATCCTCCTGGCAGAAGCAGGCAGCAGCGGTGGTCCCCCATTGACCACAACCCGTGGGTGGCATCACGACTATCCTTGTAAATAACCCCTTTACTTATGGGCTCGGGACACGGTCCGGACCAAGACCGCTGTGATAACCCCCATGATACCCCGGTCCGGTACCGAGTACCCCGTCCCAGTGGGCTCCACAGAAATTTTTTGGTGCTGGTAGTGAACCAGGGTTGTCTGTGTGCATAGGTTTTGTTGTATGAGAGAGGGGCGTCCTGGTCAAGGGCTGTGCGAGAGTGGTGTTGCAGAGGGTGGTGGCAGTGGCAGCGTCATGAGAGGAGGCTAAGTCAGAGAGAGGGAGGAGGGACTCGGAGAATGAGTGGAAGTTAATGAGCTTGAGGTTTCTTCGGGGTGATGGAGTTTCCGGTGAGGGGGGGAGCGTGGTGGTGGGGGGGGAGAGGGCGGAGAAGGTCAGCAGGTTGTGGTCGGATAGGAGGGGGGTTGAGTTTGCGAGGTCGGTGAGGGAACAGAGGCGGGTGAAGACAAGGTCTAGTGTTTGACTGCTATTGTGTGTGGCTGAGGAGGACCATTGGGAGAGGCCGAAGGAGGAGGTTAGAGAGAGGAGTCTTGAGGCAGCAGCGTGGGGTTTATCAATGCGGATGTTGAAGTCGCCCATGATGATGGTGGAGACGTCAGAGGAGAGGAGGTGGAGAAGCCAGGTGAAATGGTCGAAGAAGGTGGACGAGGATCCTGGAGGGCGGTAGACGACAGCCAGTTAGAGGTTGCAGGGGGAGAAGATACGCACGGAGTGTGCCTCAATGGGGGGGGGCGGGAGCTAGAGGAGGGATGGTGTAATTGGGGTGAAGGAGCAGCTGTCGGCCAGGAGTAGGCCAACACCTCCGCCGCGGGTGTTGGTGGGGCGGGGGGTGTGAAAGAGGGTGAGTCCGCCATAGGAGAGGGCGGTAGGGGAGGTTGTGTCGGAGGGGGTGAGCCATGTTTCGGTAATGCCAAGGAAGAGAGTTTTTTGGTGATGAAGAGGTCGTGGATGAAGGTGAGTTTATTGCATACTGAGCGGGAATTCCAGAGTGCGCCAGAAAGGAGGATTGGGGGCGGGGTGGCTTGGGGGATGGGTGTAAGGTTGCAGGGGTTGCGGATGTTAATGGGGGGAGTGGGCGTGGGCTAGGGGTGATTGTGTTGGGGAGACCGGGATTAGGGGAGATGTCACCAGCAAATAGGAGGAGGAGGGAGAGGGTCAGGAGGAGGGGGCATGAGAGCTTGCGAGGTGGGCGGGCATGTTTAGAGATAAAGGTTTCGGTGTGGAGGAAGAGTTCAGAGGAGTGGGTGAGATGGCTGGGTAGGATGGAGGGGGAGAGTGTTATTGTGTTGTTGGGAGGAGAACAGAGGGGGTTGTAGGAAGTGGAGTAGGATAGGAGTGATTGTAAAGAAAAGGGAAAACATTGCATGGGGTATAGGATTCAGTGGGAGTGAGAGGTAGAGAAGGGGGTGAGATGAAGGTTGGGAGTGGTGTGTGGGGGGGCAACAGCAGCTGAGAGGAGGAGGTGCAGCCGGGGTTGGGATGGAGGCAGTGGACAGGAGGACAGGAGCAGCAGGAGGGGTGAGATAGAGGCAGGGGTTTGGAGCAACAGGGGACAGGTGCAGCAGGAAGGGTGTGCAAAGCGGATGAGTGCCAATCAAGTCCAGGCGATCTCAAAGCAAATGAAGGCGTACAGAGTTCAGCAGGTGAAGCTGGGTGATGCGGTGCAGTCAGAGAACAGATGTAGGTACAATAGTGGGGAGGAGATGCAGCCAGGGACGAGATGCAGCCATGGATGAGATGCAGCCGTGGATGAGATGCAGATGTAGCCGTGGATGCAATCAGGTGCTGCTGGGGGCAAGATGCTGAGGTGCAGTCAGAATCCGATGCAGTTGAGGGTCAGATGTAGCCAGGGGGGGGTCCATGCGGCAGAGGAGTCACTCAGACACAGATGAGTTGATAAATATATATATATAATTTGCCAACGATGGATGGATAGTCCAGGAAAAAAAGAAGGGTGCAGTCGCCATTGTAGATCCATGCAAAGTTCAACATGCAGGTGGGAAATATCCGTGATCTTTCCACTCTACATGCAGGAAGTTCTGAATATATCTACAGCTATTGTAGTGGCTTTCTATCCCAGTACCTTCCAGTCATTTCCAGTCCATTTCTAGTGTATTCCAAAGTCTTGTACTTAGGAAGCTGTACTTTGGGAGATGTAGTTTGGGAGATTCATGGATCAGACTAGAGTCTGGATCAGACTCATGGTTCTGATTATATCTATAGCTAAGGGTCATCAGGTGTGAATGAGGGGGTGGGTGGGTATGGACTGACCAGATACTAACAGCTAAGCAGAGGTCATAAAAACAGGGAGGGCCTGAAGGTCATAAAAACAGGGAGGGACATGGTAGAATAATGTGTGTGATGACTTCAACTGATGATTCAGAAGACTTTATGAGCTCTATTGGAATATTATAACATCCCGGTCCTTTATTTTTTGATAAAAGCTTTATCGCAGCAAAGACTTCTTCTTTCAAGATGTTTGGTTCTCTATCATTTCCAGTCTCAGTTTCTTCCCATATCACTGGTTCATTCTTGTACAGATGCCTCGTTTATTCTCTCTGTCGTGCCTTGAGCTGTTGTGACTCAGCTAGTTTGTTCCCATTGAAACCAAAGGACCGTGTTCCGATGATCTGCGCTGCTGTAGAGAAACCAGGAACACACAGGTCTGATGCAATGATGTATTTAAGGCTGACGCGTTTCGGAGCACACTTTGCTCCTTATCACAAGCCAGTCTTCTTTCAGCGATATTGCAAGAAGCGTCCGGTAATGGCTGCTACACTCTCGCTCCTTTCCATTTGCCAGAGATTCATGCCGCCGAGTGATCAGTATCTGGGCCGACAAGGGACTGGGTTCTCAGGTCTCGGGTGGTCCGTGCCCGGGCCTGTGCCCTTGGGTGACAATGAAGAGGGGTATATTTACAGGGATTAAAGTTATTGTCAGTGTGATGGAACTGGCGCTGCTGGGACCTCCGGGGTGATGAGCAGCAGCAAGGTGTTGTAGCTCTCTACAGGAAGAGCGGGTTCCCCGGGTGTGTAGGGTATAATGGTGGAGTGGGGCAGCGTAGTCGTTGTGGTGTGGGACAGGTTGAAGAAGGGACACGCAAACAATAAAGTATTTTTCTGTACCTTTTACTGATGACTTTTGCAGGTACACATGTCCAGGTTGAAGGAGATACCATGGGAGTTCCACAACAAGTGAGGTATTGGCCTCCTTGCTCTTTTCCCTTCTCTTGAGTCTGGCGTGTATAGAACCAAGCCTGACCTTTCTGTGTCTATTACACCTGTGTTGCAGCACTGAGGGCTCTCTCTTGGGCTACCGCTATCTCTCCTGCGGTCCCTGGCTCTCAAATGTAGGTGCTGCGGTTGTCCGGTAACCTAAGCCTCCACGGTGTACTGGTTTCTCTGCTGGACTGATCTCTCTCCCTGTGTGCAGACTCGGTCTCCAGTGACCGATGTTCTTGATGGGGTGAGCCGGGATGGCTTCTCTGCCCCCACTGTAGTGTTCCTGCCTCTGCCTGTCGTCCTCACTCTCTCTGGACCTCGCACTAGCTCTGGAGGTGCACTGGTGTCGGGCCGAGCACAGCTCCGATAACCAGTTTTGCTCACCAGGCTCTGAGCTGGCTTCACAGTGCTTCTAGTGACTGCACACTCTGGCTATCTTCACCCCCAGCACCCATATTTATAAGGGATCTGGCTTAACACCAACCACTCCCCCTACAGGCCTGGAGTGGAAGGTGTTGGGTGTATGTGAGGTACCAGATGTGGAAATCCCTTAGTGAACTAGTTGGTTCCGTGGCTTACCTGGCACAGGGCACCACATCAGCAGCCCAAATTGCTTTTCTCATCAAGGTGTCCTGAAATGTGAGATGGGGCCGCAATATGTCCAACAGTCAGTGAAATACTGTTATAGGCAGTTGGCAAAATGAAAAAAAACTTTTTTGGGTATATTGTGATTGGTGATTTCTTCCTTTCTGGCATGGGTATGGTACTTCCAGGCTGAGTCACATGGTGCTCAGGTCCTGTAGACACATCAATCAAACGGTTTAATGCAGGTCCTTTGTTGTGCAGTTACAGGTGCATAAAAAAAACAGGGAGGGAGTGATGGATCAGCGGATCCACAAACTATAGTGCCGTTTTGCGCTTGTGCGCTTCTACAGGTCTACTACAGGTACACAAGAGCAAATCGGCACCGAAGTCAATTAATCTGCTGATCCATCACCCCCTCCCTGTTTGTATGCACCCGTAACTGCACAATAAAGGACCTGCGTTAAACTGTTTGATCGATGTGACTACAGGACCTGCGCACCATGTGACTCAGCCTGGAAGTACCATACCAATGCCAGGAAGGAACAAATCACCGGTCACAATTTACCCAGAAAATCAGAAGTTTTTTTCATTTTGCCAACTGCATATAACAGCATTTCACTGACTGTTGGACATATTGCGGCCCCATCTCACATTTCAGGACACCTTGATGAGAAAAGCAATTTGGGCTGCTGATCACTCTGCATCATGAACCTCAGGCAAATGGAATGAAGCGAGAGTGTAGCGGCGTTACCGGACGCTGTTTGCAATATCACTGAAAGGGGACTGGCTTATGATCAGGAGCAAAGTGTGCTCCGAAACGCGTCAGAATTAAATACATCATTGCATCAGACCTGTGCGTTCCTGGTTTCTCTACAGCAGCGCAGATCATCAGAACTCTGTCCTTTGGTTTATTTTATATGCCACGTTGCACGTGGAAATGTGAATCCAGCGGCAGCTGTATAAACGCAGATACTGGTTGGGGTCACACAACCAGATCAGGTGAGCACTTTCAACGGGTTTTCACCCTCCTTTTTATAAAGATAAGACCCTAGGCCCTATTTTTCTCTTACATCTTTAAGAGTTTGTTTCCATTGGCATATTTCAGGTTTGCAGATTGCAAATAGATAAGGGTAATTATTCAAATAACTGGGGTGGGGGAGGAGTGTATCTGTTTGGTGGCTTCATGCACCGCAACCCTGTGCTTTGTGGTCAGCTTATCTTTCCACTGAGCCACAGCAGGTACACAATTTCTTGGTGTTTATTATCTGTTATCCTTGTTTTAATCTTTTAAGTTAACAGGTGTTTTATATTTATCCATTTGTCTGTCCCAATCACCTTTTGTGTGCAACTATCTATACCTTCCCCCTGCTAGGGTTTCCTGCTGGTGATATTCTTATGTGGATGTCTAGTCATACTGCCATTGTGTATGCCAGTCAGTGTAATACCTGCTGGTGTTTATCTCTCCGCTGTTTTTGTTCTTGACTCTGATTCTATCTTCTATTTGCAGCTAGGAAGCAGGTGGCATAGTATCTAGCATTAGTTTCATCATCTTTTCACTTTGTTTTACGTGGTTTGTGTTTTCTCATCGCTGGGATCTCTTCCTATCTCTCATTCCTTCTTTATATCAGTAGATGAAATTGCACTATGCTCTGCACTCCGGTTCCTTAGGAGGTATGAGAAACGGCCGTTCAGGTAGCAAAAGGTCTTATAGGCTGCTTTCAGTTTAAAATCCATATGGATCCTTGAATATCAAGGACCACACGGAAAAGGCACGAATCTGTGCCAATGGATGCCAACTGATGCCCAATTTAAACGGATCGTCATGAGTTACCAGGATAGGGGTGGAAGGAGCTGTACCTTGCTTCTGAGCATGCTCAGTACATGCAAAGCAGATCTGTATCATGGATCCGTTTTTTTCCATCCCCCATAGAGCTCCATGTTATTTGATGTGGACAGATACGGATCGGTGTCTGTCCATTGATGTCAGTGTTTTTCAAGGCAGCCCAAAATCGGAACAGTCTCCAATTCTTGGTGCATGAAAAAAACTGACACTAACGGATCAGTGACAAAACGGAGACACACGGAGGCCATAAAGGCCCAATCCGTGCACATAGGATAACATGGGAGGCCAAAACTGATCCGTGGCTATCTTTTTAAAACGGATAGAAACGGATCAGAATTTAGCAGTGTGAAGGCCGTCTGAGTAGCCATTGTTTAGTCTGGGCTTAGGACAATTCTAACCTACACAAGTACCACTAGGGACTGCAGGATCTGAATCTCTAGTCTGTACAGGAACCGGCTAATGCAGTTGCAGTTTTTAGTGCTTGTAGCAAACCAGGTTATATCCAACAAGTCTGACAAGTAGATGCAATGACTGGGGTATAATTCAAAGAGTTACCGCAGATGATGGATTAGTCACATGAGTTTGAAGAGAAAATGATAGCTGATGGAACTGGATTGCGGCAAACTCCAATCCAACTCCAATTTAAGATAACACTGATTAAATTCTCAGAAACTTGTGAAACCCAATGTGGAGTGCCTTACAGGAGGGTGTAGAGCCCAACAATGGAGTCGAGACAGGTGCGTAACACAACAACGTCTAACTGTAAATCCGGCCCGTGGCACTGCTATGTTATGTCTCAGCAAAAAGTGGTTGTGCTCGCTTTAATTGGTATATGAGAAGTTAAAGCAGCATTGACTATTATACAATTTGGCCAGTGGTCAAGGAAGACTTTGTATCCCCCATCCAAGAACAATGGACCTTCTGCTGAATCGTCATTTGAGTGCCATAACTAATTACCAGATATGAAAATCTGGAAGACCTTGGGTTGTTGTATGAGGATAAAACCGATCGATGCAGTAGAGGGATGACAGATGTCCTCCTCTTTTATAGGAGTCCTCAGATACCCTCAAACTTACGAAAACCAACAATGAACATCAGATCCGTTTGTCATCACCCTTTTTTTTTCCATCTTCCTACTTCATCGTCTAAGTCTTAGTAATGATCAAATAATGTAGAATGTCTCCGCTGTCATTATTTCAGTATGGGAACTCAATCTGACGTGGGCAAACAAGCATCTTTCGTTAAGCGGCACGTTTGCAAGTTGTTTCCATGTCATAATGTATTCCCGTCATTAAGTGAAACCCAAGCTCTTCTGGCCCTTTGTGCGTTTCTAGAAATGGATTAATATTAAAGGACGGTAACATGAAATTTCACGACGAGTACTTAGCGAGAAGCTCATCTATTTTGCTGTAAAATTGTGGATTCTTGACATAAGGCACAAAAGTGAACCGAGCAATCTGTCAGCGCAGGAACAGGCAGCCTAATTTGCCCTAACTGCCAACATTCTTCCTTTTCAGCGATCTGACAACTTCTGTCAAGTGTTAAGCTCAGAGCGTAAACACGAAATACAATGGGCAACATTTGGTTTTATGATTTCTCGGGAATAACGCTTAGCTGCGTTAAAAAGAAGAAGGGGTCACTCACCTGAAAGAAGCGGTAAGGATCCTCACCTGATATTCACCTGATTTTGTACCATGGGAGGCCATTGAATTTCATGCAAAAGTTAATTACCTTGCTGGTAAAACTTGACCATAATTCCAATGAGCAGATGCAAGACCCTGACACAAATTTTGCATTAGGGTTTGGGAGCTTCAAGTGACATCTTTGTTACCCTCTACAATCCCTGGAGTAGTTAAGGGAACCAACCACCCCAAATGACCCCCCCGGACTGTTTATATAGGTCCCTACATTCAGCACACCCATTTGCTGCAAGCGTTTTTGCTAAAAAAACTGTTTTAGAGAAGTGAAGATCTACCTTTGTAAAGTTTAAAACATTATGACGAGTGGGCGTTACTTAACTCGATCTCCAGCCTGTTGCAGATGCCAGTCATCCTCCTCTACCCCATCGCAGCAGTGAAGCCCAGCCCTTCTTCTCGTCACAGCCTGGTGCACGGGATCTCATGCCCGTGCACACGTCATCAGCTAGAGCCGGGTCGCGAGCACACGCTCTGACTTCCTGCATTAATCCACAGCTGAGCGCAGGAAGTCAGAGCGTGTGCTCGCGAGCCGGCTCTAGCTGATGATGTGTGCACGGGCATGAGATCCCGTGCACCAGGCTGTGACGAGAAGAAAGGGCTGGGCTTCACTGCTGCAATGGGGTAGAGGAGGATGACTGGCATCTGCAACACGGCTGGAGATCGAGTTAAGTAACGCCCACTCGTCCTAATGTTTTAAACTTTACAAAGGTATATCTTCACTTCTCTAAAACTGTTTTTTTAGCAAAAACGCTTGCAGCAAATGGGTGTGCTGGGTGTAGTGACCTATATAAACAGTCCGGGGGGGTCATTTGGGGTGGTTGGTTCCCTTTAATCCTTGGAAAATTAACCTCCAAAATCTCAAGGTAGTTCCCCACTTTATATAAGCCAGATAACCTTTAACAGTATTCTATCATTTAATATGCCTCAGGATTTGATCCGGTGACCCTGTGCTGTGTGATAAGATTTCTTCTCCGCTGAGCCACTGCAGGTCCTACCTCTATTCAAGTGCTAATTATCTTTTACCTTTGTTTCATTGACCAGGTGTTTTTATTTAGTCTTCCCTTCTATAACAGGTTTTCATCATATCTTTTACATATGTTATGCCTTGGGATTCAATCTGGCAACATTGTGCTGTGTTATTAGCTTCTTTCTCCATTGAGCCACAGCATGTTATGAATCTGTGCAAGTGCTGATTATCTTTTACCTTTGCTTATTCACGAGGTGTTTTCTTTTACTAATTTAGTCTTCCTTTTATAACAGACTTCATCATATCATATACATATTTCATGCCTTGGGATTCAATCTGCAACATTGTGCTGTGTTATTGGCGTCCTTCTCCACTGAGCCACAGCAGGCTCTGTCTTTGTCCAATAGCTGATTATTTTTTACCTTTGTTTCATTCTTTTTCAGGCACCAAGTGTTTTCATTTAGTCTGCTCTTCTATGACAGGTTTTCATCATATTGTATACATATGTCATGCCTTGAGAGTCAATCCAATGACACTGTGTGTGTCACTGGATTCCTTCTGCGCTGAGCCACAGCAGGTTCTGCCTCATTCAAGTGCTGATTATCTTTTACCTTTAGTTTCATTCTTTTTTAGTCACCAGGTGTTTTCATTTAGTCTGCCCTTCTATAAGAGATTTTCATCATATAGTATACATATGTCACGCCTCGGGATTCAATCCAGCAACCCTGTTCTGTGTTATTTATTGGCTTCCTTCTCTGTGAGCTACAGCAGGTTGTCTATGTCCGAGTGCTGATTAACTTTTACCTTGTTTTCATTCTTTTTCAGTTACCAGGTATTTTCATTTATTCATTTATTCTGCCCTATCACATCACAGGTGCAGCTATTTATTCCATTCCCTCTCTGGTATTCAGTGCTGGTTATATTCCTAAGTGGATCCTGCTTAGAGTTCCAGCCATATTGCCCCATATATGCCAAGAGTTTATTCTTACCAGATAGAGAGCAGTTAGGGGTTTTGCCACTGTGTATGCATGTTTTATGTTTCATCACCTTGGGTTGTCTTCTATCCCTTTTCTTTTCTGAGTCATAGTGCTTAATAACATTCAAATAGAATATTAAGGTTTTAAAAATAACTGTTGTTTCAAATTTTATTTCACAAATTAAAAGTAATCATGAAAATTAGCAACTTTGTAACAAATCTTATCAGGCAAATCTGCTTCTTCCTTCTCCTTGAGTGATCATTTATTCTCAATTCATGGTTAAAACATGTAAGATCTGCACAGAAGACACTGAGACAGAAGATGACAGTTGGTGTTTCTAATATTCTATGGAAGAGGAGCTAGAGGTAACACAGACATTGTATGGAGGATGGAGGAGCTACAGGTAACAGGGACATTCTATGGAGGAAGAGCTAGAGGTAACATAGACATTCAATGGAGGAGGGAGGAGCTAGAGGTAACACGGAAATTCTATGGAGGAAGGAGCTACAGGTAACAGGGACATTCTATTGAGGAGGAGGAGCTAAAGGTAATATGGACATTCTATGGAGGAGGGAGGAGCTAGAGGTAACACAGATATTGTATGGAGGAGGAAGGAGCTACAGGTAACAGGGACATTCTATTGAGGAGGAGGAGCTAGAGGTAACATAGACATTCAATGGAGGAGGGAGGAGCTAGAGGTAACACAGATATTGTATGGAGGAGGGAGGAGCTAGAGGTTACACAGACATTCTATGGAGGAGGAGATAGAGGTAACACGGACATTCTATTGAGGAGGAGGAGCTAGAGGTAACATAGACATTCAATGGACGAGGAGGAGCTAGAGGTAACATAAACATTCAATGGAGGAGGGAGGAGCTAGAGGTAACACAAACATTCTATGGAGCAGGAGCTAGAGGTAACATAGACATTCAATGGACGAGGAGGAGCTAGAGGTAACATAAACATTCAATGGAGGAGGGAGGAGCTAGAGGTAACACAGACATTCTATGGAGGAGCTAGAGGTAACACAGACATTCTATGGAGGAGGGAGGAGCTAGAGGTAACACAGACATTGTATGGAGGAGGGAGGAGCTAGAGGTAACACAGACATTCTATGGAAAGGGAGGAGCTAGAGGTAACACAGATATTCTATGGAGAGGGAGGAGCTAGTGGTAATATGGAAATTCTATGGAGGAGAGAGGAGCTAGCGGTAACATGGAAATTCTAAGGAGGAGAAAGGAGTTAGAGGTAACACATACATTCTATGGAGGGGGAGGAGCTAGAGGTAACATCGACATTCTATGGAGGGGAGGAGCTAGAGGTAACATTTATATTCTATGGAAGGGTGCAGCTAGAGGTAACATGGACATTCTATGGAGGGGGAGGAGCTAGAGGTAACATGGATATTCTATGGAAGAGTGCAGCTAGAGGTAACATGGACATCCTATGGAGGGGGAGGAGCTAGAGGTAACATGGATATTCTATGGAAGGGTGCTGCTAGAGGTAAAACAGACATTCTATGGAGGGGAGAGGAGGTAAAGGCAGGGCCGGCGTTAGGGGCAGGCATCCTAGGCATTTGCCTAGGGCCCCCAAGCTTCAGATGGCCCCCTTGGCCCGGCCAGATGATAGCCGGCGCCGCCGGCGCGGCAGCGCCGCGGCCGCTTGCAGACAGTGCTCTGCACCGCGCTCCGGCTTCATCCGGCTTGACCGGCGCCGGGCGCAGCCGCAGGCGCAGTCGTCACAACAGGAAGCAGCCAGGAAGAAGTCGGAGCGCGGTGCAGACTGGCGAACAGCGGCAGCGGCAGAGAGTAAGTAAGTATGATGATGTGTGTGTCTTCTTTTACAGGGAGGGGAGGAGGGGGCCCCTGTACACAGTCACCAGCAGTGGGCCCTGGGGCCCTATATACACCACCACTGGGCCCTGGGGCCCTGTATACAGCAGCAGTGGGCCCTGGGGCCCTGTATACACCAGCAGTGGGCCCTGGGGCCCTGTATACAGCAACAGTGGGCCCTGGGGCCCTGTATACAGCAGCAGTGGGCCCTGGGGCCCTGTATACAGCAGCAGTGGGCCCTGGGGCCCTGTATACACCACTAGTGGGCCCTGGGGCCCTGTATACACCACCACTGGGCCCTGGGGCCCTGTATACACCACCACTGGGCCCTGGGGCCCTGTATACACCACCACTGGGCCCTGTATACACCACCAGTGGGCCCTGGGGCCCTGTATACACCACCAGTGGGCCCTGGGGCCCTGTATACACCACCACTGGGGCCCCTGTATACACCACCACTGGGGCCCCTGTATACACCACCACTGGGGCCCTGTATACACCACCACTGACTGGGGCCCTGTATACACCATCACTGACTGGGGCCCTGTATACACTACCACTGGGGCCCCTGTATACACCACCACTGGGGCCCCTGTATACACCACCACTGGGGCCCCTGTATACACCACCACTGGGGCCCCTGTATACACCACCACTGGGGCCCTGTATACACCACCACTGACTGGGGCCCTGTATACACCATCACTGACTGGGGCCCTGTATACACCACCACTGGGGCCCCTGTATACACTACCACTGGAGCCCCTGTATACACCACCACTGGGGCCCCTGTATACACCACCACTGGGGCCCCTGTATACACCACCACTGGGGACCCTGTATACACCACCACTGACTGGGGCCCTGTATACACCATCACTGACTGGGGCTCTGTATATACTCCAACGGGGCCCCTGTATACACCACCACTGGGGCACTGTATACACCACCACTGACTGGGGCCCTGTATACACCACCACTGACTGGGGCCCTGTATACACCACCACTGACTGGGGCTGCCTGTATACACCACCACTGGGGCTGCTGTATATACTGCTGGGGCCTGTATATACCACTGGGGAGGCTGCTGTATACCACTGGGGCTGCTGTATATACTGCTGGGGCCTGTATATACCACTGGGGAGGCTGCTGTAATACTGCTGGGGCCTGTATATACCACTGGGGAGGCTGCTGTATACCCACTGGGGCTTGAGTATATTCTGCTGGGGCCTGTATATACAACTGGGGAGGCTTCTGTATACCAATGGGGCTGCAGTATATACTGCTGGGGCCTGTATATACAACTGGGGAGGCTGCTGTATACCACTGGGGCTGCTGTATATACTGCTGGGGCCTGTATATACCACTGGGGAGGCTGCTGTAATACTGCTGGGGCCTGTATATACCACTGGGGAGGCTGCTGTATACCACTGGGGCTTGAGTATATTCTGCTGGGGCCTGTATATACAACTGGGGAGGCTTCTGTATACCACTGGGGCTGCAGTATATTCTGCTGGGGCCTGTATATACAACTGGGGAGACTTCTGTATACCACTGGGGCTGCAGTATATACTGCTGGGGCCTGTATATACAACTGGGGAGGCTGCTGTATACCACTGGGGCTGCTGTATATACTGCTGGGGCCTGTATATACCACTGGGGAGGCTGCTGTAATACTGCTGGGGCCTGTATATACCACTGGGGAGGCTGCTGTATACCACTGGGGCTTGAGTATATTCTGCTGGGGCCTGTATATACAACTGGGGAGGCTTCTGTATACCACTGGGGCTGCAGTATATACTGCTGGGGCCTGTATATACAACTGGGGAGGCTGCTGTATACCACTGGGGCTGCTGTATATACTGCTGGGGCCTGTATATACCACTGGGGAGGCTGCTGTAATACTGCTGGGGCCTGTGTATACCACTGGGGAGGCTGCTGTAATACTGCTGGGGCCTGTATATAGCACTGGGGAGGCTGCTGTATATACTGCTGGAGCCTGTATATAGCACTGGGGAGGCTGCTGTATATACTGCTGGGGACTGTATATACCACTGGGGAGGCTGCTGTAATACTGCTGGGCCTGTATATACAACTGGGGAGACTTCTGTATACCACTGGGGCTGCAGTATATACTGCTGGGGCCTGTATATACAACTGGGGAGGCTGCTGTATACCACTGGGGTGCTGTATATACTGCTGGGGCCTGTATATACCACTGGGGAGGCTGCTGTAATACTGCTGGGGCCTGTATATACCACTGGGGAGGCTGCTGTATACCACTGGGGCTTGAGTATATTCTGCTGGGGCCTGTATATACAACTGGGGAGGCTTCTGTATACCACTGGGGCTGCAGTATATACTGCTGGGGCCTGTATATACAACTGGGGAGGCTGCTGTATACCACTGGGGCTGCTGTATATACTGCTGGGGCCTGTATATACCACTGGGGAGGCTGCTGTAATACTGCTGGGGCCTGTGTATACCACTGGGGAGGCTGCTGTAATACTGCTGGGGCCTGTATATAGCACTGGGGAGGCTGCTGTATATACTGCTGGAGCCTGTATATAGCACTGGGGAGGCTGCTGTATATACTGCTGGGGACTGTATATACCACTGGGGAGGCTGCTGTAATACTGCTGGGGCCTGTGTATACCACTGGGGAGGCTGCTGTAATACTGCTGGGGCCTGTATATAGCACTGGGGAGGCTGCTGGATACCACTGGGGCTGCTGTATATACTACTGGGGCCTGTATATACCACTGGGGCTGCTGTATATACTGTATACAACTGTACGGGTACTATTTTTATTTCATAGTTTGGGGCCCCACTCTCAATCTCGCCTAGGGCCCCACTTGGTCTAAAACCGGCCCTGGGTAAAGGGAACACAGACATTGTATGGAGGATGAGGAACTAGAGGTAACATGGACATTCTATAGAGGGAGGAGCTAGAGGTAACATGGACATTCTATGGAGAGGATGAGTTAGAGGCCAACACACCTTCTGCTGTAAGGTCTCTCCATAGAACCTTATGGGCACCAACTGTCATCTCAAGGGAGGCACAGTGGCTTAATGGTTAGCACTGCAGCCTTGCAGTGCTGGGTTCAATTCCCACCAATGACAACATCTGCAAAGGAGTGTGTATGCTCTCCTTGTGTTTGCGTGGGTTTCCTTCTCTGCACTTCGGTTTCCTCCCACACTTGAAAGACAGACTGATAGGATGTTTAGATTGTGAGCCCCAATGAGGACAGTGTTGCAAATGCATGCAAAGCACTAATAGCGCTATATAAATGAATACATATTATTATTATCTCAGTAATAGGAAAAACTGAATTCACAGAAACATTTTACCTGTGAATTGACAATATTGAGAATATAAGATCAGTCCAAAAGGAGAAAGAAGCGGATGTCTGTAATAAGGTACCTTCTTTTGCAGATTATAAAACGCACCTCAAATTAACACGAGGAAAAGAGGAAAAAATGTATGGGGATCCATTTTATAATCTTAAAATCTGTTTTATAGGTGAGTGTAGATTACAGGAGGAGAGGGGGTGCAGTGACAGTGGAGCGGGTCACAGGAGGAAGGGTCGCCGCTACAGGAAGCCAGCGGTGGCACCAGTGGGGCGTTGCTGCGGGCCCTGAGCGAGGAGGATGGGGTGTCACGGTGGCGCAATGTGGGCACCATTGATCTGCCGGTGGTGGATGCGATGGACTTCAGGAAAATAGCTGCAGAAGTGGCGCGTACGCAGAATGGGATCTTGGTGAGCCGATATCTCAATTTGCGCATGTGCCACCTCCTTAGCCATTTGAAGCAATGCATGCACAGGTTGAAATGTCTCCTCTCCGAGATCTTAATCTGCGCACGTGCCGCCATTTTCCTGAAGTCTATCCCGTTATAGGCAACCCATGCACATATTGAGATCTATAATCTCTGAGATCTAGATCTTAATCTGCACACATTTTCCCAAAGTCCATTGGATTCTACACTGGCATATCAATGGCACCCACCTCATACCGCTGCGACACCCCCATCACCCGAGCTCCACGTTCACAGCATCACTCCATCGCTGAATTCCTGCACTACACCCCCCTTGTGACCCCACTACACCGCTGCCACATCCCCCTGGTAACATATATCTGGATTGTAAGACGCAACCCTATCTTCTCCCCAATTATGGAGGAAAAAAGGTCTTATAATCTGCAAAACATGGAATATTACCATTTCTCATTTTCATGTGCACTATTAATTTATGTGATAAAAATAAATTCTTGCAATTCTTTTTTCTACTTCTAGATTTGTTCCGTCTACAATGGAGTCATTCCGGCAATCATCACCTACTTTCTGGAGAGTTGTTCGTAGCCCTAGATCCACCTGCCCTTCCCTAACATTATATCACCCCCAGCCCATTAGAAATCCAATCACTTAGAATAAACTGTCGCATGAGTTAATTTGCAGAGAAAGGAACGAGCTGCGACACCTGAACCCGGGGGCCGACTAATTGGAAGAAAAATTTGCCGAAAGAAGACATGTTCCTGTCCCGAGATCTCAGAAGATTCTTTACTTATTTTTCTCTTTCTAACAGTCGGATTAACTAAAAAAAAAATCTTCAATTGGTTTAATATTCTTTAAAATCAAAAGCAAGAGGAATAAGAAATGTGCGAAATGCTGAGCTTGACAGATTTATGTCTTTTTCCACCTCAGTAACTGTGTAACTATGTAATTAAAGCCGAGAATCTGGTAATATAGAATTTCATGTGGAGTCAGCAGTGTGATGTAAGGACAGCTTCGGGCTGAGGCTGCACCGGATGAAGGAGACCGATAAGGAGGATTAATGCTCGGCCGCCGGTGATGAGGCCAAACCGTCCTTTTATATGGTAATATTTGGCTTCACTAATATTGGGACTGTCACACCGAGGGCTAAAATAGTGGCGAAAATGTTATCAGACGTGTACCAGATTCGGCGTAGCGGTGCACAGAGGTAATTACCATGTCTACGTACTGCTACAAAATTCAGTCAATAAACAAAAACTGGACATTTTTAAAACCATTTTTTATGTTCATATATATCTCAAATAAAAAAACGACATGCAGATTAATGTATTGTCATGGCAAGGATTGTCCAGGTGTGGGGTGGTAGAGGTTCTGCCGGCGGTGCCAGCACCCGTTCACCAGGGGTCTACGTTAAGGCTCATGAGACTCTTTGATAGATCTGGTGGTGGAGGTTAGCTCCCGTGGCGCCCCTGCGACCAGGAGGCCACATAGGGAACTGCAGCCAGGTAAGATAGAAAGACAGTTGCACCACAACACCCTCACAGATAGCCCATACAACCACTAGAGAGCAGCACCCAACCCGGAGCCCGGGAACTCTAGGCGGGCAAGGGGTGGTGGGTTTAGAGATAGTGGGTGGGCCAGCAAGCAAGTCAGGTGACAGAGGGTAGATATAGAGTAGGGGAAGAGGAAGGAGTCAGTAGGCCCAGGGTGCTGAGCAGCCAAGACACAGACCAGCAGCAGGCTGAGAAGCACGGCACAGGCTGAAAGACAGCAGTAGGCCGGTGTATGCTGAGACGAAAAGACAAGAAGCACACGTCCTGAAAGAGTGGGGTGGAAGGAGCGCAGAATCTGGAGAGCCAGTGCGAGCCACAGAGAGAAAGCTTATCCGGAGCCAGCACCCCAGGAGTGTGAGGGAAGAGAGGACCAGCAGCACTGGGTCCTAGAAACACGGCTGAGACGGCAGACTGCAGGCGTAGTAGCCCTCCTATTGAACCTGAAGTACACGGTAGAAGGAGCCTGATAGAGCCTAGCACAGCAGGACTATTGGAGGTTAGGCTAGCAGCAGAGTGTTGGTTCTGAAGGGGACCCAGATTAACCGACGGGGAACTCTAGCTTTAAGTTAGGGTTCCTACCCCAAAGGACAGGCAGCTCAGTGGCAACCAGGAGGGCCCACAGGGGCCCGAGCCACCGCCATACTGTCTGGAGACGCACACCAAGAGAGAGAGAGAGAGAGCCAAAGCCTGGAAAGGACAGAGAAAGAGTGAGGGGTCACAGAAAGGAACAACCTGGCTGCAGGGAGTAAAGGAACCCGGAGGGGAGAGATGTGCCCGTGTAAAGACGTGTAACTGGAACTGTGACTGAACTGTAACTGAGAAAGCTGAGAAGTAAACACAGTGAAGGTGAACCCTGCCTCTGACTCCCTTGCATGATTCTGCCTGCACATGATTCCCTCCAACAGGCCTGCAGAGGATTACTACCTGAAGAGCCACAGCCTGTCAGCTCTGACACTGGGAGAAGAATTCTGCAGCATCAGGACAGTAAGTGCAATGCACCCATCACCAGCCTGCACCATACCCTACACCATAGACTTTATCATCACTGCCCCGGGGAACCCAGTTCTACCCGCGGAGAACTATTCCAACTTAGCTGCCATAACATCATCCCCGGAGGTTCTGCAGCAGCGGTGGTCCTACTACCGTGTTTCCCCGAAAGTAGGGCGCCCCCGAAAGTAAGGCATGCTTGGGGGGGCGCCCTACCTTCTAATATAAGGCACCCCCCCGAATGTAAGGCGTACCTGAGGACTGTGCTGGTCCCCCGCTCTCTGGTGGTCCCCCGCTCTCCGGTGGCCCCCTCCGCTCTCTGGTGGTCCCCCGCTCTCCGGTGGCCCCCTCCGCTCTCTGGTGGCCCCCCACTCTCCAGCGGCCCCCACTCTCCTGATTCTCGCTGTAGCTGCCAAACTCCGCCCAGGTCAGGAGCCCTGCGCCAATTACAGCGCAGGAACCGTGACCCAATCACAGCCCAGGAACCGCAAGCCAATCCGCGGCCAGCTGACATCGTGCATGGCCTCTGATTGGCTAGCGGTTCCTGGGCTGTGATTGGCTCACGGTTCCTGCGCTGTAATTGGCGCAGGGCTCCTGACCTGGGCGGAGTTTGGCAGCTACAGTGGGAAGAAGGAGAGCGGTGGGACGCCGGAGAGCAGGGGGGGGGGCCACCGGAGAGCGGAGGCCAGCTGGAGGACGGGGGACCACCGGAAAGCGGAGGCCAGCGGGGAGAGCGCGGACACCGGAGAGCGGGGGCCACCGGAGACCGGTAAAAAACGGTTTGTGTGTATGGGTATGTGTGTGTGTGTGTGTGTGTGTATAGTTATGTGTGTGTATGGGTATGTATGGGTGTGTGGGGTGTGTGGTATGTATGTGTGTGTGTATGGGTGTGTGGTGTATGTGTGTGTATGGGAGGCTGCAGTGGGATTTGGCTAATATAAGACACCCCCCGAAAGTAAGACATGTCTGTCTTTTTGGACCAAAAAAAAATATAAGACAGTGTCTTACTTTCGGGGAAACACGGTATTGACCACAAGCCGTGGGTGGCGTCACGACTGACATTACCCCTGTAAATACTCCCCTTATTAGTGCCAGGGCCTGGGACACGGTCCGGACCAGGACCCTGTGACATTCCCCAGTAGCAACCCGGTCTGGTACCGAGTACCCCGTCCCAGTGGGCTCGACACTCCCAGCAAGGCCCCCAAGGTATGCAGATGTACAGAGATTACCTCTGTCCCACTACAACAGGTCATGTTTTCAGGATTTCCATAGCACTGCACAGGGATTGGATTCATCACCTGTGCAGGTGACTATATTACCGTATCACTTGTGCAATACTAAGGAAATTCTGAACACATGACCTGTGTGCGGCTCTCGAGGCTTGCAGTTCCCCACCCTCGCCCTAAATGTTAACACCACTCACTGTACCTATTTAGCCTCTTCATCTAAAAGATCTGTCTTTTGGAATGTGGGGAAATAAATGCTGCAATGGGGAGAACAAACTCCATGCCGATGTTATTGGGATTTGAACCCTGTATACAGTCATGGCCAAAAGTATTGACACCCCTGCAATTCTGTAAGATAATACTCAGTTTCTTCCTGAAAATGATTGCAATCACAAATTCTTTGGTATTATTATCTTCATTGAATTTGTCTTCAATGAAAAAACACAAAAAGAACTTTCCTATACCCAAATTTAATATAATTCCACACTAAACATAAAAAAGGGGGTGGACAAAAGTATTGGCACCCTTAGAAAAATCATGTGATGCTTCTCTAACTTGTGTAATTCACAGCACCTGTAACTTACCTGTGGCACCTAACAGGTGTTGGCAATAACTTAATCACACTTTCAGCCAGTTGACATGGATTAAAGTTGACTCAACCTCTGTCCTGTGTCCTTGTGTGTACCACATTGAGCACGGAGAAAAGAAAGAAGACCAAAGAAC
The DNA here is from genome assembly GCA_033576535.1 of Allobates femoralis. Taxonomy (NCBI): domain Eukaryota; kingdom Metazoa; phylum Chordata; class Amphibia; order Anura; family Aromobatidae; genus Allobates; species Allobates femoralis. Next base: position 32,725,611 of record JARQOC010000005.1, read on the forward strand.
TGTCTGGGGATTTGAGAAACCAAATTGTGAGGAAGCATGAGCAATCTCAAGGCTACAAGTCCATCTCCAAAGACCTGAATGTTCCTGTGTCTACCGTGCGCAGTGTCATCAAGACGTTTAAAGCCCATGGCACTGTGGCTAACCTCCCTAGATGTGGACGGAAAAGAAAAATTGACAAGAGATTTCAACGCTAGATTGTGCGGATGGTGGATAAAGAACCTCGACTAACATCCAAACAAGTCCAAGCTGCCCTGCAGTCCGAAGGTACAACAGTGTCAACCCGTACTATCCATCGGCGTCTGAATGAAAAGGGACTGTATGGTAGGAGACCAAGGAAGACCCCACTTCTTACCCCGAGACATAAAAAAGCCAGGCTGGAGTTTGCCAAAACTTACATGAGAAAGCCTAAAACGTTTTGGAAGAATGTTCTCTGGTCAGATGAGACAAAAGTAGAGCTTTATGGGCAAAGGCATCAACATAGAGATTACAGGAGAAAAAAAGAGGCATTCAAAGAAAAGAACACGGTCCCTACAGTCAAACATGGCGGAGGTTCCCTGATGTTTTGGGGTTGCTTTGCTGCCTCTGGCACTGGACTGCTTGACCATGTGCATGGCATTCTGAAGTCTGAAGACTTCCAACAAATTTTGCAGCATAATGTAGGGCCCAGTGTGAGAAAGCTGGGTCTCCCTCAGAGGTCATGGGTCCTCCAGCAGGACAATGACCCAAAACACACTTCAAAAAGCACTAGAAAATGGTTTGAGAGAAAGCACTGGAGACTTCTAAGGTGGCCAGCAATGAGTCACGACCTGAATCCCATAGAACACCTGTGGAGAGATCTAAAAATGGCAGTTTGGAGAAGGCACCCTTCAAATATCAGGGACCTGGAGCAGTTTGCCAAAGAAGAATGGTCTAAAATTCCAGCAGAGCATTGTAAGAAACTCATTGATGGTTACCGGAAGCGGTTGATCGCAGTTATTTTGGCTAAAGGTTGTGCAACCAAGTATTAGGCTGAGGGTGCCAATACTTTTGTCTGGCCCATTTTGGGAGTTTTGTGTGAAATGATCAATGTTTTGCTTTTTGCATCATTCTCTTTTGTGTTTTTTCATTTAAGACAAATTAAATGAAGATAATAATACCAGAGAGTTTGTGATTGCAATCATTTTCAGGAAGAAACTGAGTATTATCTGACAGAATTGAAGGGGTGTCAATACTTTTGGCCATGACTGTATATACAGCGCCTTGTGAAAGTATTTGTCCCGCTTGAACTTTTCAACCTTTTGCCACATTTCAGCCTTCAAATATAAAGATATAAATTCAAACTTTTTGTGAAGAATCAACAAGTGGGACACAATCGTGAAGTGGAACCAAATTTATTGGATATTTTAAACTTTTTAAAAAATAAAAACTGAGGCGTGGGGCGTGCAATATTATTCGGCCCCTTTACTTTCAGTGCAGCAAACTCACTCCAGAAGTTCAGTGCGGATCTCTGAATGATCCAATGTTGTCCTAAATGACTGGCAATGATGAGTTTGTCGACAGGGTATGGGGTACTCGGATACCGGGTCAGGGGGTTACTTCAGTGGGGATCACGGCTGGTCGGTTCCCGATTCTGTGCCCTGGACCCTCAGTGACGGGGTGGAGGTGATGATGGTGGGGGATTTGTAACGTGACATCACCTGTGGTACCTTCAGGCAGCGGGTGAAAGGAGACCAGACACTAGATCAGCTCAAACAGTTCTTTACTTGCACCAGGTGGAAAAGGTTCACAATACAGTTTGATTTAATGGGGATTGTAGCCGCAGATTTTGGAGGCTTTTCCAGAGTCTGTAAGAAGTGTCTCCTTTAATAATTGTCTTGGTCTCTACTTCCAGTGGCTATTGGTTCACTGCTCTCAACCACAATAAAGAGCCTGTTGGCCGGTCCCCAGGTCTGTTACTAAAAGGTACTCCTGACTCCTTTCCCGTACGGACGGGAGCGGTGAGAAGATTAACCCTCCCGCCACCGGTATTTAGTCCTTCCCTTGTTAGTGTCTTGGACACAGTTTGGGACAGAGGTGTGGATTTAGTCTCGTGGTGATGTGGCTCTCTTATGTCGGGCCCACAGCCTGCCAGTCTGCGGTTAGGGCTAAACCGTTAACTAACCGCCTCAGCTCCAGTGTATCGGTATTGACCCGGACTTTCTCCAGCCGGCTCCGACCAGTCTTGGAGTGTCCCCTTCATTGTCAGGGTCACCTCTCTCCTAAGAGGTGCCCTCTTGTCACGGTCGTAGGGTCCCCTGCATCCATCTTCCTTGCTGTCTTTCACCATCTGACTAACTAGCTTCCTGACTGTCACTCCACATCTCCTGCTCCTCTAGGCTCCACCCCCTGGGACCTACTGAATATACGGTCCCCTGTACTAAGGTGGCCTATTGTGTGGGTGTGGGGTGCAGACTCTGTAGGTTTCTCCATATCCACGGCTACGGAGGCACTACACCTTCTGTTTGGGGTGCAGTACCTCCCAAGTTTTAAACATCTCAAGGAGCCACTGTGCAAGCGATCATATTGAAATGGAAGGAGTATCAGACCACTGCAAATCTACAAGACCCGGCCGTCCCTTTAAACTTTCATCTCGAACAAGGAGAAGACTGATCAGAGATGAGGCCAAAAGGCCCATGATCACTCTGGATGAACTGCAGAGATCTACAGCTAAGGTGGGAGAGTCTGTCCATAGGACAACAATCAGCACAAATCTGGCTATTATGGAAGAGTGGCAAGAAGAAGCCATTTCTCACAGATATCCATAAAAAGTCTAGTTTGAAGTTTGCCACAAGCCGCCTGGGATACCCCAAACGTGGAATAAGGGGCTCTGGTCAGAGGAAACAAAAATCAAACTTTTTGGCCACAATACAAAACGATATGTTTGGTGTAAAAGCAACACAGCTCATCACCCTGAAAACACCATCCCCACTGTCAGACATGGTGGTGGCAGCATCATGGTTTGGGCTTTTCTTCAGCAGGGACAGGGAAGAGGTTAAAATTGATGGGAAGATGGACGGAGCCAAATACAGGATCATTCTGGAAGAAAGCCTGCTGGAGTCTGCAAAAGACCTGAGACTGGGACGGAGATTTATCTTCCAACAAGACAATGATCCCAAACATAAAGCAAAATCTACAATGGAATGGTGCAAAAATAAACGTATCCAGGTGTTAGAATGGCCGAGTCACATCCAGACCTGAATCCAATGGAGAATCTGTGGAAAGAGCTGAAAACTGCTGATCACAAACGCCTCAATCCAACCTCACTGAGCTCCAGCTGTTCTGCAAGGAAGAATGAGACAAACCCCAAGAGACTGCAGCTGTAATTGCAGCAAGAGGGGGCGCTACAAATTATTAACTCAAGGGGCCGAATAATATTGCACGCCCCACTGCACAGTTATTTTTGTAAAAAGTTAGAAATATCCAATAAATTTGGTTCCACCTCACGATTGTGTCCCACTTATTGTTGATTCTTCACAAAAAAATGAGAATTTATATCTTTATGTTTGAAGCCTGAAATTTGGCAAACGGTTGAAAAGTTCAAGGGGGTCAAATACTTTAACAAGGCCCTATGTATGTACGGTATATATACATATATATATACATATTACGAGGTAGCGACCCGGGGAACTCGCTTGCGGCATGACAACACAAACCCATGCTTATAATTTAACCAATGTCTACCAGTTTATTTTTGCTCACATACATATCATAACCCGGGTAGCATGTTAGACACATTGCACATTGATTATAAGCACAGTACATAAACACACAACACATTTACATATAACATTACGGAACACATATATTGCACATAAAGTCCTATACTTACCCAGGACCTGTCACCACCTCTCTTTCAAACCCCTGGAGCACTAACAACTGCTCCCATGGTGGTTACGGCCTCCGGCCTATCTACATGTTCCCCATACAGTAGCAGTACATAAATAACCATATTCATCAACGGGCCATGTGGGTCCCAATGGCGGTACAGCCGCCAGGCTTTATTTACCCAGCTCTACACTACCCCGGAATACAGGCACCCTCCGGCCGTGTCTCACCACACGTCTGGGCCAGCCTGGCCGGGGCTCTTTTACACCGCATGTGATCCAACACACAAGCATCTATGGATCACATACGTTCTTTCACACGCTCACAGCCCATCATATAATCATCCATGGACTGTGGCTCCTCTGGGTTCAGAACAAGGACTGAGCAACCTGAGTCAGGGGTACGCCATGCATCCCCCAAGGGCTCTTTCTGGACATATCTCACACACGTCCAGACCAGCGGCCCCTGGTTCAACCACGGTTTCCCCACTGTAGGAGCACTTCTAACCCCCTGCTTCTGACCACCGGTACATACACTTCAACGGGTCCCTTCACTGACTGCTTAGTCAGCCCCCATGGCGGCTATGCCTGCCTGGCACAATTCATACATCTGCCTCCCGTAGGGCTACATACACTCGCTGGGTCTTTTACATAAGCCATAGAATACACATACATTTCAACAGGTCCCTTCACTGACTATTTAGTCAGACCCAATGGTGGCTATGCCGCCTGGCACATTTTACGCACAGAGTACACAGTTCACTCTATCATACGGGAACTGCCTTCTTACCGGGCACGGATCCGGGTCTCGCTACCTGAGTCATGGGTAGACCAAGCATCCCCAAAGGCTCCTTCCCGGACGTATCTCACTATACATCCGGATCAGCGTCCACCTGGTTCAGCCACGGCTTCCCCACTCTAGGAGCTGTCACGACCGCCTGGCCATCGGTATGGAGCTAGCACGCTCCCTTCATGTCCGCACACTACAGAGCCCTGCACTGCTCTGCTCTCACTCAGACTGGATCTCAATCTCTGGCTCAATCTCTCATCTGGTGCTCTCTGGCTGATGAATGTCTTGCTAATGATCATCTCCCATTCAATCAACTGGCAGGCTCTTTATTGTGCCTGCCACGCCCACACTGACACATCCACCTGGGCTGCTATTACTCAGGACACACCCACCTGGGCTGCTACCAATCAGGACACACAGTTCCCACACAGCCGCTCATCAGGCTCATCTATGTGTCAGATCTACAGCACTCACTCTCAGATTTAACTCATTATGTTCCGGGTAGGTTCACACAGCATCATCACAGTAAAACCGGCTAGTGTGGACAGGATCATACCCTGATCCTCCATGTGATGCACCCCGGCAATGGGGACCATGCCAGCGGTGCCTCACATAATATATATGATGCACCCAGGGTCGGATACTCAGAGCTCAGGCTCGCAGTCTGGGATGTCACGGGTGGCTGCCTGAGACTGTGACCCTGGTAGTCAATGGTTAAAGAAAATAAAGAATATATAAGGTCGTGACGCCTACCTGCAGTACCTGGTGATTCTCACCAGCGGCGCTACAGTCCTCCAGTGGTCGATGGTATTGCGGCAATGATGATATAGTCCTCCGTAGGCAGGACTGGACCTCCGGGGCAGCGATTCTGTGGAAGGAATCAGTTTGTACAAGGAAAGATGCAGCAGAGTCGACAAGTCACTTCACCGGGTACTTTACTGAAAAACTTATAGTCATCATTACAGTCATTCAGTGCAGTAAGATGTTACAGCGACAAATGCTACAGGTGCTGCAAGTGGATTTTCTGGTTGGTAGATGGATCCCTCACTGTGTGCCGTTCCTGTTCATTCTTTTCCTTGCCTCCCAGTGGCTGTGAAGTCTGACCTCATGAAGATAGAATCTGACCTCCTGCTGTTCCTTGTCTTTATCTCCCTTGCACCCATCGAGTGAACCTTCTTAGTGATCACCACGGTCGCCTACCGTGGGTCTGATTCCCCTCTGGTGGGCTCTTTGGGAGTCGGGGCCATATCTAAAGATACCTCCGGTCAACGGATTTCTGTGAGCCTTGAAGATTCTCACAGGTGCGGGCTCCGGTACCTGGTTTCCCTTTTGTGGCACCTACATAGTGGGGCGTCACGATATATATATATATATATACATATATATATATAAAGATTGAATTGAGTTTTTTGCAGCCACCACTAGGGTGTGATAAGAAGCATCATTCATACTGGTCTATTATTTAAAGAGGTTGTTCAGCTACCTGGAGAGGCCATTTTTTGAATAAAGTTGTGTCCTATGTAAAATAAAAATAACATATACTCACCTTCTGCACCGCGTGGTACCAGTAACATCAGCATCATGCAGGAGGTGAGTATAAGTGACTTTATGGGCCCACGTGAGCCTTGCAGCCAATCAGCTCACATGCTATAACAATGTCATACTAGACCTGGCGCCAACATCGCAAGACAAGGGGAGTACTTATTTTAAATTGTCCAGAGAGTGGACAGCCCCTTTAATTCAATATATTTGAATATACTGTAAGCTCCTTAGCTCCCACTAGTGGTGGTTGCAGGCATCCACAATTCTTTCATTTGACTAGGCAGAGAATTTGAAATTCTGTATAAAAAATAAATGATCTATATATATATATATATATTTTTAAATGGTGATTAAGATGTTTAAAGCATAACTCCCTGCACTGTCTAACCCCTTTAAGTAGAGGTCACTGATTGTACAACGCCGGCTGCAGTGTAGAGGCCTCTCGATGCTTTCAAGCTCTGCAGCAGGAAATAAGTGAATGTTATAGTATTCATGCTGCTCCAGGGTAAAAATATAAATGAAAAGGCGAAATATGCAGGAATGAGAAGAATTGTCCACATAAGCTGTTTGTTTTCTATATTTTTTTCCTTTGCGTTTTATGCTTAAATAAAATTGATCAGACATATCCCTTTTTCACACTGGCACTAGGTCAGACACAAAACTGATTTTTGTGTGCACGTTGGTCCAGTATGTTCGCATACAAGGAAAGAAGCTCCCTTCATGATTATCAAGGTTTCAGTTGGCTCATTGACCCAATGTAGATACTTATCTCGTCTCCATTTTTCTTCTCTACTGTATGTAAGGATAGTATCTGTTGAGCAGTTCCTGGTATAGACTTGAGTGGGAGACTGGGTACAACTATGCACTTGCTTCAAAGGTGAGAGCATGCAGTTGTGTGATGACAAATCTGCGATTTCATATTTCCGGCCACATTACAACTAGACGTTTATTATGTGAGGCCGTGCACGTCTAATCTGAATGTGGCTGGAAATATAGAAATCTAGAGGTTGCTGACTCCTTGTCAAAACAGTATGTGTCTTCAGTACATTGTTGACTATTCTATCTGTACAATAGAGGGACTCTCGGAGTGTTTTTGAAGCTTCCCAGAAACTTGCACTTCTGGAAGTGTACTTGTTCAAGATTGTAACAATTCCACCACTCATGGTGTCCTATGAATGCTGTGAGTGACAGCTCAGTTGTGCTATGGGAGCAGGGGTGGGCTGGGCTGTCAGTATGGTGAGGGACAGTCCAGTCATCCAATCTATAATACGGGCATGCCAGGCCTTTCTGTATTATCGGCAGCCCATCTACCCTATCTGGCCGGGCCTGTTGGGTTTTCTCCAGGTGTCACCCAACCTGGGTAATTGGCTGAGTTTTTAGGTTGCTGGCACTGATCAGATCACTGCCAGTTGTAGCTTTGCTCAGTGGTATGCTAGTCCTGCACTCTGATTTTCTGATCCTTTGCCTGATCTAGGATTGACCAATAACTAGTTATCCCTTAATGCCTTGATGCACTTTGACCTAGGTTACCTGACCCCGCACTTGGCCCCTGACTATCCATTAGTATTTTCCCTTTTATGCTTGACATACTCTCCTAGTTTTTGAACTTGGACTCCTTGACTTCCATGGCTAACGGATTGTCTATGATAAGTGACTCAGCATTGGAGATGAGCAACCACCCCAGTGTTCGAAGTCGATTCGATTAATCGAATTTGCTGTATGTTCGTCAAATGTTCGTCGAATGTTCATCGAACACTGTCGAAAACCATTGAAAATCAATGTGAAATGTGTTATAATGTTAGTACCAGACGGGGGAGCAACTATAGGGAGGGGGGAGCGCAGCACAGGGAGCAGGGAGCGAAAGACACAGGCGGCAAAGTCGGTGGTGAGAAGAGGACCGCCAACTTTCCTGCTCTGTTCTGCGCTTCCTGCTTTCTGATGCCCCCTCCCTGGATCTGCTCTCCCTGCCTGGCCCCGGCTCTGCGCATGCGCAATGCGCTTATTGAAGCCGGGGCCGATCACGTGATCAAGGCCATAATGCACTGGGGCCGATCACGTGATCGGACCCAGAATACACTAGGGCAGATCACGTGACGGCCCATAATGCACTGCGCCGGCTGTGGCACCGGGCCAGTGCAAAGAGGTGTAGAGGGCGGGAAATTACAATTAATGGGGCTGAGTGGACCCTGAATAATGCCGCCCAGCGGGGCGTGCATTACAAGATGGAGGTGTGAGGAAGGAACAGAGGCCACGCCTACCCAGTCCCCTAACTACGGGGACTGCAGTAAGTTTTATCTTATTTTACACTTCTTTCATAGGGCCACTTTAGATAAGAAAGGGAGAGATAGGGAGCTGCTAGGAAGGTGTAGGGACAGCTAGAGATAGTTTAGGAGCTTAAAATCAGGTGACAGGTTCCCTTTAAATTCACTAGAAATTCATGGCGGTCATGTCTAATATTGGTGTGACCCCATGAATTTCGGGCTTAGGGCCAGCTGATAACACAAAGCTGGCCCTAACCCCTTTATTACCCAGTGAGCCACTGCACTAGGGCCCTGGTTGAGCTGGGTTCAGCGGCAGAAGATGGCGCGTCTCTGAACGCGTCATTTTCTGGGGTGTCTGCAGGCTGCAATTCACAGCGGTGGGTGCCCAGAAAGCTTGGGCCTCCCTGCGCTGCAGATTCCAGACCCCAGCTGCCTAGTTGTATTTGCCTGGACATGGAAATAGCACAGAGCCCCACGTATTTTCTTTTTTATTATTTTATGAAATTGATGAAATAATAATAAAAAAAGGGCTTCCTTCTATTTCTGTTTCCAGGCAGGTACAAATAGGCAGCTGGGGCAGCCTGTTCCTGCCTGCTGTACCTGGCTGGACCAAAAAAATATGGCGAAGCCCACGTCAAATTTTTTTTTGAAAAAATTCATGAAACAAATACATTTAGGGACTGCATCTTTATTAACCTCTCGAGGTCGGAGCACTGCGGCATTGTAAGGGGGTTATCTCAGGTCACCCGAGGATAGCTCAGGTCATGCCACCTGAGCTGTCCTTGGGTGACCTGAGTTAACCCCCCTTAACATGCCGCTGCGCTCCAGCCTCGAGGGGTTAATAAAGATGCAGTCCCTAAATGTATTTTTTTTATTTTTTTTATGAATTTTTCCAAAAAAATATTTTATTGGAAATAAAACAAAAAAAAACACTTAGAGACTCCCTCTTTATTAAAAAATTCCTCTTCTGTCCAACGTAGTCCGGTGGAGTCTTCTTTATTAGCTCAGCTACATCTCTGGTAGAGAACCTCTACCAGAGATGTAGCTGAGCTGTGCAGCCATGGGAAAGTTCATGCATGTGAGTTCATGCTGCATTAACTCACATGAACCTTTCTCCGACAGCACCGCGGCTACTTCAAATGAACAGCTGATCTGCATCGGGCTGATCATTTGAAATAAAAGGCGGGAAAGCCAGCGGTGGGACTTCACCGCTGGCTTTCCTTCTCTGTTCTGCACTCCCCGCTCCCTGATGCCCCCTCATCGTTCCACCCCCGCCGCCTCCCCGCCTGATCCTAAGTTAGGACCAAGCGGGAGGAGCAGATCCAGGGAACGGGGAGGGGGCATCAGGGAGCGGGGAGCACAGCACAGAGCAGGAAAGCCGGTGGTGAAGTCCTCTTCTCACCGCCGGCATCCCCGCCCTGGGCCTTCACTCCCTGCTCCCGATGCTGCGCTCCCCGCCCAGTCCTAACTTAGGATTGGGATGGGAGGCGGCAGGGGGAGCGGAGGATCGGGATGGGAGACTGCGGGGGGCAGTGGATCGGGCTGAATTATTGTTTAAATGCAACTTTTTACTGCCGGCTTTTAAACAATCATGCTCCCATTTCAGCCTTTTCCTCTACCCCCAGACCACTTTATAGGGTCCTTTTGGTGAACGAACAGTTATTGAACATAACCTCAACTGCCGAATTTGAAGCTAATTTTTTGTATTCGTCGGATGACTCAAACACCGCTCAAAACAGCTCGAACGTGAGATTGGCGAACATTTCGAATCGAACATCGCTCATCTCTACTCAGCATCACTGGGATGAGAATATGCTCTATCATCAGACAGAGTCCTGGTGTCCAAGTAGACAATGAGAGGATAGGAATTAGGGCATAGATGAGGGCATAGATGAGAATATGAATGGTGCAAGGTATAGAGGAATGTTGAAAAGGAAGCAAAATAAGCTACAATAAATGTCCCTCCAAGAGAAAATCCATGATCAAAAAGTCAGTGTATGGTGTACGATCTCTCAGTTGCATAGCATAAGCCTCATTTCACAACAACATAGAGCAACGTGTAGCATATCGGCAGGGAGCATGGCTGAGATTGAGACTTTTTTCAGCAACACAGTACTTTCAAAAGGGCTTTGTCTGCTACAGTTGCCCGATCTCTAACCACCAGAATTCTTCCTTTGGGGTATACTCAATGGAAAAGTCTGTTGGGACAAGCCTCACATTTTGGAAGATTTGAAGGAAAAATGTTAAATTGTGTCTATTCATCCCAATATGCTTCAGGAACATGGAGTGCGACATCAATATGTGTCTGTCAGAAACGGAGATCACTCTGACTCAAAAATATTTCCAGAATCCGTCTTTTAATCAACTATCAGTCTACTAAAATAATAGTGCACGCCCTCATCATCTCCACCCTCCACTACTGCAACCTCCTCCTCTGTAACCTCCCTGCTAAAACTCTCACACCTCTTCAATCTGTCCTCAACTCTGCTGTCTGACTAATCCACCTCTCTCCTCGCTATTCCTCCACTTCTCCCCTCTGCAAATCTCTTCACTGGCTCCCAATTCCCCAGCGTATCCATTTCAAACTACTAACATTGACTTACAAATCCGTCTACAATCTCCTCAAGACTTATCCTCAGCATCCCTCATCCTCTGGAACTCTGCACCCAAACTCATCCAACTATCCATTACACTCTCAATTTTCAAGCGGAACCTGAAAACCCATCTATTCAGAACACCTTATTGCCTGCAATGATCACACTGCCACCTGACCTGGCGCTCCACCACCACCAAGCCTGGCACTCTACCACCGGATCTAGTGCTCCACAACCACCAAACCCAGTGCTTCACCACCACCAGACCTGGCACTCCATCACCACCGGAGCTGGCATTCCACCTCCACCCCTGGAGGTGTCACTCCACCACCACTGGACGTAGTGCTCCACCACCGCTGGACCTGGCACTCCACCACCACTGGACCTGGTGCTTCACCACCACCGGACCTGGCACTCCCCCACCACCGGACCTAGTCGTCAACCACCACTGGACCTGGCACTCCACCACCACCAGACCTGGCACTCCATCACCACCGGACCTAGTACTCCACCACCACTGGACCTAGTCCTCCACCACCAGCAGACCTGGCACTCCACCACCACCGGACCTGGCATTCCACCTCCACCCCTGGAGGTGTCACTCCACCACCACTGGACGTAGTGCTCCACCACTGCTGGACCTGGCACTCCACCACCACTGGACCTGGTGCTTCACCACCACAGGACCTGGCACTCCCCCACCACCGGACCTAGTCGTCAACCACCACTGAACCTGGCACTCCACCACCACCAGACCTGGCACTCCATCACCACCGGACCTAGTACTCCACCACCACTGGACCTAGTCCTCCACCACCAGCAGACCTGGCACTCCACCACCACCAGACCTGGCACTCCACCTCCACCAGACCTGTTACTCCACCACCATTGGACCTGGCACTCCACCTCCACCAGACCTGTTACTCCACCACCATTGGACCTGGCACTCCACCACCACCAGACCTGGCACTCTACTACCACCGAACCTGGCACTCCACCACCACTGGACCTGGCATTCCATCACTACCTACTATCTCTCTCCTCGTTATCCCATAGACTGTAAGCCTTCAAGGGCAGCGTCCTCTCTCCACTCTGTATCAGTCTGTCACTTAGTTTGTTCATTGTAATTTTCACTTGTTTTGTATGAATCCCTTTCTTGTGCACAGCATCATGGAATCAATGGTGCTCTATAAAGAAATAATAATCACTCCCAGCGTCTCACGTAATACCATTAATTACATATACATCAAGGTATAAGTCAAAATTTATTTTATTTCAGATTTTTTCAACCTACTACCGAATATTGGAGTGAGTCTCCTCGTATAATACATTCTGTGCAGTAATTAAATGTTGGATCAGACGGTCGGATACATCGGAGAATAACAATGTGTCTGATCACATCTTCATGGCGCAGACCACAGACATTTTATGTCATTGAATTGCAGATTTTAGATTTTTAACAGCATTGATTTTTCTGGTAAAGTTATATGAGGTGAAGAGCTGGGAGCGGCGCGCACTCCAGCGAGCAGGGACCGTGATTGCAGATAAATGACTATTGAGAATGGAAGAGGGGGATTCCGTAATGTAACATCAACGGTATAATGACATCCATCAGAGGAAGACGCTGAATTTACATGAGCAATGTATAGACATTCATATTATTCTCCACACTGCTGTATCTGCTGAAAATACCGAGGGGCAGCGTCTGCTCCAAGGGTGCTGTGTATAGAAGCAGTGGGGGGCATAATCAATTTGCTGTGATTTGTACAGGAGGAGGAGGTGAGCTGTGATATCATGTATTGTGAATGGAGGATCCTGTGGTATCTCCTGTATATAGAGGTGTTATCAGTCATTGTACAGGAGGAGGTGAGCTGTGATATCACCTATTGTGAATGGAGAATCCTGTGTTATCTACTGTATATAGAGGTGTTATCAGTCATTGTACAGGAGGAGGAGGTGAGCTGTGATATCACCTATTGTGAATGGTGGATCCTGTGTTATCTACTGTATATAGAGGTGTTATCAGTCATTGTACAGGAGGAGGTGAGCTGTGATATCACCTATTGTGAATGGAGAATCCTGTGTTATCTACTGTATATAGAGGTGTTATCAGTCATTGTACAGGAGGAGGAGGTGAGCTGTGATATCACCTATTGTGAATGGTGGATCCTGTGTTATCTACTGTATATAGAGGTGTTATCAGTCATTGTACAGGAGGAGGAGGTGAGCTTTGATATCATGTATTGTGAATGGAGGATCCTGTGGTATCTCCTGTATATAGAGGTGTTATCAGTCATTGTACAGGAGGAGGTGAGCTGTGATATCACTTATTGTGAATGGTGGCTCCTGTGTTATCTACTGTATATAGAGGTGTTATCAGTCATTGTACAGGAGGAGGAGGTGAGCTGTGATATCACCTATTGTGAATGGAGGATCCTGTGTTATCTACTGTATATAGAGGTGTTATCAGTCATTGTACAGGAGGAGGTGAGCTGTGATATCATCTATTGTGAATGGTGGATCCTGTGTTATCTACTGTATATAGAGGAGTTATCAGTCATTGTACAGGAGGAGGTGAGCTGTGATATCACCTATTGTGAATGGTGGATCCTGTGTTATCTACTGTATATAGAGGTGTTATCAGTCACTGTACAAGAGGAGGAGGTGAGCTGTGATATCACCTATTGTGAATGGTGGATCCTGTGTTATTTACTGTATATAGAGGTGTTATCAGTCATTGTACAGGAGGAGGAGGTGAGCTGTGATATCATGTATTGTGAATGGAGGATCCTGTGGTATCTCCTGTATATAGAGGTGTTATCAGTCATTGTACAGGAGGAGGTGAGCTGTGATATCACCTATTGTGAATGGTGGATCCTGTCTTATCTACTGTATATAGAGGTGTTATCAGTCATTGTACAGGAGGAGGTGAGCTGTGATATCACCTATTGTGAATGGTGGATCCTGTGTTATCTACTGTATATAGAGGTGTTATCAGTCACTGTACAGGAGGAGGGGTGAGCTGTGATATCACCTATTGTGAATGGTGGATCCTGTGTTATCTACTGTATATAGAGGTGTTATCAGTCATTGTACAGGAGGAGGTGAGCTGTGATATCATCTATTGTGAATGGTGGATCCTGTGTTATCTACTGTATATAGAGGAGTTATCAGTCATTGTACAGGAGGAGGTGAGCTGTGATATCACCTATTGTGAATGGTGGATCCTGTGTTATCTACTGTATATAGAGGTGTTATCAGACATTGTACAGGAGGAGGAGGTGAGCTGTGATATCACCTATTGTGAATGGTGGATCCTGTGTTATCTACTGTATATAGAGGTGTTATCAGTCATTGTACAGGAGGAGGTGAGCTGTGATATCATCTATTGTGAATGGTGGATCCTGTGTTATCTACTGTATATAGAGGAGTTATCAGTCATTGTACAGGAGGAGGTGAGCTGTGATATCACCTATTGTGAATGGTGGATCCTGTGTTATCTCCTGTATATAGAGGTGTTATCAGTCATTGTACAGGAGGAGGAGGTGAGCTGTGATATCACCTATTGTGAATGGTGGATCCTGTGTTATCTACTGTATATAGAGGTGTTATCAGTCATTGTACAGGAGGAGGAGGTAAGCTGTGATATCACCTATTGTGAATGGTGGATCCTGTGTTATCTACTGTATATAGTGGTGTTATCAGTCATTGTACAGGAGGAGGAGATGAGCTGTGATATCACCTATTGTGAATGGTGGATCCTGTGTTATCTACTGTATATAGAGGTGTTATCAGTCATTGTACAGAAGGAAGAGGTGAGCTGTGATATCACCTATTGTGAATGGTGGATCCTGTGTTATCTACTGTATATAGAGGTATTATCAGTCATTGTACAGGAGGAGGTGAGCTGTGATATCACCTATTGTGAATGGTGGATCCTGTGTTATCTACTGTATATAGAGGTGTTATCAGTCATTGTACAGGAGGAGGAGGTGAGCTGTGATATCACCTATTGTGAATGGTGGATCCTGTGTTATCTACTGTATATTCAGGTGTTATCAGTCATTGTACAGGAGGAGGAGGTGAGCTGTGATATCACCTATTGTGAATGGTGGATCCTGTGTTATCTACTGTATATAGAGGTGTTATCAGTCATTGTACAGGAGGAGGTGAGCTGTGATATCACCTATTGTGAATGGTGGATCCTGTGTTATCTACTGTATATAGAGGTGTTATCAGTTATTGTACAGAAGAAGGTGAGCTGTGATATCAACTCTTGTGAATGGTGGATCCTGTGTTATCTACTGTATATAGAGATTTTATCAGTCATTGTCCAGGAGGAGGAGGTGAGCTGTGATATCACCTATTGTGAATGGTGGATCCTGTGTTATCTACTGTATATAGAGGTGTTATCAGTCATTGTACTGGAGGAGGAGGTGAGCTGTGATATCACCTATTGTGAATGGTGGATCCTGTGTTATCTACCTTATATAAGATTATTAGACGAATAATTGGCTCAGTAGTCAGTGTGAACACTGCAAAATTTCAGTATTACTCTTTAAATTAGCTGGAAATTTATTAAAATACCACACTAGCAAAAATGTGTAAATAATATATTTAACATAAAATTGTGAACTAACTTTTTTAATAGGAGGGCACGTTTTATTTTTTCACTCTCTATTTAACCTCAATTTTTGCAAAAACTAACAATCATTTTGAATGACACCATTCAGTTTAATTCGTGGGTTTATTTATTGGATAGTGATATTATGATATTTTTATTACTATTATTTTGGGGTTACATTCATTGTTCTGATCTTAGTGTGTTGCATTTTGGGTACCTTTCTGCAAGCAAACTGTGTGAACCGGACAGCCCCGTATCCGAATTTGCCCCTCCCCCATGTCTCTCTATGGGGCCAGATGGCTGTTATTTGCCATCCGGTTTGGGGCTTTTCTGGGAGGATCCGATTTTGTCCGATTTTTGCACCGGACACAAAACCAGAGTCTATAGCATTTTTTGTGTCCAATGCAAAAATCGAACAAAACCGGATCCTCCCAGATTCGGCGCCCATAGCACCGTCTGTGGGCGCCGGATCATGCCGGATTCGGCAGAAAATCATGCTGGTTCCTGGACGCCTGGTGCTGAAAGAGTGGTGGCTGTTAAAAGCAGCTGATGCTGAATTTCAGCACCTGGAGAGCTTCACGGCTGAAATTTCAGCTCCCCTGCAGCCGCGGTACTGAAATGTCAGCAGTGGACAGCGCCAGCAATGAAGCCTGCAAAAAGAAGTTTCTGCTTGTCTGTGGCTGGTGGCTGTCAGGCTCTGACCGTGGCTGTCAGGTTCTGTCCGTGGCTGTCAGGTTCTGTCTGGTGCATCCTGCAGATCACCGAACAGAACCTGACAAGGAAAAATCGTGGTGTGAAGCCGGCCTCAATGTCAGGCAACACCTGCAAAAGCAAATAAGATTTTAAGGTGTATATAAAGAGAGAAAATCCTGTGAACCCAATGTATTGTTACCCCTCTATAAACACTTGTGAGGCCTCATCTAGAATATGGGATCCAGTTTTGGGCTCCACATTTTGTATGATGTATGATGAGAGGTTGATGAAGACGTCTCAGAGGAGATCTCATTTATATGTATATATACATGTGTGATCAATATAAAGGACGGCACATGACTTATTCCTTCCAAAGACCATACTAAGGACCAGGGAGCCCTCACTGCGGGGGGAAGAGAGGAGATTCCAGCATCTACATAGGAAAGGATTCTTTACAGATAGAGCAGTCAGACGGTGGAAAGCCGAACACAAGAGGTAGTAATGGCCGACAGTAGATTTCCTCAATACACATAACTGTATCCTTTATATATGATTTAGAGTTAAATACGTATAATTGTAAGAAGGTTGAACTTGATGGACCTAGACCTTTTTTCAACCTATGTAACTATAAGAAAACTATAAAAAAAAAACTATAAAATAAATAAGGCATTAAAAAAAACATGAACACATTATACATTTTCTGTAGACTTAAACCTAATTATTGAAACGAATGTTTCCTTTAATTTGTTGCAATCGTTCACACAGTGCGCAGATCTGGGAGCAAGTATGACGAAAATGATTCATGAGACGATCTTGTCACAACTGTCTGAGAACAGAGGTCGGGTTCACCAGGGAGCTGATAAGACAGCGGCCCATTATCCACTTAAAACGGCGCCTTCAAGTGAAATAAACAAAAATCCAGCCTGATGTAATACAGATAAGATTAACAGCCGGCCGCTCCAACAAGGAGGGAAACACACAGATGCCACCAAGCAACATTTTGGCAGCAGAAGACATATTTGGTGTCATATTGAACAATACTCTAAAGAACATTTTGATTTTAAAACAATTCTTAGTAAACTAATATAGGACCCCATACATTAATACTAACACAATAGCTGTATATATACATGTATGCCATGCATAAAGCAATTAAGGAGATCCATCCCTATACTTAATGTAGACCAACTTCTTACATTTCACAATACCTAAAGAGCTTTCAGTCTATTAAAGGGGATCTGTCAGTGATTTAGTACAATACTAATGGATTAAAATTTAAATATGCTTAAGCAGCTCTTTCAGGATCGGTAACTTTTATTGCTGTATCTTATCCTCTTATCTGTAAGATTTGAAGAATTCAGTGTTGCCTTCCGGCTAGTCAAGCATATGTAAATACAAATTGCATATCCACTGGCCCACCCTCTCAGTGCATTACTATCAATGCTGAGAGGTTGGAGAGGGAGTATGGGTGGGGGCCAGCAGTGGCAAATTCAGTTAGGATTTACTTTCACTGATGCCAGCATGAGAGCTGGGAGGGGGGCAGGGCATATGCAGTTTATATAGCATTTGCTTGACTATTACTACATCAATTGAATCCTCTGGAGCTTACAGCAAGATACCAGAGAAGGTGCAGCGATAAAAGTTACTGATCCTGAAAGAGCTGCTAAAGCCATATTTGAAAATAATTCATAGAATAGTACTAGATAGTCACCTATTTTAACCCCTCTTAAACAAATCACCTACGTTTTCATCAAGGATGAGCCCCAATATTTTATTTATCACAGTACTGTTCCTTAAGTGTTGGATGAGGCTTAAAATAATCCAATGCTAACATTTTTGAATTGTTTAACTTAATTAATTGTTTGCTGTTTCTTGCTTATTGGCTTCTGAATGGCACTTGCGATTACTACGGTAGATAAGTTCTCAGCTGTGAGTTGAAAGAAATAGGTGAGACAGTTGCAAGTTTCCGTTCTCACAAGATACTTACCAAGATGGCTTTGTCTATATGTAGTTGCAACTGAAGGTTTAAAGGTTGTCTCCTCGGCTTTACGGCTTATCATAAACTCACTTTCATGTGAAATATGTGCCTTGACATTGCCACTTGTGTGTACATCATGTGCATTCAAAAAAAGTATTATCCTTGCTACTCGTACATAACAATAACTTGTGAAATGGACAATGTGACAGGTGAATGGATGTCACATTGTATCTGCCTTATGACCTACATTTGAGGTATCGTAAATGTGACAACGTGTACAACGAAGCCTTTGTTTCGTCAAAAAAAATCTGCTCCTTCCGTTCTGGCCTGATGAGTTATTCTATAACACGCAATTCTTGGAATGTGCAACCTTGAGGACCTTTTATAGTCCAGTTTGTTTGATCTTGCCAAAGGCGTTTAAGCACAATTCGCAACTTTGACTTTTATCATGGTTGGGTCTATTATACTGTGTAACAGGTGGAAGAGATAAAAAATTTGCTAATTCACAGATGTTCGTAGAAACCTTTATTGATAGAGCGCAGAAGAAATGTCAATTAATGTGTAATGTGCAGCTATTTAATAACCTTCCCGGAATCCCAAATCGTACTGCTCCATTGGCGGAACAATACAACAGATCCTTCAACTAGTACGTACTTTTCTTGGGAGCTGAAAAAGTACAGCCAGTAGTAGATCTCAAACATACTTGCCAACGTTTAGCTTCTTTTTAGAGGTCTTGTCACTCCATGTTTCTTTTTTATCCTCTCTGCTCCTAAATAAGTGATTGGATGACAAAGTGCACAAAAAGGTATTCAGTAGCCTTGATTTTGGGGGATTCCAAAGATCTGCAATCTTCAATCCAAATAATAAGACTTCTCTCATGGTCGGGGAGTTGGCAATAATAAAGTTTAAAGCAACCCTCCCTGATACTGAATAGTGTCAATACATATATCATGTATCGTCATAGTCACTGGCATGCCTCATAGTTCGTTCTGGCGACCCTGTGCTGTGTAATCAGCTTTGTTTTCCACTGAGCTACAGCTGGTTCAGTCCTTATTACCTTTTACCTTTGTTTCATTCTTTTCAGTCAGCAGGTGTTTCCAAATATTATTCAATCTGTCTTATCTCATTGCGAGTGCAGCTATTTATACCATCCCCTAAAATGTGGATACTTCCTGGAGTAACAGACATATTGCAAAGGATGTATCCCGGACAAATAAAGATCAGCTAAGTTTATTATCCTTGCTGGCCACCCTGTGCTGTGTAATTGGCTTCCTTCTCCGCTGAGCCACAGCTGGTTCAGTCTCTATCTGAGTGCTGATTACCTTTTACCTTTGCTTCATTCTTTTCAGTCAGCAGGTGTTTCCTTTTATCATTCAGTCTGCTCATCATATTGCAGGTGTGGCTATTTATACCTTCCCATTCCTGGTCTTCACTGCTGGCTATACACTGTGTGCAGAATTATTAGGCAAATGAGTATTTTGATCACGATACTTTTTTTACATGTTGTCCTACCCAAGCTCTATAGGCATGAGAGCCAACTACCAATTAAATAAATTAGGTGATGTGCATCTCTGTAATGAGGAGGGGTGTGGTCTAATGGCATCAAAACTCGATATAAGGTGTGCTTAATTATTAGGTAACTTCCTTTCCTTTGGTAAAATGGGTCAGAAGCAGGGCGTAACTACAATAGGTGCAGAGGTTGCGATCGCACCTGGGCCCTGCAGCCTAGGGGGCCCCAAAAGTCCCTTTGGCCCCCTAGAAAAAAACTAATACTATTAAAGATTTGCATTAATTGGGGGCCCCATTGGAACTTTCGCATCAGGGCCCCTGGGCCTGAAGTTACGCCACTGGTTAGAAGAGAGATTTGACGGGCTCTGAAAAGTCCAAAATTGTGAGATGTCTTGCAGAGGGATGCAGCAGTCTTGAAATTGCTCCTGCTTGGAGTTCCAGCCATACTGCAAATGATTTATGCCAGAGAAATAAAGACCAGCTCAGTTTATTATCCTTGCTGTCTGGTCTATCCATCCTTGACCTTTCTTCTAGGGTTGGGTAATAGGAGACCATCCTTTCTTGTAGTGGTACTTTACTTTTTCAACTCTGTAATTGTGTGTTGTGTTTTATCACTTTGGGATCACTTCTATCTTTGCAAACCTTCCTTATTTTGGGTTATAGTGCTCTGCACCTCTCTCTGGCTCCTAAGGAGGTACAAGGAACACTTCACGACCTTTTGGGCAGACCAATGTCAGACGTTGTCCTTACTATTTGCGTTAGGGTTATTCCAGCCTGCGCAGGTACCACTAGGGACTGTCTGGGAACTTTAGATATGTGTACAGGAAGCGTTTGGGTCAGGGGGCAGTAGTTGAGATAGGCCCTTTATGTGCGAGTTACAACGTGTGCATAACTCAGCCCCAAAAGTCCTAACTTTGCCTCTGCTGCCTACTCAGCTCACGATCCTTGTCCCCTTACAATGAGATAACAGTGGTGCAGAAGCACATTAAGGTTTGGAGTCTTAACTTTACCATCCATTACTTTTTTTGTTTTGGAGACAGAAAAACCAGGATTGATGTTGTCCATTTTTGGGGACAATGTTTTTATTTAATTTAAATACATTGAATGGTTAAATTTTTAGCAATACATGCTGCAACCATGTGACCATTATAAAGGGATGGGAATGATTACAGAGTAACCCTACTGGACAAACTACCGTGTTTCCCGAAGTAAGGTCCTGTCTACATTAAATTTACCCCCAAAAGTCCTACCCTGCCTTACTTCGGGAGGCCTTACATTAGACAAAAAAAGGACAGGGATTTTGGCCAGCATCCCCTGCAGCTCCCTCTCCCTGTTGCATGATCCCTGCAGCTTCCCCACCCTGTGTGCATGATCCTTGCAGCTCCCACTTCCCTGTGTGCATGATCCCCTGCAGCTCCCGCATCCCTTGTGTGCATGAATCGCACATGCAGCTACCCCATCCCTGTTGCATGATCCCACTGCACCGTCCCCCCACTCTGCCCATTGCTGCCACCACCCGCACGCAGCCCGATACACAACCCGTACAGCACCCATACACATACCACACTGGTTTTTCACTATACTTACCGTTCCGTTGCCGTACTTTGATTCCTCTGCTGTGCCGGTGGGAGCCTTCTGCTGCTAGGGGACGCTGGGCCAATCAACTGCGAGCCAGCAGGGCCGTGACTGCGCTGCATGATCGGCCAATCAAGCTCGAGCTGATGGCCAACAGCTGCGAGCCATGCAGGGCGTGACCCGGGCAGGAGAGAATGGCGGAGCCGGCCACAAGAAGCCCGCAGGGGCGGCCGAATGCGGTGACAGCATGGAGGGGCCTGAACAAAGCGGTAACTACGGCCTATGCGGCCTTACATTCCCCACAGACCCCGCCCCAAAAGCGCCTTACAATAGGGTGCCTTACATTGGAGAAGCCCTGGGGCACCCCCCGAACCCTCCCTTACTTTCGGGGGTCTTATATTCGGGAAACACGGTAGCTACTTGCTAGTAAACAAACTGAATTAAGAATCCTCAACTTCAAAAGAAAGAACAAATTTCCATATAAAGTCCCAATACAGACATGAGGCTGAGGTCCCAAACCAGTCACAATTCTCCCAGTTAAGAGAGACCATCGTGACACATTAACACTTTGCACCTTCTGCCACTGCAGCGGCCATCTTGAAAGGAGGAAGAAAGGAACCTGAATATGAACAGAGGAAGTTGTGGAAGAAAAACTGAAGGCACTAGACAGGGTAACTCTTCGTGGGTGTTATGGTTGTGTAGTAACTCACACAAGAAACAGGCAACACACTTAAAAAACTGCAACTTGAGCCTGCCAGTTCCTATACAGACTAGAGATCCTGACCCAGCAGTCCCTAGTGGTGCCTACATGAGATCGGATAGCCCTGACCAAAGACTAAACTATGGCAACTTGGAACAATACTGCCGGATCCGCCGTCGAGCAATTACATTCCTCCTAAAGAACCAGAGGTTAGAAGAGAGTGCAATTTACCTACAGAATGGAAGGTGTGGTGCAGAGGAAAGTGATCCCAGAGTGTTTAAAACAAACAACAAAATACAAGTTACAAGAGAAGGTATATACTGCTGGATATTACGCTGCCTAATTCTTATCAACAAACAGAAGATAGGTGCAAAGTTAAAAAACATAAACAGGAGAAATACAATGCTAGCTATTCTTCCACTGACTGGCATAAACAAACGGCAGTATGACTGGACATCCACATGAGAATATCACCAGCAGGAAATACCTGCAGGGGGAAAGTCTTTATACTGCACCCAAAGGTGATTGAGCAGACAACTGAGTAAATGAAAACACCTGTTACCATGATAGAACTAAGGAAAGGATAAAAGAAACTAAACACCAGAAGGAAAGGTGTATTTGCTGGGGCTATAGGGATTGAATCCTGACACATGACAGTGTGAAATTTATGGTCCCTTTTCAGTGTCAGGGTGGAGTACCACTCTAAAGGGAACCAACCACCAGATTTACAGTTAAATTAGTTTTATTCATTTCGTAGTGATGTAAAAAATTAAAATCCACACCCTCCCGCCCCCAGAATTGTTTTGCTTAGCCTGGCTGTACGTGGTGGAGAGCCGAACAGCCAATCAAGGATGACTCAGATCAAGTTTTGGTCTTGAACAGTGCCACCGAAACTGAACATCCACAGGTTTGATCGGCACCCGAACTCAAACTTTGAAAGGTTCTCTCATCTCTAAACCAGACACCAATTCTTACTAGCCGCATCTGGCACTAAAAGTAATATCTGCCTCTTTTAGATGAATTCCACTTTAATTGTTAGGTCCACTTGGGATCTTGAGGGGGTGCAAATGGGACAACACTCACTTTCCCTCTACATCTAGTACATTTCAATGGAAGTCTTCACACAGAGGCTGGGCAGACAATTGTCTGGGATGATTTAGTGAATCCTCCTTTGAGCAGGGGGTTGGACCAGATGACCCAGGAAGTCCGTTTACACGATGACGCAGGAGGTTCCTTCACACGATGATCCAAGAGGTCCCTTCACCCGATGACACAGGAGGTCCATTCATACGATGACCCAGAAGGTCAATTCACATGATTACCCGGGAGGTCCCTTTCACATGATGACCCAGAAGGTCCCTCCATATGATGACCCAGGAGGTCTCTTCACACGATGACCCAGGAGGTTTGTTTACACGATGACCGAGTAGGTCACTTCACACGATGACCCAGTAGGTCCCATCACACAATGACCCAGGGGGTCCCTTCAGACGATGACCCAGGAGGTCCCTTCATGCAATGACCCAGGAGGTCCCTTCACACGAATGACCCAGGAGCTCGATTCATACGATGGCCCAGGAGGTCCGTTTTCACACGATGACCCAGGAGGTCCTTTCCAAAGCTACCATTCTATGATTCTATTTCTGAGGGATGATAATAATTTTACCATTTTACAATTTGTTTTAAAAAATATTTATTAGATATAATAATGTTTTATAACTTATTTAAAAAGAATTGAATATACTGTATAAACGATGGTTCTTTGATAGTAAGAAGTCAAAAGCTCTTTTGTATGCGCGATAGCGATTCCAAGCATTTCACAAGTTCTCCTCCTAGTGTCAGTTGGCAGTACTCGTGGTTTAGTCACTGGCCAGACTATTCTATAGGGCACTTGAGATCTATGCTTCCAACTATAATTAGAAGCAGAACAGATGGTATTAATCATTAGCCATTTGTTAGGTGCAAAAACAAATGCAGCACCAGATCCAAATTCAGATATTACTTAAAATCCATTTATTCAAAAATAATAAAAAACTAGAAAATATGTAACTTTACATGTTTTGGACCCAAAAGGTTTTTATTCATAGGTGAAACCATGTGAAATGACTGACATATATATACATGGTTATAGCTGGAAATCAAAGCAGAAAGAGATGCTCAAAATTGGGTGCATTTGGATAATTGATGCTTTTTTAAATACAACAAATAGAAAGAAATATAAATATATATTTTACAACAAACCAATATAATCAAACAACTATCTGATACATGTTGAAAAAATACATGAGATCATTGTGGCAGTTGAGACCTAAGTGTGGGCATCCACTGAAGTTCTCTGGAGAGGAGAAGATTTCTCCAATCCCAAAATTCTACAAACTGTTCAGCAGTGGGATTGGAGAAAGCTTCTGTTCTCAGAGAAGTTCAGTGGATACTCATGTTAGGTTAAATAGTTTGAAATATTTATTAGTTGCCTGCTCCTGGCCTAATAGATATGGATCAAGTGCTAGCGTGAAAGAATTACATCAGACACACAACATGATGTAAGCTCTCCTTGACAAGCTGTGTACAGCTCCAAGACCTAATAGTATGGTCAAGTGCTAGTGTGAAAGAATTAATCAGACAACATTTGATGTAAGCTCTTCTTGATCAAGCTGTGGTACAGCTCCAAGAGCCTAATAGGTATGGATCAAGTGCTAGTGTGAAAGAATTACATCAGGCACACACAGTTGGATGTAAGCTATCCTTGATCAAGCTATGGCACAGCTCCAAGTGCCCTTTATTTGAACATGCATGAACTTATATAAACTCAGTAAGGGGCTCGGCCAACCTAAAAGGGAATATTCATTGATTAGTGGGTTGGATAATGGGCTAGTCCATGGGCAGATCCATATCGTCATCAGGATGGGTTGGTCAATGAGGTCATCAGGATGGGTTGATTTGTGAAGTCATCAAGGGGTGTGGTCTGTGGGGTCATCACGATGGGTTGGTCCGTGAGGTCATCGGGTATCTCCAAGCAACGTGTCATTCTGTGATTGGTCAGTCCTTCTATGGAATTCAGCTTCCTCCCAAAACTCCCTTGTACAACAGGATGTAGTCACCATCTTGCATATCAGGGCATGGTGTGGTGAAACAGGAAATGGCAGCCATCTTTTGATCTAAACAAGCTTATGCAATGTGAAATAATACACTCTAGAGGTCGTTTCTCTAATCTCCTTATGTCTTAAGGTTAATTAAGTATTTGATCCTATGGATCTCCTCAACACTCACACTTAAGTCTCAACTACCGCATGAATCAGGTATTTTTGCACTTAAATTGTTACAGATGGATAAGTTCAGATAGGGTGTGGCACATTCAATACTAATAGGAGAAAAGCAGGGAAGTGAGGTAATCCTGGGTCAGATTTCAGGAGATCTTATAGTATTCAGGGAGTAAACAGAGATGTATTTAGACAATGGTCCAGGGTCGCGTTTCCCGGAGAGCATGAAGAAGATTCAGGGAGTCAACAGAGGTGTATGAACACAGCATTTCACATAGAATGTACGACTTGCAGGATTCTGGGAGAGGCTGCTCAGTAAAGTAACAGAGCAATCACAGGGAAGCTGAAATATCTGAGCAACCCAGCACCTCCCAGAACCAGAATGGAAGACTGTGCTGTCAGTCAACTACTGACAGCTCAGCACACTAGATACCAAACACAGCAATAACTCTTAAACGCACTGCTCAGAGAAATAGTAACATAGGGCTTTTAAAACAAACATATTTTGCAATTTATTGATAATTAAAATTTTCTGACACTCGAGATATTAACACTTTTGTTTACAGCTAGTTGCCTAGGAAACTGACCACTGTTAGGGTACCTTCACACGCTGCAATCTCGCCTGGCGATATGAGGCGATCTAACGTGCGCGTGCACGTCTTTCAAGGTCGCCTCAGATCGCCTTTGTGGCATCACATGCCGCAATCTTGCCCTTAAAGTAAGGTGATGTGTCGCTCCGGAAATCGCCTCACCTACAGCGGAACCAGTTTTGCCACATTCCATTGCCGCTTCACACACTGCAATCTCAAAGGCAATATGGGCATACATGTTCAGCGCGGCGAGGAGATAGACGTGCCACAGTGGTGTACACCGCGCCCCATACACGCTCATTGGATAATTCAACAGTGTTACGATTGGTCAGCCTGCTCTGGAAGGCTGGCTAATACATGACGCCATTGAAGATGTGTGTGTTGCTGAATGGACAGCTCTTCAAATATGGCACCCTGTGAACTGACAGCCAATGGGAACACAGTAGCCAAAACCAATCATCTCAGACAGGGTGCGGACTACAGAATGGTTGAGGCACGCTGTTTCCATCACTATCGCCCTATCACATGCCACAACACGGAAATATCGCCTTCATGATTGCGGCTGAGCACTGTTCAGGAATCAGGCAAAGGCCGAGAGGCGATTTATCGCCGCAAAATTCCCAATCACACGCCGCAACTGTGATGCAATTTCACGGCGATTGCTCCGGGGCAACATATCGTCTTTATGATCGCCAGGCGAGATTGGGGCGTGTGAAGGTACCATTACTGTCTGCAAAGTAAGTATTGCAGTAAAGCTGTCTGGGATCAAGAGGTAACAATGTCTCTACAGACATCTTGACTGGTTTCAAAAGAATGTCTGCAAACTCAACGTTAGGGTGAAGGCACGCTATCATGCATCAAAAACTGAGTGTTTTTGATGCATGACAGTTAAGCGAATGCTGTCCATATGGTCGTGCGTGTGTGGTGCGTGTGTAGTGTGGTGTGTTTGGTGTGATTTAATAGCATGGTTTGCCCATACTACTGAAAGTTACACTGGACAGTAATGACAGATAGATATATAGATGTATACAGCAATCAGTAGTTCTAATAGCAAGATCGGGTATTAGCGCTGCTGTCAAAATACCTGATTGGGTGATCTATGGCAACCCGGCAAATTCAAAAACCGCTGCTTTGACAGCAGCGCTAATACCCGATCTTGCTATTTGAACTACCGATCGCTCTATACAACTATATATCTATCTGTCATTACTGTCTAGTGTTTCTTTCAGCAGAATGGCAAAATCCATGCTACTAAATCGCACAGTGTGCTGTATGGGTGCAAGATTTTCTCGCACCTATATACTTTCATTGGCCACTCGCACAAGAAAATCGCGTTCAATTGCAGCATGCTGCGATTGAACTCGCAATTGACTTACAATCTCTTATGGATTATACTGATTTCCAAACATCAGGGATGATGCACCCATCACTGGTGGTACTACTGCATTGGCTCCTCTTGAACCAAGGTCTTAGCGGATCTCACTGGATTTTCCCACTGAGCCGTAAGTCCTCCTAACAAAGTCTACACTCCTACCCCGCCTATTGTCCTAGCCCAGGTCGATCCCTGTACCGTACGTGGGTGCTGGAAGCAACAGCGCGGCACACTCGTGTCTTTCCTATAACAACGCAAGTGTTCTTCAGTCAGGGTATTTTCACGATTCTTCGGTGCTTGACCATCAGGTTTTGTGAAAGGTAGGGCTGGAGTCCCGCTCTCGGCTAACGTCACCTGGGCTCTGAGTCTTGATCGGGTCCTCGGGTCTCAACTGGCAAAGTCTGGGCTCTGAGTCTTGACCTGCATGGATTGGGTCCTTGGGTCTTGATCGGAATAGTATGGGCTCTGAGTCTTGACCAGCATAGATCAGGTCCTTGGATCTTGACCGGCGTAGTCTTGTCTCTGAATCTTGACTTATTTAGACAGTTCGGGTCCTCATGTCTTGACTTGCTTAGACTGAATTCGGAGTCTTTACCAGAATAAATTGTTTCCTCAGGTCTTGACCATTGTACACAGGATTCTGAGCATTGACCAGCATAAAATGTGTCCTTGGTTATTGACCGACATAGTCTGAGCACTGAGTCTTGACTAGCATACATCGCATCTTTAGGTCTTGACCAGCATAGGCTGGGCTCTGAGTCTTGACCAACATAGATCAGTACTCAGGTCTTGACCGGTGTAGTCTGGGATCTGAGTCTTGACCGATA
This sequence comes from Allobates femoralis, assembly GCA_033576535.1. Classification (NCBI taxonomy): domain Eukaryota; kingdom Metazoa; phylum Chordata; class Amphibia; order Anura; family Aromobatidae; genus Allobates; species Allobates femoralis. The sequence continues at coordinate 32,753,765 of JARQOC010000005.1, forward strand.
TAGCCGCATCCTCGGATCATGACCGGTGTAGACTGGATTCTGAGTCTTGGCCAGCATAAATTGTGCCCTCATTTCTTAACTGGCGTATACTGGATTCTGAGTCTCGACCAGCATAAGTTGTGTCCTCGCTTCTTAACTGGCTTAGTCTGGGCTCTGAGTCTTGATCGGCACAGATAAAGTCCTTTAGGTCTTGTTGGCGTAGTCTAGATTCTGAGTCTTGCTCTGCACGGATCCGGTCCTCTGGTCCTAACTGGCATAGTCTGGATTCTGAGTCTTGACTAGCGTAGATCGAGTCATGACTAGCAGTCTCCAACATCCTACTGGCGCTCACTTTTCACCGCGGCCTGAAACTCTGGCCAATGTCTTCCTGCTGTTTTGCCCAGGAAACTTTTATATCCAGGAAGTTTGTCACCAAAAGGATGTGACTGGGTGCAGCACTTGAATGTTCCCCCCATGCAGCTCCTTCTGCACAGGGTGATAGTGCAAATCATTTATCCTAATTGTAGGTTACAGTCTTCCTGCACTGATGCCCACCGGGGTTTTTTCGAGGGTACCGTCAATCCTTCCTACAGAGGCTCTGAACGGGAATTAAGCAGTTAATACAAAGTTCTACTGATTATATGTGATCACTTGAGGTTCCTCTAATTAAAAAGTATGTGTCTAAAGTAGAAAAACCTTATGTGGTGACTCCATAGAAAGGGAAGTTGGTATTAGTGACATTTCGACAATCCCAAAAACCATCTTGGCATTATAAAAATGTATATTAGTAAGAGCAACATCTCAGCTCTGCTATATCAGATAAACTACAGCTCCAGATGAATGAAGGGTTAAGAACTTTCATAAGATGAAATGTTTTGGGAAGTCATCTATGAAACATGTATTATCTAGATATTTGCTGGCTTTCATTCATACACTATAAAGCCATTCAGAACATGATATGTGAAGTGCTACCATTGACTGCACTAAACCCTCTCACCATTGTCAGGCATGTGACCTCAGGTCTAATATGTGAGTGGAGGACAGGAGTCTCCTTCTTATGCCTCGGGTTATTGTTTTACGCTTTCAAATGCTGATATTATTATTTAATGGGAATAATAATAATAATAATAATAATAATAATAATAATAAATGCAATTAGATAGGAATGTTGTGTGACCTTGTAAGAAAGTTATCTCCAGTTAGATATAGGACAAGTCATGTAGGACATTGAAACTCTAGGACTAAGAAAGCCAAAATGGGAAACCTCATAAAAGTTATATCCTTGTACATAGGAGCAGTATTATAGTAGTTATAATCTTGTATATATGAGCAATATTATAGTAGTTATATTCTTGTACATAGGAGCAGTATTATAGTAGTTATATTCCTGTACATAGGGGCAGTATTATAGTAGTTATATTCTTGTATATAGGAGCAGTATTATAGTAGTTATATTCTTGTACATAGGAGCAGTATTATAGTAGTTATATTCTTGTATATAGTGGCAGTATTATAGTAGTTATATTCTTGTACATAGGAGCAGTATTATAGTAGTTATATTCTTATACATAGGAGTAGTATTATAGTAGTTATACTCTTGTACATAGGAGCAGTATTATAGTAGTTATATTCTTGTACATAGGGGGCAGTATTATAGTAGTTATATTCTTGTATATATAGGAGCAGTATTATAGTAGTTATATTCTTGTACATAGGGGCAGTATTATAGTAGTTATATTCTTGTACATAGGGCCAGTATTATAGTAGTTATATTCTTGTACATAGGGGCAGTATTATAGAAGTTATATTCTTGTACATAGGAGCAGTATTATAGTAGTTATATTCTTGTACATAGGGCAGTATTATAGTAGTTATATTCTTGTAGATAGGGGGCAGTATTATAGTAGTTATATTCTTGTACATAGGGGCAGTATTATAGTAGTTATATTCTTTTAAATAGGAGCAGTATTGTAGTAGTTATATTCTTGTACATAGGGGGCAGTATTATAGTAGTTATATTCTTGTACATAGGGGCAGTATTATAATAGTTATATTCTTATACATAGGGAGCAGTATTATACCGGTAGTAGTTATATTCTTGTGTATAGGAGCAGTATTACAGTAGTTATATTCTTGTGTATAGGAGCAGTATTATAGTAGTTATATTCTTGTATATAGGGGCAGTATTATAGTAGTTATATTCTTGTATATAGGGGCAGTATTACAGTTGTTATATTCTTGTGTATAGGAGCAGTATTATAGTAGTTATATTCTTGTATATAGGGGCAGTATTATAGTAGTTATATTCTTGTATATAGGAGCAGTATTATAGTAGTTATATTCTTGTATATAGGGGCAGTATTATAGTAGTTATATTCTTGTACATAGGAGCAGTATTATAGAAGTTATATTCTAGTACATAGGGGCAGTATTATAGTAGTTATATTCTTGTACATAGGGGCAGTATTATAGTAGTTATATTCTTGTATATAGGGGGCTGTATTATAGTAGTTATATTCTTGTACATAGGAGCAGTATTATAGTAGTTATATTCTTGTACATAGAGGCAGTATTATAGTAGTTATATTCTTGTATATAGGGGCAGTATTATAGTATTTATATTCTTGTATATGGGGGCAGTATTATAGTAGTTATATTCTTGTATATAGGGGGCAATATTATATATTATAGTAGTTATATTCTTGTACATAGGAGCAGTATTATAGTAGTTATATTCTTGTATATAGGGGCAGTATTATAGTAGTTATATTCTTGTACATAGGGGCAGTATTATAGTAGTTATATTCTTGTACATAGGAGCAGTATTATAGTAGTTATATTCTTGTATATAGGGGGCAATATTATAGTACCGTATATACTCGTGTATAAGCCGAGTTTTTCAGCCCAAAAATTGGGCTGAAAAGTCCCCCCCTCGGCTTATACACGGGTCATACGGTATGCTGTGGGGGGGGGGGCTGTGACCGGGAGCTGGAGGAGGCAGGAGGGGGCCGCGGTGACCGCAGGCGGTCACGTGGGGCCGCCTCATTAGTGCAATGAATATGCACGGCATCCCCCCGCCCATCAGCGGCGGGGGATGCCGTGCATATTGCAATACACAGCCCCCCCTCCTTAATATGGGTCCCCCAGTATTAATAAACAGCCCCCCCCCTCCTTATCATGTGCCCCCAGGCTGCGGCAGCTGTCAAAATAACAAACAGTTTATACATCACCTTCCGTCGCAGCTCTCCGCTCCTCCGCTCGCCGGCTTCTTCTTTCTTCTTGTGCCGGTGTCATGTGACCGGGCGCAGGAGATGACGTCATTTCCTGCGCGCGGTCACAGAAGTCGGCACAAGAAGAAGAAGAAGCCGGCGAGCGGAGGAGCGGAGAGCTGCGACGGAAGGTGATGTATAAACTGTTTGTTATTTTGACAGCTGCCGCAGCCGGGGGGGCACATGATAAGGAGGGGGGACGCTGTTTATTAATACTGGGGGACCCATATTAAGCAGGGGGGGGCTGTTTACTACCACTGGGGCTGTATACTACCACTGGGGCTGTATACTACCACTGGGGCTGTATATACCTCTGGGGGGCCTGTATACTACCACTGGGGGGCCTGTATACTACCACTGGGGCTGTATACTACCACTGGGGCTGTATACTACCACTGGGGCTGTATATACCTCTGAGGGGCCTGTATACTACCACTGGGGCTGTATATACCTCTGGGGGGGCCTGTATACTACCACTGGGGGGCCTGTATACTACCACTGGGGCTGTATACTACCACTGGGGCTGTATATACCTCTGGGGGGCCTGTATACTACCACTGGGGCTGTATACTACCACTGGGGCTGTATATACCTCTGGGGGGCCTGTATACTACCACTGGGGCTGTATACTACCACTGGGGCTGTATACTACCACTGGGGCTGTATACTACCACTGGGGCTGTATATACCTCTGGGGGGCCTGTATACTACCACTGGGGCTGTATACTACCACTGGGGCTGTATATACCTCTGGGGGGCCTGTATACTACCACTGGGCTGTATACTACCACTGGGGCTGCTGTATACTACCACTGGGGCTGCTGGGGATGCTATATGCTACCACTGGGGCTGCTATATACTACCACTGGGGCTGCTGTATACTACCACTGGGGCTGCTGGGCTCCTATATACTACCACTGGGGCTGCTGTATACTACCACTGGGCTGCTGGGGATGCTATATGCTACCACTGGGGCTGCTGGGGCTGCTATATACTACCACTGGGCTGCTGGGATTCTATATACTACTACTGGGCTGCTGGGGATGCTATATACTACCACTGGGCTGCTGTATACTACCACTGGGCTGCTGGGGATGCTATATACTACCACTGGGCTGCTGTATACTACTGCTGGGCTGCTATATACTACCGCTGGGGATGCTATATACTACCACTGGGGCTGCTGGGATGCTATATACTACCACTGGGGATGCTATATAGTACCACTGGGCTGCTGGGATGCTATATACTACCACTGGGGCTGCTGGGATGCTATATACTACCACTGGGGATGCTATATAGTACCACTGGGCTGCTGGGGATGCTATATACTACCACTGGGGCTGCTGTATACTACCACTGGGGAGGCCTGTATACCACACTGCTGGGGCTGTATACCTGTGCTGGGGTCCACCCTCGCTTATACACGAGTCAATAGTTTTTCCAGATTTTTGGGGCAAAAGTAGGGGGTCGGCTTATACACGGTCGGCTTATACACGAGTATATACGTAGTTATATTCTTGTATATAGGGGCAATATTATAGTATTATATTCTTATATAGGGCAGTATTAAGTAGTTATATCTTGTATATAGGGGCAGTATTATAGTAGTTATATTCTTGTACATAGGGCAGTATTATAGTAGTTATATTCTTGTACATAGGGCAGTATTATAGTAGTTATATTCTTGTATATAGGAGCAGTATTATAGTAGTTATATTCTTGTACATAGGGCAGTATTATAGTAGTTATATTCTTGTATATAGGGGCATATTATAGTAGTTATATTCTTGTATATAGGGGCAGTATTATAGTAGTTATATTCTTGTATATAGGGCAGTATTATAGTAGTTATATTCTTGTACATAGGAGCAGTATTATAGTAGTTATATTCTTGTACATAGGGCAGTATTATAGTAGTTATATTCTTGTATATAGAGCAGTATTATAGTAGTTATATTCTTGTATATAGGAGCAGTATTATAGTAGTAATATTCTTGTACATAGGAGCAGTATATAGTAGTTAATATTCTTGTACATAGGAGCAGTATTATAGTAGTTATATTCTTGTATATAGGGCAGTATTATAGTAGTTATATTCTTGTACATAGGGCAGTATTATAGTAGTTATATTCTTGTACATAGGGAAGTATTATAGTAGTTATGTCAGGTGATATCTCCCCCTACCCTGGTCTGCCCTCTAACTTCAACCCCTCTCCCACCACAAATTGAAACCCCACTAACCTTATTACCAACACTTGCACTCCTTCATCTCCCTCTTATAGCTGCTCTCTCTGGAATCCAGGATCAGTATGCAACAAACTTCCCTTCATTCACAATTACTTCCTTACCAACTCTCTTAACCTGCTGGCACTCACAGAATCCTGGATCCAGGATTCAGACATTGCTTCCCCTGCTGCTATTTCTCATGGCGGCCTACATTTCTCCCATTCCCCTAAACCTGGGAACAGACATGGTGGTGGAGTTGGCCTCCTCCTGTCCCCACTATGTACTTTTCAGGTCATTCCCCCAGCCGCATCACTCTCTTCCCTTCTTTTGAGGTCCACACCTGTACGCTATTCCATCGCCCCCCCTCAAAGTAGCAGTGTTATACCGCCCCCCAGGGTCACCCACCCAGTTCCTCGACCATTTCTCTGCGTGGCTCCCGCATTTCATGTTCTCAGAATTACCAACCCTTATTCTGGGAGACTTTAAAATTCCCATAAACAGCCCCATCTACCCATCTGCATCCCAGCATCTATATCTAACCACCTCTCTTGGCCTCTCACAGCTCTCAACCTCTTAGATGCACAAAGACGGTAACACCCTTGACCTGGTCTTTACCTGGCTCTGCTCGACCTCCTCCTCCTTAGATAACTCACCATTTCTCTCCGACCACAACATTCTCTCCTTCTCACTCACTAACCCTCGACCACCAAAGCCCAATCTTACCTATCACACATCCAGAAATCTACAGGCCATTAACCCTCATACACTCACAGACGCCCTCATCTCATCTCTGTCCCCAATCTCTTCAATCTCTTGTCCAGATTAGGCAGTAAATCACTACAATGACACTCTCAGAAGCTCCCTGGACCAAGTACCGCCCCTCACCCTCAGAACCTCCAAACTTACAACCAAACAGCCCTGGCTCACATCACAAACTTGATTCCTTCAGCGATGCTCTAGGAGTGCTGAACGTCTATTGAGGAAAACTCGCTCACCAGGAGACTTTATCCATTATAAATTCATGCTCAAAACTTACAACTCCGCTCTTCACCTTGCCAAACAAACCTACTTCACCACCCTGGTCTCCTCACTATCCAACAAGCCAAAAAAACTCTTTGACACTTTTCACTCTCTCCTCAGTCCTAAAATGCAGGCCCCCATCACTGACCTCTGTGCTGATGACCCGGCTTCTTACTTTATGGAGAAAATAGACAACATCCGCCAGGAAATCAGCTACCAGCCTCCAAGCGCTGCCACTCCCATTCTTCCCCACATCTCCTCCGGTTCACTCTCCACATTTGACCCAGTCACAAAAGAAGAAGTCTCTATAGGCTCCTCTCTTCCTCTCGTCCCACCACATGCACTACTGACCCCATTCCCTCACACCTACTCCAGTCCCTCTCTCCTGTCGTCACCACTCATCTAACCAAAATCTTCAATCTCTCCCTCTCTTCTGGCATCTTCCCCTCCTAATTCAAACACTCGATCATTACTCCATTATTAAAGAAAACCTCTCTCAACCCATCCTGCACAAATAACTACAGACCAATCTCCAGTCTTCCCTTCATCTCTAAACTCCTGGAGCGCCTGGTCTACTCCCGCCTCACCCGCTACCTCTCTGCTCACTCTCTTCTAGATCCATTACAGTGTGGTTTCAGCCCCCTTCACTCTACAGAAACTGCCCTCATCAAAGTGACCAATGACCTCCTGATGGCAAAACGTCATGGTGACCACTCTCTGCTTATTCTCCTTGATCTCTCTGCAGCTTTGGACACTGTTGACCATCATCTCATACTCTCTGTGCTGTATTCCATTGGCATAAAGGACACTGCTCTCTCCTGGCTCTTCTCCTATCTTTCTGACCGCTCTTTCAGTGTATCATTTGCTGGCTCCACTTCCTCCCCTCTTCCTCTCACTATTGGGGTCCCTCAGGGCTCAGTCCTCTTCTCTTCTCTCTCTACACTGCCCCGATTGGACACACCATCAGCAGATTTGGCTTCCAGTACCATCTTTATGCTGATGACACACAATTATACACTTCTTCCCCTGACCTTACCCCTGCGGTATTAAAGAACACCAACGACTGTCTAGCTGCAGTTACATCATGTCCGCTCTCTACTTGAAACTAAACCTTTCCAAAACTGAACTCCTTCTGCTCCCACCCTCCACTAACCTCCCTAAATCTGACATCTCTCTCTCAGTTTGTGGCACCACGATAACGCCTAGGCAGCAGGCTCACTCTCTGGGTGTTATGTTTGACACCGGTCTCTCGTTTTTCCCCAACACAAAATCTTTAGTCCGCTCCTGTCGCTTACACCAGAAGAATATCTCTAGAGTCCACCCTTTTCTCACCATGGAAACAACAAAAACCCTCACCGTGGCCCTAATCCATTCCCGCCTTGACTACTGCAATTCTCTATTAAGTGGCCTCCCCCTCACTAGACTTTCTCCTCTCCAGACCATCCTTAATGCAGCAGTCAGGATCACCCATCTGGCCAATCGTTACTCAGATGCCTCTGCTCTGTGCCAGTCATTGCACTGGCTGCCCGTACACTAAAGGATCAAATTCAAATTGCTTGTCCCCACCCACAAAGCTCTTCACAGTGCAGCACCCCCCTACATCTATTCCCTCATCTCTGTCTATCACCCCACCCGTTCTCTACGTTCTTCAAATGACCTTCAACTAACATCTGCACTAATCTGATCCTGCTGCTCCTGGCTCCAATACTTCTCCCGAGCTGAACCAATCCTCTGGAATGCTCTACCCCAAGAAATCAGGACTATCCACAACTTGCATGGCTTCAGACGATCACTAAAAACACATCTTTTTAAGGCGGCCTATCATACTCCCTAATAGAAGTCCTTTGTACTGTAGATAGTGAATGGGCTACCTCTCTTGACATTACTCTTCTACAAACTCCACCAAACCATAAAGGTCTACACAGACTGTCTGGTGACCATTCATGTAAGCTTATTTCTCTCCCCCATTTCCTCAAGATGCCTGGACCATTAGTGCAATAAGCCCATAGGGGTACATAGGGGTGTAGTATTTTAGTAGTTATATTCTCTGTATTTGCCTGACTTGTGCTTACTAGAACGGGGACACTAGCAGAGTACTCAGTCTGATCGGAGACATGTTCTTTAATGATTTGAATCACACATTATAGTCAAGAACAGTTCATCCTTGAGACAATATTACTCCTGTAAAGCAGCCAAGTTGGTGTCATTGGTGAGAGATAGCGGCTGACAGATCTACTTACAGACTCTATTTTCTCCTGCTCAGCGCAGCATTTTTTGCTAACACAGAAAAGTAACGTTTAATCTCTGTATTTTAAAAGAAAAGGTTTGTTACGTAACTTTCAGCGCAGTACAAGCCGTAAGTGATTAGTGAAACCAGATAATAAAGCCAATCTTTACTTTGGGTTTGGAACATGGCTCAATTCATCTGCATTATGCTGCAAAGCAACAGCAACTTAGAGCAATTTTTAGCCACACAACTTGTGTTGCAGCCAAAATCGTTGTGTAGCCCCAGATTGGTGTATGACTGCAAATAAGATTTACATAGAATTTGTTGTTGTTGTTTGATGATGACCCATGGTCATCCATAAGTCTGCACAGTGGCGTAACTTGAAGTTCATAGGACCCGATGAGAAAGCTCCAACGGGGCCCCCAATTATTGCAAATCTTTAATAGCATTAGCCTTTTTTCTATAGGTCAAAGAGACTTTTGGGGCCCCCAAGGGCTCCAGGGTCTGGGTGCAATTACAACCCCTGCACCCGTTGCTGTTACACCCCACTGCATAGGAGCTGTAAACACAAGTTTCCATCAAGGTTGCTGCATAGTTTTCTTTTGTGATGGTACGGAAAGAGACTTCATAGTGACGTATCCAACCTCCACTGTATCCAATCTGACTGTGTGCCCCTAATGTATTGTGATGGTACGGAAAGAGACTTCATAGTAACGTATCCAACCTCCACTGTATCCAATCTGACTGTGTGCCCCTAATGTATTGTGATGGTACGGAAAGAGACTTCATAGTAACGTATCCAACCTCCATTGTATCCAATCTGACTGTGTGCCCCTAATGTATTGTGATGGTATGAAATAGTCTCCCATCTACTTTGTACCTTAGAAATATGCTTTTTTTTCTCCTTCTGCCCTTGTCTCTGTCTCCTGCTGATCCTGACCCAAACTTTCCTCTTAGCAGTAATTTGTTAATTATCCCCTGGTGTGATGTATCCTTCTCCTCTGACCCTTCCTCTCCACATACCTGGTACATTGTCTGTTGCTCACAAGAGCTTTAAGTAGCATGGTGTAAGGCATTCTGTGCCTTGGCATCTGTGCCATTTCAAAGTGGCATTTCTAAGTGGACGGCAGAGATAGACCAGAGATAAGCCAGAGGTAACCAGAAGGTAACAACTCTACCCATCTACTACCCTTCAGTACTTTACTCAGCCCATTGCATCAAAATATCGTTCAGTTCAATGCTTTTATATCTATGTGCAATAGTCATCCACTTTTACTGCCCAATTCCCCCTCCATCGCCCTTTATCCACATCAGCCCCTCTCTACTTCCCTTTACTATGTCCTGCTCCCATACTCTCTTCACCCTACTCAATAATCTAAGCCCCTCATATTCCAGGGTCTTGCATCAACAAAAACAATGTCATAGAGCCAAACATTACTCCCTCCTTCTCTTTCTATTACTGCTTATGTCAGGCGATATTTCTCCCAATCCTGGTCTACCTCTTCCAACTTCAACCCCCCCAAGCCTCACACAGAAATCCCAGTAACTTTATTACCATTACCTGCACACCTTCATCTCCCTCTTTTAAATGTGCCCTCTGGAATACACGGTCCGCATGCAACAAACTTCCCTTTATCCACAACTACTTTCTCACTAACTCTCTTAACCTTTTGGCCCTTACTGAAACCTGGATCCAGGACTCAGACACTGCCTCCCCTGCTGCTATCTCCTACGGCGGTCTACACTTCTCTCATTCCCCGAGACCTGGAAACAGACGTGGTGGTGGAGTTGGCCTACTCCTGTCCCCACAATGACTTTCCAGGTCATCCCCCCCACTCCATCGCTCTCATTCCCTTCTTTTGAGGTTCACACCATTAGGCTGTTCCGTCCCCTCCCCCTCAGAGTAGCGGTGGTATATCGCCCCCCAGGGTCACCCACCAACTTCCTCGACCACTTCTCCGTGTGGCTGATGCACTTCATGTCCTCAGAATTACCAACCCTCATCCTGGGAGACTTTAACATCCCCATAAACAGCCCCAACTCCACATCTGCATCCCAGCTCCTATCTCTAACCACTTCTCTTGGCCTCTCGCAACTCTCAACCTCTAAGACACATAAGGATGGTAACACCCTTGCCCATGGTCTTTACCCGACTCTGCTCTAATCCTCCTTAGACAACTCATCTCCTTCTCTCTCTGATCACAACATTCTCTCCTTCACACTCACAAACCCTCGCCCATCACAGCACAGTCGACCTATCACACATTCAGAAATCTACAGGCCATCAACCCTCATACACTCACAGACTCTCTTCTCTCATCACTGTCCCCTATCTCCTCCTTCTCCTGCCCCAATCTGGCTGTGAATTACTACAATGAGACTCTCAAAAGTACCCTGGACCAAGTAGCACCCCTCACCCTCAGAACCTCCAAACACAGAGTAAAACAGCCTTGGCTCACATCACAAACTCGATTCCTCCAGCGATGCTCGAGGAGTGCCGAACGCCTATGGAGGAAAACTCGCTCACCAGGAGACTTTATCCATTATAAATTCATGCTAAAAACCTACAACTCTGCCCTTCACCTCGCCAAACAGACCTACTTCACCACCCTGATCTCCTCACTAGCCAACAACTCAAAGAAACTTTTTGACACCTTTCTCTCTCTCCTCAGTTCCGAAATGCAGGCTCCTATCACTGACCTCTGTGCTGATGATCTGGCCTCTTACTTCACAGAGAAAATAGAAAAATCCGTCAGGAAATCAGCTCCCAACCTTCAAGTGTTTCTACTCCCATCTGTCCCCACATCCCCTCTGGCTCACTCTCTATTTTTGACCCAGCCACAGAAGAAGAAGTCTCCAGGCTCCTCTCGTCCTCACGTCCCACTACATGTACCTCTGACCCCATTCCCTCACACCTACTACAGACCCTCTCTCCAGTGGTCACCACTCACCTAACCACAATCTTCAATCTCTCCCTCTCCACAGGCATCTTCCCCTCCTCCTTCAAACACTCTATTATTACTCCACTACTAAAGAAAACATCCCTCGACCCATCCTGCACAAATAACTACAGACCTGTCTCCAACCTTCCCCTTCATCTCAAAACTCTGGAGCACCTGGTCTCTCCTCCCGCCTCACCGATTACCTCGCCACTCACTCTCTTTTAGATCCATTGCAGTCTGGCTTCCGCCCCTTACACTCTACAGAAACTGCCCTCATCAAAGTGACCAATGACCTTCTGTCAGCAAAACGAATGGTGACCACTCTCTGCTTATCCTTCTTGACCTCTCTGCGGCTTTTGACACTGTTGACCACCATCTCCTACTCTCTATGCTGCACTCCATTGGCATCAAGGACATGGCTCTCTCCTGGTTCTCTTCCTATCTTTCTGACCGCTCTTTCAGTGTATCATTCTCTGGATCCACTTCCTCCCCTCTTCCTCTCACTATTGGGGTCCCTCAGGGCTCAGTCCTTGGCCCTCTCCTCTTCTCTCTCTACACAGGCCCCGATTGGACAGACCATCAGCAGATTTGGATTTCAGTACCATCTCTATGCTGATGACACACAATTATACACTTCAGCCCCTGACCTTACTCCCGCTCTAATAAAGAAACCAATGACTGTCTAACCGCAGTCTCCAATATCATGTCCGCTTTCTATCTGAAATATCTGAACTTCTTCTGCTCCCACCCTCTGCCAACCTCCCTAAATCTGACATCTCTCTCTCGGTGTGCGGCACTAACGTGCAGTCGCTGTCTCGGTGTTTTGATGGACACTGATCTCTCTTTCACCCCATATATACAATCTCTCACCCGCTCCTGTCGCTTGCACTGAAAAATATCTCTAGAATTCGCCCCTTTCTCACCATGGAAACAACTTAAAACCCTCACCGTGGCCCTGATTCATTCCCGCCTTGACTACTGTAATTCTTTATTAGTTGGCCTACCCCACAGTAAGCTTTCCCCTCTCCAGTCTATCCTCAATGCAGCAGCCAGGATCACCTATCTAGCAAACCGTTACTCAGATGTTTCTGCTCTGTGCCAGTCACTACATTGGCTACCTGTTCACTATAGGATCAAATTCAAATTGCTCGTTGTCACCCACAAAGCTATTCATGGTGCGGCACCTCCTTACCTCTCCACCCTCATCTCTGTCTATCACCCCACCCGTCCCCTTCGTTCTGAAGGTCACCTCAGACTAACATCAGCATTAATCCGAACCTCCCATTCCCGACTCCAAGACTTCTCTCGAGCTGCACCAAACCTCTGGAATGCTATACCCCAAGAAATTAGGACCATCCACAACTTGCATAGCTAAGACGCTCCCTAAAAACACACCTCTTCAGGGCGGCCTATCCTTCTCCCTAACAGTAGTCACCTAAACATAAGATATTCATTGTTATAAGCCCCTGTACTTTGTGTTCACATCCCGTCTTAGATTGTAAGCTCCTTCGAGCAGGGTCACCTTCATTTTTTGCCTTTTTATTGTATTTCCTGAGTTGATTCTATGTTTATTGTATGTAACTACTGTTCTGCATTACCTTTCTGTACCGTATATTTTTCTTATATGTACCATTGTACTGTAAAGCGCTGCGGAATATGTTGGCGCTATACAAATAAAGTTTTATTATTATTATTATTTTCTTTTGCATCTTAAATTCTTCTCATAACTTAAGGGAAGAGGGTTAAAAAAACTTCTATAACAATTTCTCTTCCCATGCTGCTAGTCCTCCAATGGCTCCTCTGTATTGTCTCTTCTGTCTTCTATCACCTAAACATTTCCTTCAATTTTCCATTATGACAAGTGTCCTAAGTAGTGATGAGTGAGCACTATCATGCTCAGGTGCTTAGTATTCGTAACGAGCAGGTCAGCTGATTGGTATGGGGTGACATGTGTATAATGGAAGTCATAGGGAACTCAAGTATTTTACCGGGAAATGCATAGGTCTTCCATTGACATCCATTATACTAAATCCGGTAAATGAGTTGGGCCTATCTGAGGGTCTGGCCTGCTTGCTACAAGTACCGAACACCCAAGCATGGTAATACTCGCTCATCACTAGTCTTAGGCCACTGTGCCTCAGGCCACGTGCACATGTTGAGTATTTGGTGAGTTTTTTACCTCAGTATTTGTAGCCAAAACCAGGATTGGATGATGAATACTGAAGTAGTGATGTGTTTCTATTATACTTTCCCTCTGATTGTTCCACTTCTGGTTTTGTCTACAAATCCTGAGGTAAAAAACTCACCAAATACTCCTCGTGTGCACGTGGCCTAATAGGCCAGGTGAGGTACTTTAAGGCCATGTGCACACGTTGAGTATTTGGTGAGTTTTTTACCTCAGTTTTTGTAGCCAAAACTAAGAGAGGAACAATCAGAGGAAAAGTATAATAGAAACACGTCACCACTTCTGTATTTATCACATACTCCTGGTTTTTTACTTAGGCAGATTCACACACAGTTTTAGGATCGGGGCTATCCGTTGATGTGGCCCATAGTATTCCTATGGTCGGATGGGGCCAGATGGCAGTGATTTGCTCCAGGCAGAATTCGTTTTTTTTCCGGGGCACAAATCGACAAAATCTTCCTCCTGGATCCGGTGCAATCGGCGCCCCTAACATGGGGCTATGGACGCCGGATCACACGATCGACAAAAAATCAGATCCGGCTGCGACGCAGGTGCTGATGTTCAGCGTGGTCGGCGCTGAACTTCAGCACCTGGAGAGCTCCCGGCAGAATTTCAGAATGCGGCTAGCCCTGCATCCAGCAAAACACCAGACACAGCCTGACAGCAGAAACCATGGGTGAAGCCGCCCTTAGAATACTGAGTAAAAATGTGACGAATACTGCATGTGTGAACGTGGCCTAGGAGTCGGTGAGGTTTATTAGCACGTGCACATGTTGAGTATTTGATGAGTTTTCTCTATTGTAGCCAAACAGGAGTGGGTGAAAATTCAGAAGTGGTGGTGTTCTATTACACTTTCCTTGATTGTTCCACTCCTGGTTTTGTCTACAAATACTGAGGTAATACCTCACAATTTCAATGTGTGTGGCGCCTCTGCTCCAGGAGGCCACAAAGGAACGCAGCCAGGCAGGTAGGACACTGTGCACACCAACACCCCACAGCCATACCCGTGCAGAGGAGTAACATCCAGCCCTGAGATTAGAGACTCTATGAGATTGAGGTGGTGAATTTGAGAGTGGTTGGCATCCCGTAGTCAGGTGACTTGACATATATAGAAGGGAGGAGAAAGGAAGTTGTAGGCCGAGGTAGGCGAGAAGCAAAGACTGGAGCTCACACGTCCTGTGAAGTAAGGCCTAGGAGCGCAGAATCTGTACTTACAGTGCGAGCCATAGGAGAGAGAAAGCCCATCCAAGCTGATACCACCAGGAGTGTGAGAGGACTGAAAGGACGTGATACCCGGGCCTAGGAACGCAGCTGAAGTACTGACTGCAGGCGGAGTAGCCCTCCTATGATACGAGAGAACAGAGAGGGGAGCCTGGTAGAGCTCAGACTTGAGGATGCTGGGCTGGCTGAGTAGAGTGTCGGCTCTAGAGGGAACGTAGTTACCCGGCATCCCCAAACAACACGACGGGGGTCTGAATTCCAGATTGGGACCTACCTTAAGACAGGCAGCTAGTGACAAACTAAGGACCCACAGGGGCCCGAGTCACCGCCATACTGTCCAGTGTCGCACAACACGAAGTAAGAGAATGTAACAGCCGAAAGGTCACTAAGATTGTGTGAGGGTCACAGAGAGAGAGCCTGGCTGCAGAGCAAGGAACCCGTGAGAGAGAATGTGCCCGTGTACTGTAACTTGTAAGAACTGCACTGAACTGTAACTGACTTGGAACTGACTGAAAGAACTGGAGTAAGCTTGGAACCCTGAACTGCTTCCCTTGTGTCTCTGCATGAACTATTCCCTCCATACAGGAATACAGCAAGCCTCACCTGCAGAGCACAGCGCAGCCTGTCAGCATCAGCACTGAGGAGAGATCACTGCAGCGTCTGCAAAGTAAGTGTGCAACACATCACAATACCTTACTGCCCGGGAACCCAGTCTACCCATGGAACTATACCACCTAAGCTGCTATCCATCGTCCCGGAGGTTCTGCAGCAGCGGTGCCCCATTACTGCCGCACAAGTGGGTGTGTCACGACTGACTACCCCTGTAAATATCCCATTTTATTGGCGAGCCTGGACACGGACCAACCAGGACCCCCGTGATTCCAGCAGCAGACCCCGTCCCAGTGGTCGACATGTGCACATGGCTTAAAGTTCCCATCTGACTGCTTAGGCCACGTGCACATGTGGCGCCCCGCAACGAGTGCGTCACAAGGGAGTATTGCAGCCGCAATATTCTCTAGACAAAGCAGTGAATAGTTAACTCAGAGATCCAACCCAACATACAACACCTAGAACAGGGACCAATCATAGGTCCTGGTGGGTGGAGTGTAGGGTAGTGAAGAGAACACAATAACTAGACAGTCAGAACAAGTCGGAGAGTAGTCTAAACTTGAAGAGAGCAGACAGAACTTGGAGTGGAGCGGGGCTCGCACCCGTGCGGGCCTGGCCGTCACCGTCGGTGTCAGCACCTGGCCTTAACAACCGGATGGATATCTACACGGTTCCCAAAGATCCCTGCCCACAATTCCAGCCGTTCACTGGTACGAAGCTGCGCAGTTCACTCTGTCACGCGAACACCCGTGAGAGCAGCTTTATAGAGCACCCCACACCGCTTTCCAGTGTCTAACAGCGGTGTACCACCGAGGGACCCAAGGCTCCAAAGAATCCAAACGTACATCATGGATAGTGCATTGAAGCGCCTCCCGTACCCGACTGGTATTCCTGGCGACGCTGGCAAGAGAAATAAGGAGTAGAGAGGAGGTACACTGCGGATCTCTGAGGAGTACTATCACTGCTGAGTCCCCCGGTCTTCTACTCAACCACTGTAAGCCATTACTGCCTGCTGTTACAGTAAAGAACCGTCAGAGACTATCTGTGTCCGTGTCTCCTTATGAACGTCCGTCATGAACTTAAGGTAACCGCAGCTGCGAACATCTTGAGCAGCTCCAGCCCGGATCACCGCTCAGCTGTGGGGAGCGTAACATCTTTGCAGTCATCACCCCGGAGGTTCGC
This sequence comes from Allobates femoralis, assembly GCA_033576535.1. NCBI lineage: Eukaryota > Metazoa > Chordata > Amphibia > Anura > Aromobatidae > Allobates > Allobates femoralis. Next base: position 32,770,628 of record JARQOC010000005.1, read on the forward strand.
AGCGTCGGTAGCTTACCGAATCTACTCATAGGTGGCGTCACGAAGAAAACAAATTAAAACCCCTTTTTAATCTGTTCCCGTAAGACGACCTCAATTTTGATCTGCACTACACCGGCCCACTACCGGCAGGCGCGGTCCACCCGTGACAAGGAAGGAGAAGAATCGCCTGTCTAAACCGGGAGTACCCTGCCCTGTGTGCGTCAGAAAATGCGTCACGAAGGATCGAGAGGCCCGTACCAACGGGTATGTTGGCTTAAACGGACTTTATTGTCTGCAATGGACTTTGTTCGTCCCTAAAAGAACTTCCCGCCTTTACACCATTGGTCAAGATGCGCCCAGATGGCGTTACCGCCACAGAAGCCGCACGTGAAGCCAGAGTGAGTCACCCCTCCCCTCACTGTGGAGGCTAAGGCGAAAGGCCCAAACTCTTTGTCCGCCCTGATTGCCGAATCAACCATGGGGCGACCCCAAGATTTCCACGATTGGACACAAAAGCCAAGGGAGATGGAGTGTCATACCTAGACACCCGACAGAGAGAGAAGAATCTTCACGCTCAACCAGAACGTCTTACCGGTTGATCGGGTGGTTTCCCTCCAAGAAGTAATGGCCAGCATGAGACTCCAAGACCTGATGCGGAGGTCGAGGCGAGGCCAGAGCAGCCATAAGCAACCGGTTCGGATCCTGCCTTACCCTAGGACGGCAGCCCCGACTTCTGCTAGAGGCTCTACAAGACCTCGGTGCGGTTACTAGAGAAGTGGAATGGACGATTCGCAGCTGGAGCGCGACCCTGGCAGACGACTACACCAGCGATGCAGCAGAGCCGACCGGGTGCAGCTTCTCCAAGCCAGACGACGTCACCAGATTCGGACCGCCTCACCTCGCTACACCGTCCTGCTCCGTCACTGACCAATAGACTGTGTCCATCCGTGGAGCGCAACTCGACCCGTTCCACCGCCAACATCGCAACCGATCCGTTCTTGAGCCGGAGCTCATAACATGCTCCAATGTAAGAACTCGAATCTCTACAGGTTCACCTGCGAGACCCGCGACTAGTTCCACTAACCGAGACTGTCGCTTGTTTTCCTAGAACCGGAGCCTCCTCTGCAACAAGAGAGGCTACCTGGTAACCGGATGAAACACTTACCTGCGGAAACAGATGAAGAGCAGGCAGCCTGGAAGCCAGCAGGAACGTCCCTTACGGAAGGATCCCAGCACCACCGCCCGTTGTACACGGAACAAGCTTTAACGTCTTTCATCAACAAGCAGCCTGATGTGATCATCGAGGAGAGGTCGGACGAGGATGACACGAGACCACAGCACGTGAGGATTCGACACGGGTTCGCTGGGAGACAACAAAGAACTTCCTTCGGGCACACAGCTCGGGTACACTGGTCTGGCTGCACTGCGACACCTCACCTGTGCCGTTCCACGGTCCGATACAGACAGCCGCCAAGTATCAAGCTTCCCCAAACACCGTCCAGTTACTCATCTTAACCCAGCCGTACGACGGAATCAGCACAGAGACGACGAGAGGATGGCAATGCAGAGACGCGCCAACATGGTAGGCCGTGCCGAGCTCCCCAGCCGCCCTGCCTGATGAACTCCCCGGTGAAGGTAGAATTCTCCACCTTAACTAAATACCGGGTGGGGTTCGCTTGGGAGGTGGGTTTGAATGAGGAGGTGTTTGTGGGGCGCCGGGACGTTGAGTCAAACTTGCCAGGGACATCCGGATCGCGCCTATACCGGGCGATATTATCCTATGAGCGCTATGCATTGTGCAGATGGTGGTTTGCTATCCGGTACGCCATCACCCTCGAGCCAGTGACTTTAAAACTTGAACTTATCATGACTCTGTTTACCGTTAATCATTGACTGTGTGATCTCGCGGCTACAGCTGGACTCTAGTTAAGTACAGTCGACCGCCCGCGCGGTCCGCACAAAGTGATTACCTGTTTCTTTGCTTATACATCAAAGCATTTCTTTACCTGTTTTCTACTTAATAAAAGTGTGTCATATATGTATAAAATGTAAAACCTCTGTAATGTGATAGTTGACGCTTGGGACAAGCTGATTTAACCAAGGGAGTGTGGCGCCCCGCAACGAGTGCGTCACAAGGGAGTATTGCAGCCGCAATATTCTCTAGACAAAGCAGTGAAATAGTTAACTCAGAGATCCAACCCAACATACAACACCTAGAACAGGGGACCAATCATAGGTCCTGGTGGGTGGAGTGTTAGGGTAGTGAAGAGAACACAATAATCTAGACAGTCAGAACAAGTCGGAGAAGTAGTCTAGAACTTGAAGAGAGCAGACTAGAACTTGGAGTGGAGCGGGGGCTCCGCACCCCGTGCGGGCCCCTGGGCCGTCACCGGTCGGGTGTCAGCACCTGAGGCCTTAACAACCGGGAATGGGCATATCTACACGGGTTCCCAAAAGACTCCCGTGCCCACAACTCACAGCCGGTTCACTGGTACCGAAGCTGGCAGCAGTTCACCTCTGTCACGCGAACCAGCCCCGTGGAGGAGCAGCTTTATAGGAGCACCCCACCACCAGCCAGTTTCCAGTCGTCTAACCAGCGGTGTACCCACCGAGGGACCCAAGGCTCCCCAAAGAATCCAGAACGTACATCATGGATAGGGCATTGAAGCAGCCTCCCCGTACCCGACCTGGTATTCCTGGGCGACGCTGGCAAGAGAAACTAAGGAGGTAGAGAGGAGGTACACTGCGGATCTCTGAGGAGTACTATCACTGCTGAGTCCACCCGGTCTTCTACTCAACCACTGTAAGCCATGTACTGCCTGCTGGTTACAGTAAAGAACCGTTGCAGAGACTATCTGTGTCCGTGTCTCCTTATGAACTGTCCGTCATGAACTTAAGGTAACCGCAGCTGCCGCACAACATCTTGAGCAGCTCCAGCCCCCGGGGATCACCGCTCAGCCTGTGGGGAGCGTAACATCTTGCTGCTGTCCATCACCCCGGGAGGTTCCGCAGCGTCGGTAGCCCTTACCGAATCTACTCATAGGTGGCGTCACGAAGAAAACAAATTAAAACCCCTTTTTAATCTGTTCCCGTAAGACGACCTCAATTTTGATCTGCACTACACCGGGCCCCACTACCGGCAGGCGCGGTCCACCCGTGACAAGGAAGGAGAAGAATCGCCTGTCTAAACCGGGAGTAACCCTGGCCCCTGGTGTGCGTCACACACGTTGAGAATTTGATAATTTTTTTTAACTCAGTGTTTGTAAGATCAAAACCCGGAGTGGAACAATCAGAGGCAAAGTATAATAGAAACTGTATTTATCACCCACTGCTGGTTTTTTACTTAGAAATACTGAGGTAAAAAACCCACCAAAGTCTCAATGTGTGAACGAGGCCTAAGGAATCAGGGAAGGTCCTATTGCATACATTGAATACTTTGTGAGTTTTTTACCTCAATATTTGTAACCAAACCCAGCAGTGGGTGATAAATAAAGAAGTGGTGCCCTTGTTTCTATTTTACTTTTCCTTTGATTGTTCCACTCCGGGTTTTGGCTACAAATCCTGAGGTAAAAACCTCACCAAACACTCAACGTGTGCACGTGGCCTTATGCTTTGGTGTCTGGAGCAATGTTAGAGCATAATAAAAGCCTTTTTAGGGCAATCTAAGAACTTTTGATTGGGTCAAATCAAATCTGTAGGCCAATTCGAGCAAATCTGTCCAAAACAAATTTAGGGAATTTGCCAATTTTTCATCGAGATTGAACTCAGGCCCTGGTGTTTAAGATGATCCAAAGGTTTCTCTTTCATGATGAGTCCAGTATTAGCTGGGGTTCAGTCAAATTTTGCATTGAGGCTCAGGGGCTTCCAGTTATGCTCACTGCCCAAGCCAATATTATTTGACTGCTCCATATTGTGCACTTAAATATTAAGATCACATAGTGCTCACATTATATCAATCACCCTTAGATGGCAAAAAAACATTTTTTTCCAGTATCTTCACTTAGCTTTGGACACAGAGTAGGAACGGTGGAGCACAATTTGAGTGTCCAGGTCACCAGAATGGACCAGAGTTAGACGTATCACCTAAAATTATAGTTTGATAGATGTGTAAAATTCAGGAGTGGAGGGGATACACTTGGTGCACATCAAGTCTGTTAAGAAGAAGTTAGAAAATAAAGTTGAGTCGCTCCTGATTCCAGTCCCACCGCCTGGTCCTCTGCTCTGTTCCTCTTTGGTCTTCTCCTCTTGGATCTTCTGGGTGAGCACTGCCAATCATTAAGCCTACAGGGGCTACACAGCGGTGCCATGGAAGTAATTGTCGGTAATGATGCAGGTTGCGCCCTACATTATTCCTTGGGGCCAAGTCAGCAGCGGGTAAAGGATGCAGACGGAGAAGACCAAAGAGGAGCAGATCGAAGGATCGGGCAGGGAGGGACAAGTATGGAGAAGACGAGGAGAGGTGAATATAAGAGTGCATTCATTTTTTAACCGCCTCTAAGTTCGCAGAATACGGTAAAATAACGTTCGACTGGTCGATATTTTGCTGGGTTTTTGCAACAAATTTGATGTAATCTGCCCTGAGCACATCCCCAACGCCGGCTCTGGTCAGTGTCAAACCGTGACTCCTCCAATTCACTGATCTATTATGTAATGATTTCTTAGCCCATAAAATAGATTATATGGAATTTTTCACCATTTGGATTTAGGAATACAAATCATTTTTTGCAAAAGTTTTCTTTATAAATTTTGCGCTTTTTATATTTGGATGCAGAATGAGCAGGGGTGTAATTACTTGTACAATAGGTGCAGGGGTTGCAATCACACACAGGCCCTGGAGCCCAGGGAGCCCCAGAAGTCCCTTTGACCTATAGAAAAAGACTAATGCTATTAAAGATAATTGGGGGCCCCTTGCAGCTTTCGCATCGGGGCCAATGAACCTCAGGTTACATCACTGAGAATGAGTTAACTGAGAATCAATCCATGAGTCAGCTCACTATGACAGTCTGATAGGGAGTGTAGAACTCTTTCACCCCTCTTTTTCCGAACTCCTTCTAGGTGATTTATGACCACAGACCACATCAATGTTGAATGTGCAGAGAAACAAAGAGGTTGTAAAAGCAAAACGCTGCAAACGTTTTAATGTAAATTAGCAATGAGCGAGCACTACCATGCAGTTGGATGCTCGAATGGGCGTGTCTCGAGTACCCGACAAAAATGAAAGTAAATGGGGAATTCAAGCATTTTTCTAGGAAATCAGGTTCTCGAATCACGCCCAACTGAGCATTTTGATTACCGATCTCCCGAGCATGGTAGTGTCTTGATGGTCTCTCTTACTTTGGAGACTAATGACAGATTAGGGACCCGTCATATTCCTGTATTGAGACTTTATTTTAAAAATGTGCTTCTTTCCTTTCCTCCTAATTTCTCTTCACAGGTGTGGCTACTTTGTGATCACTCCCATCTCCAGCATTCCTTGCTGATGATTGAACTCCATTCCTGACCTAACTACCTGTGGTGAAGGAGGTACTCTGGAGAAGCTGACCACTGCCAAGCCGTCTGCTTCCTAGGAGCGTGGCAACAGGCGTGAAGCTGTTTTTGTCATTTCCCTGTCTCTCTCCCCCTTCCTCTCTTGTTGTTATTCGTGCAGCGGCTGGGACTAGTGCTCCGCCGGTCATCCCCCTATTTAGGGTTAACATCAGGGCCAGCAAGGGACTAGGTATCCTGCTCGGCAACGGGGTGAAAGGAGCTATAGAGGGACAGTAGGGAGATCAAGGCACAGCCGCAGGTAAGTGTAGATGGTCTCCTTTCCTCCATTCCCTACGAGCAGGACCCTCCGTTGCATTTATCTCCCCCGGTGTTTCCCCAGCCTGTAGTTATGTGCAGTGCACCGGACACCGTTGCGCCTCTGTAACTGTCCAGACGCTCCCTAGTCCAAGGCGATGACAGGTAGTGCTCGCTAATCACTAATGCAAACACAAAATGTTTTTAGCGCTAAATACATGCATTTAAGTAAAAAAAAAAATATCTCTAAAGGTGGACAAACCCCGTAATGATCTGCCATTTTTCAGAGAAAGGAAACGACAAATGAGTCAAATGGGTTTGTCAGATTTCCCTTTGATTTAGTTATTTACCTGACTCTAAACCTAATAATTACCTACATAATCTCCACGAATACGAGCACATCACACGGTTTGCCAATTTTACTTCCCAGGGCAATGTTTTTACTTGCGTTCCACTTATTATTTATTTTATTTTTTTTTTTATTTCGAAACACAGATGAAATTCCTCTGCGTGGGGGCGAGAAAATTATAGGAACACTTAACCAGTAATAATAATACTAATAATACTTGGGAGTGACTCTTTTTCATAGTTGTGAGATTAACAAACCCCCGGAGGTGGCAGGAAAGCCTGGCTGTAGACACATGTATGGATTCCGGGGCTTAAAGAGCGGGGAAAGTCATTATTTGACAGGAATGTGTGTCAAGGGTTACTGAGCCGAATAATGACCGTGAAATAGCTGATTATAAGGAATGATGTTCTCTGTGTTCACTGTGTTCCCCTTAATTCATCTTCTAAAAGTTGTAATTTATTTATTTATTACTGGCCTTCAGCTCGATCTTGAGCCCTGGTGACTTGATGATCAACGCTCTGTAGGATAGATCGATCTTGTTATAGCCTAGATAGCTCCAACAGAGTCTTCTCAAGCCTGGATAGGTCCATTATGGTCAAATCCAAGCCTGGATAGGTCCACCATGGTCTTCTCCAAGCCTAGAAAGGTCCACCAGGGTCTTATCCAAACCGAGATAGGTCCACCAAGGTCTTCTCCAAACCGAGATAGGTCCACCAAGGTTTTTGCTAAGCCTAGATAGGTCCACCAGGGTTTTTTACTAAGCCTAGGTAGGTCCACCAGGCTCTTCTTCACCCTTAACTTGATTCTATTAAGACATCTGGTTGCTGGTCCTCCTCTTCATCTTGTACCTTCTATGATCCTTGTCCAGTGATTGTGTAGCGCCCCGCTAGTCAGCGCGCTACAAAAGGGTACTGCACCCCTAACAGAAGGTGCAGTATGCTTTGTCCTGGTAGGGAGTAATAGAAGCCTGAAGCTTCACCAACCTCACACATACACCTAGTGATAGGGGACCAATCAGACAACCCGATAGCAGGGTAACCGTTCCCGGTGGGAGGAGAGCTAGGTTATATAGTGAGTGGGGAAAGAGTAGTAGTTGTATTAGAGGAGTTGGAGAGAGGTAGAAACAGAACAGAAGCCTTAGGAGAAGTAATGGGATGGCACCTCAACCTGGTGGCCCAGACAGGGAGGGCGGATAGAGGGTAACTGAATACCTGACCCAGTCAGAAACAGGGCTCCGAAAGTGATACAGAGGACAATCCCTGAAACGCAAATTACTGGCGTGGTCGACAACTTTATAGGAGCACGATCCAGTGCAACCTACGCACGGTCACCACCAGAAGCACCAAACCGGGTTGGGCTCCTTTAGAGACAGAAAGTTGTCCCATCTCACCCGACAGGCCTGGTTAAACAAGCGGGATTCATGCAGGGCAGCGCGAGAAAGAAGGAGAGTGCAGAGGAAGGACAGAGAAAGATATAGAGAAGGAACATCATTGGAGCTTCAGAGGGACATTGCCTACTGCCTGGACCACCCAGTCCACCACCCTATCTGTAACAACTGCATACCCTGTAAGCTGCAGATTACTGAAGTAAAGTACCCGTGCAGAGTGAACAAATGTCTGTGTTTTTTCTTGGTGAACGGAGGTAATTCTACACTGTGAAGCAGAGACTGCTACCCTATACTAACAACATACCTTTACAGCCCCGGGGACCCCCTCCACCTGTAGGGAGCTTGCCTGCCGCCCATCACCCCGGAGGTCCCAGCAGCGCCGGTGCCATCACCGGATCTACGGGTGGCATCACGACTTCTATAAACTTTTATCCCTGTAAATATACCCCTTTTTGCTGTCACCCAAGGGCACAGACTCGGGCACTGACCACCCGTGACATCCCAGCACCTGACCGCCAGAGATCTGAGTACCCCAGACCCTTGTGGGTGAGACAATTGCTCTGTTTGCTTGATGTGTAGACAAGTCATAGCTAGGGGATCTTTGCTTCCAGTGATATGTCTGGCTTGCTTTGTTCCAGAATTGATGTGTTTGTTCTTCTTTCCATCCATGGTATTGATAACATCCTTCTCTAGCTCCACATTTTGAAGGAGTTGATTCTTCTTCTGTCTTGTTTCTTTATCGTCCATGTTTCACATTCATATTTACTACACATAGACCAGATATGTAGGAGCCGTGTCTTCATCACAAGTGAAATGTTCCTTGATGTGAAGACCTTGTCCAGTGACTTCATTGTTGATTTTTCCATAGGTATTCTCCTATTCTCTTTCGATGCTATTACTGTATCTTGAGTGTTGGTTTTGTGTTACTTCTGGGAAAATATGGGTATATGCCAAGGTTCTCTGGGCTGAGGAAGGAGCTGGGTATTGGCTCCAAACGGCGTCGGATTAAACATACACCTTCATCCAGATACTCCAGTCTTCTGGTCTTCTTTGGCCGTAGCGCGGATCGTGCGACACTTCGTCCTATACATGCTATCTTTGGACCGCGGTGACCCGTGGATGTGTGGATCCAGCAGCAGCTGCCTATTAAGCGATTAAATTTGTTGTGGGTATACACAACTGACGCACCCCAGGGCAGGGTACTCAGCTCTTAGGCCCGGTCTGGGATGTCACGGGTGGCTGCCCGAGGCTGTGGTCATGGTGGTCAATGAATAAAGGAAGTAAATAAAGTATATACAAGTTCGTGACGCCACCTGCAGTATCTGGTGATGTTCACCAGCGCCGCTACAGTCCTCCGGTGGTCGATGGTATTGCGGCCAGGTTGGTGTAGTCCCCCGCAGGGGGACTGGTCCACTGGGGCAGCGTTTCTGTAAAGAAATAGTTTCAGGAAAGAATACTGCAGAGGTGATAACTCACTTTACCGGATACTTTACTGGAAAACTTTCAGTCATCAACACAGTCTTTCAATAGCAGTAGATGTTACTTGGCAAATGGCTATGGGTGCTGCAAGTGGAATTTCTGGCTGTTAGATGGATCCACTCGCTGTGTGCCGTTCCTGTTCCTTTCTTTCCTTGCCTCCCAGTGGCGGTGAAGTCTGATCTCATAAAGATTAATCTGACCTTCGGCTGTTCCTTATTCTCCTCTCCCTTCTACCCATTGGGTGAACCTTCTTTTGGGCTCCACACAGTGTCCTGCTACTCCTGGCTCCCCTCTTTCTGGGCTCTTTGGGAGTCAGAGGCGTACATAAAGATACCCCTGTTCTTCGGATTGTCTGTGAGCCTTAAAGAACTCACAGGTGCGGGCTCCGGTACCCGTTTCCTTCCCATTAGAGTGGACTTCGGCCTTTAAGTTTCCACCTCTCTTGCTTCCTTCTGTTTCTGGGATCTTTTCTGTCTTTCCTGGGCCCCTCAGCCGAGGAGGCCCTCCTTGCTCCCCTCCAGGCCGGCTGCCGGGCTCCAACTAACTAACTAACTAACTGCTCACTAGTTCCCCCTAGAGGCCACTATATACCCTCCCGGGGTCCCTCCCACCTACTGATCTAGTGTGTGGGTGTTAGCTCTAGGGTTCCACCTACTGACCATAGTTCCACTTGCAGTGGAGTGACTACACCGCTTTTCTGGGTGTAGTACCCCTTTTGTGGCACCTACGTAGTGGGGCGCCACACAACCAGACCAGGTGAGCAGATTCTACTCATTGATACATCCACTCTCCAAATCTAAGAGATAAGACCCTATTGCGCATTTTATCTCACTTTCTGGAATCCGAATAGGGACATTAGTGAGATCAGGGTGCAGCCTCATGTGAGTACAGGAGTTTTCCCATCCCCCGCTCCCTACCGTCAGGGTCCTCCGTTGTTATTGTGTCACCGGTGTTCCCCTGTTTGTGTCGGGGGTTCCTCGGTATCCAGAGGAACTCAGGTAGTCACAGCGTGGCAAAAAAAGACTGTGTTTTTTTTCCTAGTATCTCTGAAAAATGAGCAGACAAGTAATATCACCGATGGTCCATCATTGAGCAGAAATAAATAATTGTATATCTGGTAGACTAGGGAGCGATGAGTGGCTTCTTATTGTGACCTAAGTTACACCTGCACAATAATAATGATGTCTAATCAGCAATGTGCAATACAATGCTGTCTAATCCTTTACTGCAATAATCATGTCTTATTAGCATAAGACACACCTGTGCAATAATCACCACCCTGTCTAATCAGTCTAAGGCACACCAGTGCAATAATCATGCTGTATAATCAATCTAAAGCAAACTTGTGCAATAATCATGCAATCAGCATGTGGCACACTTGTGCAATAATTTTGATGTCCAATCAGCCTAAGGTGCACCTGTACAATAACCATGTTGTATAATGAACTTAAGACCCAGCTGTGCAATACTTATGCTGTCTAATCAAATAAGGTGCATCTGTGCAGTAATAATGCTGTCTAATCAGCCTAAGGTGCACCTGTGCAATAATCATGCTGTCTAATCACTCTAAAGTACATATTTGCAATAATCATGTTGTCTAATCAGCCTAAGGCACATCAGTTCAATTATCATGCTGTCTAATTAGCCTAAGACACACCTGTGCAAAAATCATGCTGTATAATCAGCCTAAGGCTCACCTGTGCAATAATCATGCTGTATAATCAGCCTAAGGCTCACCTGTGCAATAATCATGCTGTATAATCAGCCTAAGGCTCACCTGTGCAATAATCATGCTGTCTAATCAGCCTAAGGAGCACCTGTACAATAATCATGCTGTCTAATCACTCTAAAGCACACATTTGCAATAATCATGCTGTCTAATCAGCCTAAGACACACATGTGCAAAAATCTTGTTGTCTTAACAGCTTAAGGCGCACCTGTGCAATAATCACGTGTCTTATCAGTCTAAGGCAGGGGTTGGGAATCTTAGGCCCCAGGGCCGAATGCGGCCCTCGATTACTTTTTTGCGGCCCCCAAGCAGAATCCTGGGGATCGCAGTGCTCAGGCTGGCAGACGCATTTTGCTGACTGTCTGCCCTTTAAATCCAGCTCTCCAGTGATCTCTACGCCCCAGCCTTGGCCTCCTTAGTGAGGTATATGCCCCAAGCCTCTTCTTTGTTGCCTAGGACTCTAGCAAATTTGGAAAAACAGTTGAGAAACAACATGATTAATATCACCGACGCCAAAGAGAAGCCGCTGCAGCCACCACAGTAGGGGTGAGTTGATTGTTTAACCAAATATAGCGGGTAATTTTCAAGTTGATAATTTTGTATGGCCCCTGAAAGATTGTAGAAATTTCCAAATGGTCCCCGGCAGGAAAATAGTTCCCTGCCCCTGGTCTAATGGCCACTGTACACGTCCCAACATCGGTCCGATGTTGGATACAACGACGCGGGAGCGCGCTTTTTCTGGGCAGAATTCCAAGATCCCATAGGAGATGTTACACAGCGCGATATCGGCAGACAACGCCACTGCGATGTGTACGCCCCTTGTACGGCCGACCCAGGAACGACCATTTAACATGGGAGAGAATAAGGGAAGTTGTACTCCAAATCGTTGTTGGGCTTTTACACAGCACGATCCGGCCACAACGCCCATCCAATATCGGGCCGTTGGAGAGCAGGCTCATTTCTCCCCCGATATCGTTTTGGCATCGTTCCTGCATCGTATTGGACATTTACACCGTACAACGCACGAACAATATCGGGGCCAAGGCACGAACCACGTGACTTTTTATCGGAGTTGGACGCCGATATCGGGACATGAAAAGGTGGCCATAAGGCATACCTGTGCAATACTGATGCTGTCTAATCAGCAATTTGATATGCCACACCTGTGAGGTGGATGGATTATCTCAGCAGAGAAAGGAAAAGCACTCACCAACACAGAATTAGACACATTTGTTAACAATATTTGACAGAAAAAGGCCTTTTTTGTGCAAAGATTCATAGATCTTTGAGTTCAGCTCATGAAAAATGGAGTAAAAACAAGTGTTGTTTACATTGTGTTCAGTGTATAGATCTCCCCCTGTACTGTATGTACTGTACATGCTTTGCTAACTGCATATCTATGTCCACAGATCACTGACATGTACAGTATGTTTCCTTATTTCTGTGCCAAGATCGTTAGTTACTCATTTACTTAGACTTTTTGCACTTTCTTGACATCAAGGTGCACAGTCTAATGCTTCAGAGCTGCCAGCTGTTCCCTTATTGTTGTATGTTCTATGAGATAGCAGGATGCCCCCAACAGGTCAGCTGCAGTACTACTGACTGATAGTATTGAAGAAGACAGACATACCTGGAGCAGGAATCAGCGGCAGAAGTAACTACTTTGAGGACCTCTGAGGCGCGTACATTGATTGATCATCAGGAGGCGTGGAAGAGCGGGAAGTCAAAAAAGAATTCTGGACTTTTGACAATATTGTTTTATTAGTGGGGTCTTCAGATAATAAGCTAATTAGCTCAAGGCACACCTGTGCAATAATCATGTAGAGAAAAGCAATCTCCCATAAAAACGTCTTCACTTGGTAGATTCACTGAAATACTTATTCCAAATTGATTTGCCCTTAAAAAGGCATTTATTAGTCTCTGAGGTCTATCCAGACGCTGAAGCATAATATTCACAGGGGAGAGAAGGGGTTAATGATAATAAAAGATTATACTCACCAGTCCTGCCCAATCCTCCCCTGCAAAAGGCAGGTTTTTGTGTTTTTAGGTGCATTTTTGCAGTGTTTTGCCTTCTTTTGCTGCATTCTTTCAGTGTTTTTTTGCAGCACATTTTTAATATTGTTAGATTCATTCATCAAAAACTTAGCAAAATATGTTGCAAAAATGCAGCATCACCCGTTTGCTCCATTTTTTACTTCTTTTTTCATTTTTCTTCTTGCTTTGTAAGAGGGGGGAAAAACGTTGCAAAAAAAATATGAAATCATTGACACCTGAGGATATCAAAAATGCTGCAGTTCTCAAATTCAGTAAGGAGTCAAAAGAAGAGAGTATGAGAGATTTCTGAAATCTCCTATCTTTTGCTGGTACTGCTGAAAGCATTTTATTATTAGTGGAGGCAGCGCCTGTAGTTTACCACCCATCCACAAGGGATCTCTGCAGAGATTAGCTAGGAAACTCTTTGGTAGGGCGGGCAGAGGAAGTTAGTTCTAGCCACACTCCATGGTGTACAGACATGTTGTGACTTGATTCTTTCCAACTGCAGAGAACGTTAAGCCTAATTCTCTAAAAAAGACTGCTGGGTGACTAGTGTATATGATAGGTATGTGGACGATATGTACGTGCACCAGCTAGTGGTAGAAGGACTATTTTTGTGCGGACATCTTTGGGCGCTAGCAGAGCTGAATCCCTCTTTCAACCGTCCAGAAAATATTCGGTAAACGGATAATAGACTTCCCCTGGTTGTGCCAAGTTAAGACCCCTGGCTCATTCCACAAGGCTCAGATGATCTGAAAGGACTGTGAGGTCTCCAAATTGTAAGTCCTAAACTTAACATCTTGGCGGGAAGTGTGCACGCACAATCTAGGATTTGGTGCCAGATTGGGGTAGGTAGGCTACAGCTGTTGTAAAAGGAACTGTACGTTTCTCCAAGTTAGATTGCAGTCAGGGTCTAAGTTTAGTACCTGGGTAGCCTGTTGCTGTGTGTGGGTTCCAGGGAGGGGAGATTCTAGAATTGTAAATAAGTTTGTGGATACTGTGTGGTCCCACTGACAGGCCATTTTGTGCACTCAGAAATTAACACTGCATCACTAGAGTAGTTATTGTGCTCCTGCACTAGGCATGGTATTTCTTAGGTTAATTTGCCGCTCAAGTCCCTTGACATTTCGATTTAGTGTCAGTGGGGCAGCACGGTGGTCCTGGTCATCCCTGACCCGATGTACGTTGCATTGATTTGTTGGTAACTCTTACTGTTGAATCCCTACGTACCGCTCCTCTAGTATAAAAATATATTTCTCCAAGAACTTTCTGGCCTTTCTGATCTGTGACCTGCTGTATCCTGCTCGATTTATATGCAGCACAATGCTGCATGTGAACTTAGCCTAAGAAGAGCAAAGCAAGTGCGAAACCTAGGTAAAGGTCAGGGTCAATCAGGAGTTAGATTCAAGAACAAGGGAATGAGAGGCTGAAGGGGGTATGGACCGCCATGCCCTGGAAGTCGGGTACGTTTTAGGCAGAGGTGTAACTATAATAGGTGCAAGACTTGCAATTGCACACAGGTCCTGGGGTAGAGGGGACCAAAAATATCTCTTTGGCCTATATGAAAAGACCAATATTTTGAAAAGCTTGTAATAACTGTGGGGCCCCGTTTGAGCTATTGCATTGGAGCCCATTGACTTCAAGTTAAGTTACAGCTTTTAGGCCACCAGAACTGGCATAATTGAGAAAAGCTAAATGATTGGAAATGCAGTTTTGCCCACCAAAGAGAGAAAAAGAGCCAATGTCTGGTATGGAATAACGCTGGCAAAATATGGACTGTCAAGAAGAGAAAAAAGATGCCAAGAGCCAGGATGTGAATCTTGTATCTGTGTTGACTGGGGACTGTTGTGCCTATTCCTACCTCATATTTTTACTTCTTGACCCTGACGGGCCACCATGTTTCCGCACAGGGCAACCCACCAGCCACCTAACGGAAAATCCAAGCCTGCGGATACATTTTGTATCCAGTGCACAAACTAAAAAATAAGGACAGATTCACTTTAAAAAAAATAAAAATATCTTCAAAGTAAATTAAATTCTGATATTTGAATGTTCATTGTAGCCGAACCGAGGAGATGTCTTTACATAAAACAAGGCGGATGATGATTGAGCTCCGCTGATAAAACATTCCATGATTTGAATACATTTTCCTAAGTGTATTGACGTCTGTACTTTCTTTTAATGATATGAATGGGCAATATTTACTTTTTTTGCATAAGATACAAGACTGAACTCGCGGGGCCGGTGACTCACCCGCTCATGTCCTGAGACCGTGTTTGAACACAGAAGAATTTATAGCCACGAGCTCTCGGTAAAATCAATTAAAGTTGGAGAATTTGTTTTCCCCAGCAGATGCTGCCTATATAACATAAAGAAGACGAATGTTTACAAATGATAACAACGCGGTTAAGGATAAATGTATGGAACGTCATTCATTGTCAAGAGAAATGTTCATTGTTTTAAAGACGTTGTAAAAAGATTTGACCCTGGTCACACACATTGATTCCTTACTTGCTTTGCTTCTCAGTGCTAGAGTAAGGACCAGGAAGTTATCGCTTCCAGCCATCCTGTATTTAGTTGGACTGTCCCGATTTGAGGGTTTCGTCCCATTTTCCCGGTAATCAAGGCTTTCGTCCTGACTTCACCTCATCTCACCAAGCCGCTTTGCGCACCACACATTTTGCCCTTCTTTATGTTCTTCAAAAGTTGGGAGGTATGAAGAAGCAGATATCCATGGCGCATGCACGGAATTATGGAAAGGCGTCCATGACAATGGGACAATGGAGCCAAATGTTATACACTGGTGGTGAGGGGCCAGATGTTATATATCGGAGGTGAGGGTCCAGAAGTTATACACTGGGGGCGAGTGGCCAGATGTTATACATCGGGGGTGGGGGTCCAGAAGTTATACACTGGGCATGAGGGGCTGGATGTTATACACTGGGGGTGAGGGGCCGGATGTTATACACTGGGGGTGAGGGGCTGGATGTTATACACTGGGGGTGAGGGGCTGGATGTTATACACTGGGGGTGAGGGGCCGGATGTTATACACTGGGGGTGAGGGGCTGGATGTTATACACTGGGGGTGAGGGGCTGGATGTTATACACTGGGGTGAGGGGCTGGATGTTATACACTGGGGGTGAGGGGCCAGATGTTATACACTGGGCATGAGGGGCTGGATGTTATACACTGGGGGTGGGAAGCTGGGTGTTATACACTGTGGGTGAGGGGTCAGATGTTATACACTGGGGGTGAGGGGCCGGATGTTATACACTGGGGGAGAGGGGTCAGATGTTTTACACTGGGGGTGAGGGGCTGGATGTTATACACTGGGGGTGGGAAGCTGGGTGTTATACACTGGGGGTGAGGGGTCAGATGTTATACACTGGGGTGAGGGGCCGGATGTTATACACTGGGGGAGAGGGGTCAGATGTTTTACACTGGGAGGGTGAGGGTCAGATGTTATACACTGGGGGTGAGGGGTCAGATGTTATACACTGGGTGTGAGGGGCTGGATGTTATACACCGGGGTGAGGGGTCGAATGTTATACACTGGGGGTGAGGGGCTGGATGTTATACACTGGGGTGAGGGGCTGGATGTTATACACTGGGGGTGAGGGGCCGGATGTTATACACTGGGGGAGAGGGCCAGATGTTATACACTGGGATGAGGGGCCGGATGTTATTTCAATGGGGGAGGGGGGCCAGATGTTATACACTGGGGGTGAGGGGCCGGATGTTATACACTTGGGGTGAGGGCCCAGATGTTATACACCGGGGGTGAGGGGTAGATGTTATACACTGGGGGTGAAGGCCGAATTTACACACTGGGAGCAATGGACTAGATGTTCTACACTGGGATCGAGGGGGCAGATTTCATACAATAGGGTCAATGGGACTGAAGGTAAAGCCTAAATTAATTGAGAGGTGTGTTCCTATACTTTTCCCTATATTATATGTTATGAACCAGTTGTGAAAGTTTCAGTGGATCTCATAAAATCAACTGCTTTGCTTTGACACTATTGTCCTCTTAGCCACCTTCTTTACTGAAATTGCAACACATCTCCAGTCTCACAAACAAAGTCAATTGTCGGGAAATCTGCTGTGTATGGAACATTTTTTGAAAGGAGCGACAGGTAACGTTGCAGCAAATCTGCCATTAATACACTCATATTCAACTGAGAAATTCTATTGGGATTTCCTATACTCAATGGTCTCCCAACCCCAAAGTACAGAAGGTAAATACAGAAGTTTTAAGAATCAATAAATGATCATACTCACCTATCCTGTCACCCATCTCTACCACAGCATTTCTCTAGCAGTCCATTCCAATCTGGTGCTGATCTCCTCTTCACTTTTTGCCGGTGCCTACAGGGTTGGCTAAACCTTGATGTATGTTCTGGCATAATAATACAAGTTCATGTATTGTGACTTTAATATTTGCATCAAAGTCAAGTCAGCACCAGGAACCTTGGCAGGGAGTTAAGAGGAGAGCGGTGCCAGAATGCAATAGCTGCCTTATGATATCAGCGAAGGATCGGGAGGGGAACTGCAGTGGCATAGACAGGTGATGGGCTAGGTGAGTATAATCATTTATTGTTTCTTAAACCTTCTGTATATTACTTCTATATATTATACTTTGGGGTTGGGAGACCATTGAGCATAAAAACTGCAAATAGAATTTCTCAGTATTTATTGCTGATTCTCTTTTTTCTGCTACTTACCTCTTCTTATCTTTTCCAATCCAACACAGGTGAGGGACTAGGTGAGTACGATAGTCTTTAAATGACTTTCTTGTCCATATACTTCCAGAAAAATGCGCGTCCTTTCGAATTGTTGTCATGAGTATGCCACGTCCTGATGTTACCTCAGGGAGACCTGGGATCGGGAGGTCTCAGCGTTTAATCAATTGTAGGTCCACTTTGCTGTTATCTTGTAGATATACTTCCCTTTCTATGCGGAGGGGTTAAAACTCTTTCTCTGCTGGCTAAGAGTTCTCTTAGTCTTTATCCCAGCTTCAGCTTGTGATTATCTCTCCCTTCAGCTATATTTGCCTGCCTCTGGTTTCACCCCATGCCGAATTTAGAACCTCTACACTGACCATGTTGCAGGAGCCTGTCATCATTATACTTCATTGTGTTTTCTCCTTTTGCAGCCGTGAAGTTTTTCCCACTGGAGAAAATTTGGAATCCTTTGTTTCCTGTTTACTTGCCTATTTTTGGCTATGTGTTCTCCTTGCACTCCTGCCCATTCACTGCCTTGGGACATATAGGTGAGTTGTAGCTAGGAGAATAGGTAGTTATGAGGCGTCCTCACATTCAGTGGTAATCCTGGGGAAAGGGATAGTCAATGGACACATAGCATCATGAACAGCCAAGGTGCACACTGTCCCTGCAATCTACAGCACCAGTCAGATTTCCTAGACAATAGTTTGCTTGAATCTGCAAATTTGGAGAATTTGCTCATCTCTAATGATTAGTGTTTATTTTGTTCTTTTATAACATATACAGCTGTTTTTCCATTTTATTTGGATATCCCTATATCATTTTTATTTTTCATATATGCCTATGGGTACATCACAACATACCCAGCCTTAAAACAACACTGCAGTCTATGATTGTGTCGTGCAGGAGCTAAAGATAAGCTTCAAAGGTCCCCATCACATGTGCACAAAAACACTGAGCAAACAAAGCTGAATGTCACTGTTCCAGACTGTTGCTCCTATTGTCATGAGCTCTTTTCATGGTAAATGTAACAGCAGGGCAGCCTATTGGCAGATCTTGTTACCTTTCTGCCGGCGATGTGACGGATGTGCTTACTTTATGACTAAGAATTGACCTGGAGTTTATTGTTTGATGAGAGAGCAAAAAAAATAAAAGCGGATGTTTGACTTTCCTCTCGACTCATCCAGCGGCGCTGATAGAAACGGCGCTGATATCACACTTGGAACTAAATAAACAGCATGACCTTGCTGTAAAATTAGAAATGGCGTATATATCTGGAGAGAGTGCATCTGGGTGATACATTAGCGGGCGCCAGGAGTTACGCAGGGACATCCTGGATCATTTATCCTCTCTGACACAATATTACTTCCACACTGAGACTTTAGAAGTTGAAGGAGGGACAGGAATCCTGACTTTACACAATTTACTATATAAGTCAACATTTATGGTGAATTGTTGAGATGAGTGAATTTTTTTAAGTTGGAATTTGCCCCCTTGGCAGAATTTTTTGACAAAAGTTGATTCTTTATCACAAAAAAAACAGTATAAAAAATGTCCAAAATTACTTTTCTTCTTTTTTTATACTGTATACTATATACTGTATACTATATTTTTGTGATATAGATCCTTCGTGGTGTGGAACATGGATCTACAGACCTGTTCACATTGTGTTCTGGCTCAGTATCAGTATTCATTTAGTTTCTTTTTATGCAAGATAGGAAGTACCCCGCCCCTTCCTTACTGAGTCAGACAAGTGCTGTTTCTACTCTGTGCCCATATTGGATTCTGGCCCTGCTGCATCCTGCATCTTTGAGGTGTGTTCACATTAAATCAAGTTTTAAATACATTACTTTTAGGGACTGTTCTGATAAAGGGTTACCGTGACGTGGTAGAACGGCTTTCGGATATTTTTTGCAAAATACGTATTAATTAAGTACCCTGTTATTAACACTTGTTTGCACTTGCTTTTTACTTTTACTTATATAGCGGAGTAATTTTGGACATTTTTTATACTGTCTTTTTTGTGATATAGATCCTTGGTGGTGTGAACACGGTTCTACATACCTGCTCGCATTGTGTTCTGGCTCAGTTAATAGTATTCATTTAGTTTCTTTTTATGCAAGATGGGAAGTGTCCCACCCCTTCCTTACTGAATCAGACACATTAGTGCTGTTTCTACTCTGTGTCCATATTGGATTATGGCCCTGCTGCATCCTGCATCTTTGAGGTGTGATCACATTAGATCAGGTTTTAAATACATTAGTTTTAGGGACCATTCTGATAAAGGGTCACTGTGATGTGGTAGAACGGCTTTCGTACATTTTTTGCAAAAAACGTAGTAACTCAGTACCCTGTTATTGACACTTTTTTGCACTTGCTGTTTACTTTTACTTATATAGCAGAGTAATTTTGGACGTTTTTTAGGCTGCGTTCACACATTTGCGTATTTTGCTGTGCTTTTTTGAGCGCGCTTTTTGCCGCGTTTTTCGGCCGTGCAAAGAAGCGCAACAAAATACGCAGGGGCTTTCACACACTGCGCTTTCTTTACTCCAGAAAGCGCAGTGATGTCACAGAGGGGAGGAAGAATCCTGCTTCTTCCTCCCCTCTGTGACAGCCCATTAGATTTCACAGTGTATTAATATACACTGTGAAATCTAAATTAAACAGAGGCAAGTGTATGTAAAATAAAAAAGAATCAATACTTCACCTGTCCGGTGCCTTCTCCCTCTGTCTGGTGCCTTCTGCTGCTCTCCGCTCTCCGGTTCCAAGTGAGCGATGTACTGAGAAGACCTGTGGTGACGTCAGAGAGGGGGCGTTCCCGGGGCGTTCCCAGCACTGATTGGCTGTTCGCGGTCATGTGATATATATCACATGACCGCGAGTGCCCGAGAACGCCCCTCTGACATCACCACAGGTCCTGTCAGTACATCGCTCACTTGGAATCGGAGACCAGATAGCGGCAGAAGGCGTCGGAGAGGTGAAGTATTGATTCTTTTTTATTTTACATACATTTGCCTCTGTTTAATTTAGATTTCACAGTGTATATTAATACACTGTGAAATCTAATGGGGCTGTCACAGAGGGGAGGAAGAAGCAGGATTCTTCCTCCCCTCTGGGAGAATACGCAGAAGTAGCTGCGTAAACAATTGACACATCAATTCTTTACGCAGCTGCGCTTTCTCCCAGAAAACGCAGTGCGTATTTTTACGCAATGTCTGCACTGCAAAGTGAATTTCCCATTCACTTTGCAGGCAGACAAAAGGCACATTGTGTATTTTGAAAAGCGCGCGTAAAAAAACGCGGCAAAATACGCAATGTGTGAACGTAGCCTTATACTGTCTTTTTTGTGATATAGATCCTTGGTGGTGTGGACACGGTTCTACAATAGTTGATTCTTGGCAAATTGATTCACCGAGAATCTGAAATATTGCACAGCCTCCAATTGCCCTGAAAAGATGTGTGTAACACTCTGAGGTGTTCTAGGACTGTAACCGATCACTTAGAACCTCAACATAGTGTCAGGATTCTGTTGTCTGTTTACTAGTGGCTGATATTATTCACTTGGCTAAATTGTGCTGCAATTCCATTCCTCACCACTGAAGGCAGTTATTGTTTCCTCCAATTGCCCTTTAGTAAGATGGCTGCTGCTTAACCTGTGAAAGCCTTCTTGTTTCCTGTTTGTGTTGATGTTACTCCTTCATCCCCTACTACTGAACTGAACTACTCTAACACTGTTCCGTCCCCCTTCTATGGCCTGGGTCCTCCCTCAGGGTCCATCCATTGTCCCAGGGGCCTGTCACTACGTGTGTGTGTTGTGGCTCAACCATACCATCTCAACACCTGGAGAACAGGGGCACTGCACCTCTTAACCACAGAAGTGCAGTACCTCTGGTGTCGGTTTCTCCAGAGGGGCACCACACCTGCTGCTTGTTCATGTTTATGTATAGACAGTTAGGCCTTCTGTCACCTTTCCTTTTAGCGCAAGAAATCTGGAGTTAAGTGGTATAAGATGGCCAGCTTTTAAAAAAAAAATTGTATTGCATTACTTGTTTGTGCAAATTGTGTCAGGAGGAATTGGAATGCTGATCCCGGAGTGTCAGGACGAATCGGAATGCTGATCCCAGAGTGTCTGTCAGCCATATCCTCTTTCTTCTCCTCTCGCTTCCTAAAACTCAACGTAGACAAAACTGAACTCATCATCTTTCCTCCATCCCATCTTTCATCTTCACCACCTGATCTATCTATTATGGTAAATGGCATCATGTTCTCTTCCACAACTCAAATTCGCTGCCTTGGAGTAACTCACGACTCTGCCCTGTCCTTCAAACCACACAGCCAAATCCTTGCCACCTCTTGTCACCTCCAGCTCAAGAATATTTCCAGAATCCGTCCTTTCTTCAGCCCTCAATTTACTAAAATTCTTGTACATGCCTTCATCATCTCCCGCCTTGACTGCTGCAACATTCTCTGTGGCCTCCCTGTTAACACTCTTGCACTTCTCCAGTCTGTCCTCAACTCTGCTCCCCTGTATCTCCCCTCTGCAAATCCCTCCACTGACTCCAATTCCCCAACAAATCCAGTTTAAGCTACTAACACTGACCTACAAAGCCGTCCATAAACTGTCTCCTCCCTATATCTCTGAACTAACCCCCCAATATCTTCACTGACATAATCTTCAATCATCCCAAGACCTCCTCCTCTCCTCTACACTTATCAGTTCCTCACACAACCGCCTCCAAGATTTCTCCCGAACATCACCCATCCTCTGGAGTTCTGCACCCCAACAAGTCAGATTATACACCACGCTCAGATCCTTGAGACGCAACCTGAAAACCTATCTCTTCAGGAAAGCTTACAGCCTGCAATGACCAAGCAGCCGCCCCACCGCTACTATAGCTGCTGCCCCACAATCGGAGCTGCCGCCTCACCACCTCCAGATCTGCTGCATGCCTGACCTACTGTCTCCTCCCCATTATCCTGTAAAATGTAAGTTCACAAGGGCAGGGTCCTCTCCAGGGGCGACTGGCCCAGGTGGCAGGGAGGCATTTGTTCCCCAGGCCAGTGGTTGAGTCCCAGTTTAGGGCCGCCCCCACAGTGATAGAGGCGGGACTCGGGAAGCAGCAGGTGGGACGTGGCCATCAGCGTGGAGGCTGATGAGTGAAGCAGCAATAGAACCCCCCCCACTCTTCAGCTGACCTCTGAGGCGACAGCACCCCTCCCACTTGGGCGCTGGCTGGAAGAAGTGGACTGCCCCCCAGGGCAAGATCTGCCAGACAGCCCCTGGTCCTCATCCCTCTGTACCAGTCTGTCATTGTTAATTTGTTTACTGTAAACTATGTCTATAATTTTGTATGTAACCCCTTTTTCATGTACAGCACCATGGAATTAATGGTGCTATATAAATAAATAAATAATAATAATAATATAATATATAATAATATGATGTTGGTTCTCGTGCTGTTTTCCTTTATTGATGGTGGTTCTGGTGTTGCTTTCCTTTATTGATGGTGGTTCTGGGGCTGTATTCCTTTATTGATGGTGGTTCTCATTCTTTTTTATTTATTGATGGTGGTCCTGGTGCTGTATTCCTTTATTGATGGTGGTTCTGATGCTGTGATGCTGTTTCCATCATAGGAACAGTGGTTTGTTCAATATACTCCAATACTATAATTTTGCAGTATGTTGTATAAGAAATTAGATGATAATGGTCTATTAATCTTGTGTGAATGGAATTATGAGAAGTCAATGGAACCTTCACTACTTATAAGGATATGCGACAGCCGCAAGTGTCCAGGGTACTAGCCGGGCTGGCAATTGTTCGGAGGCCACGGTGGCTGTGGACCAGCTACGTGGCCCTGGCTGTGCAGTGATGGGGGTTTTTTTACAGGGGATTAGTAGTCTTTTGTGATGCCACGTGTGGCACCTGGTCATGGCTGACCAGCGCTGCTGTCTTTGGAACTCTGGGGCAGGTGGTGCAGCAGCCTGGATAGTAACGCTCCCCACAGGTGGAGGGGGACCCCAGGGTTAGTATGAGATTCTATAGGGATGATGGGAGTCAATGTTAATGAGTGCAGGAGGTGGCAAGGAGGGCACAGGAAATAAAAGGAGGACACCAAAGGTGCAATTCTTTTACCTTTACTGAAGCTTGTGCAAAAGCAACCCAGCCGGGTACTGTGTCCTCGGTTCAGCAGTCCAACCAACTCTCAGGCAGTCCAGGTTCACTCCACCTAGACACCCTTCTATATGCCTTTCCATGTTGGCTTTCTCTGCGCTAGTTTATTTGCCACTCCTTGCCTGTGCCGTCATGCTACAGTGTCCCAAGCTGATGGCAGCGGGTCCTGTCGAGCGATAGTCAACTCGTCCTCTTACCCTAGATCTAGCCACCGTCCTGCGGATTGTCCATGTTAGGTGGTCACTGCACATAAACCTTACAGTGTTGTTGCCAGATTGGGGCCGGTCCTAGAAATGACTTCAAAGGCGGTTGTAGGTTCGGGGTCCCACTGGCTGGGTTTTCCTTGGCCGACCTTCCCACTGGTCCCAGTAGCCCCCAATACTGGCTTCCTCTAGAACTCCATTTCTCTTGGTGTTCCTCACAGACTAATATGGCTCCTCTGCGGTCTGGTCACCACAGAGGGGTACTGTACCCAATCCACGGGTGTATTTCTGTCCTCAGTAAACGGTATGGTAAGTCCAGACACGGAAAAACACACCCAACACACCCTGTCCCGGGGATAGCGGGCGGATCCTGCAGGGGGAGGGACCAGGTAGTCAGCTGGATGGCGGGGAGAAAGCTGGAGGGTGGGAAGTTAGGAAGAGCAGTCAGGAAATAGGAGAGGAGACAAAAGGGAAACACAACAGGAAGTGGGAGATCAGTAGGAGAGAAAGTTGGCTGCGCAAGTAGCCAAGTATGGTCCTGGAGGACTTGAGCAGATATGAGGCACGTCCCAGGTCCCAGAACAGCAGACTGCAGAGAGTCGGAGGGAACCCTAGGGGCATGGGCTGTGAGCAATCTACCTGTGCAACCAAAATCTGAAGTGAGACCAGAAGGGAAGGCTGAGAACCAGGGGACTGGCCCTGAAGGTGGTGAGACTCTACACTCCCACCACGGAACTGGGGGCCACAAGATCTGGAGGAGCTGTGGCTAACACCCGATACATCCACCGAGAAGGTAGCCTTACTAGGGTCAGGGGACACGGCCGGTTGCCCAACAGGACCCGTGGCTGCTAGATTGGGGCACTGTGTGCGGAGGGGCGAGCAGGAGTTAGGCGAGTAGGCAGCACTGAGGAAGAGAACAACCCGAGAAGGAAGAAACACAAAGGGTGTGTGTTGGACAAGCCATCGCGGTTGTTGAGGACTATCCGGACTGCAACTGTACCAGAATTGTACCCAGTGTTGCCTGTAGAAAGAAAGTTAAGTTAACCGGGTTTGGAACTCAGAACTGTGCGTGAGACTGTTAATTTCCTGTCTGAGGAGTGGTAGACTGATAACCTGAGCAGGCTATAACACCAGATGCCCTGGGGAACTGCTTCACCCATGGGGAGCAAAACCATCACCGCTGCATTCCCATCATCCCGAGAGGTCCACACACTGCAGCCGTGACCACTAATAGCCGCATACCACGGGTGGCGTCACAAACAACCATTCGTTAATCCCTATAATCCCCCTATATCATGAACTTCCTCCCTTTTATGCCACCGTGACATCCGATCCCCCAGACAACATTGCCAGAAGGAGAGGCCCGGCTCCGAGTACCCCACGGCCCTCACGCAATGCGTCACTAACCTCACTCCTCTTCCTGCTCTGTTTTCTACTGCTTGCTTCCACCCCCCTATGCCTATTCCCTCTCCTAGTGGGCTTTACCTCTCGGCCAGCAGTTAGGATGGGTGTTGGGTGTGACACGCCCACTCCAGGGTTGGGGGTACTCATTACCTGGCCAGTTCTTACGGTTCTTTTTGGGGAATATCAAGGTGGCCACCCAGCTCTGTGACCCTGGCGATGTCAATTAAAAGTTCAGATGACAGGGGAAATAAAGGAAAAGGGGTATTCGTGACACCACCTGCGGTGCGCGGCCATGGGTGGCCACCGCTGCTTCAGAACCTCTGGGGACAATGACCGGCAGCTTGGATGGTTTCGGTCCCCACAGGTGGAGCACAGCATCCAGGTCAGCGGGAAGTAGTCAGTTCGTACCTTGACAGTTGTTAGTTAGGCCATCAGCACCCCGGTGTTTCGTGCGGCCTCTGCAGCCAGTGGTCGCCGCTAAGAAAAGTCTCATACATCGTCTGTTGAAGTTATGTTCCTTTACTGTAACGCTTCAACCAGGCTGCCGGGTGCTTCCCTCTGCTAATCTCGATTTAGGGTTTCTCTAGAACCGGGACTGTGTCGTCAAGACCCCTAGGTGTTCCTTTCCCTACGGTGTGTTCTCCTCTCTGGTGGAATTCTCAGCGTTCTAGTTCGTCTCACCTCTATCTCTCAGCGCCTCCGCACACAGAGCTCAGGTACCGACAGCCACGGGTGCTCAGCTCTACCACTTCCTGATACTGCTCCCTAGTTTTGCCGCCTTTGTGGCACCCAGGGGTTAATGTGCCACAGTAACATCACACGGGTTTCCTCACCCACAACACACTGACACTAGCACCTCTAAGCCAGGAGGGGGAGCTAAACCAGCTCCCTTAAATACTCCGGGTCAGAGGAAGTAGAGAGAAGAGAGTGAAGTTAGTTGAGTAGAAGAGTCCAGTTCCTGGGAGAACTGAGGGAGACTGTAGTGTAAAGGAGCTGTGTCAGGCTTCTCTACAGTCCGCTCATCGATTCCAGGCCTAGTCAGGGTCTGAGGGAAGGAGAACTGAAGGCAAAGGAACACATCTGGGAGACTGAGTGCCATCACCACTCACCCCTGAGGAGCGCACAGAACGGACACCGGATCCGAAACTGTGACTGACAGACACAGCACAGAAAATCCTAGGATAATGGAGTTTGTAGATCAACACTGTACCAGAGCGAAGCAACAGGCGGGGTCAGAAGTACAGGAAGACTCAAGTTGCCCAGCCATGGGGTACCGGTGAGGAGAGAGACAGTGCCAGCAGCTCAGCTTGAAGCAGCAGCAGGGCCACACACACACAGAGCGCAAGCAGGAGGAAGCTGAAGACCCGGACAGGGTGGGAGCAACCCGTCCCCCGTACAGACTCCGTGGGAACAATAATCTGTCTACAACATCTGCAGTAAAGCTTTGGAAAGCTTCAGAAATGTGAGTCTGTGTTCCTTCAATCCGTCTCCACTATCAATCCCTTTTTATCATATCCATCATAGACTCTAATTACCACTGCCCCAGGGAACCAGCCTCTACCTACGGAGAGCCGTTCCATCTAAGCTGCCCAACATCATCACCGGAGGTTCTGCAGCAGCGGTAGTCACCCTGACCACACACCGTGGGTGGCGTCAGACAAACATTCATCCCTTGTAAATACCCCTTTTACTTGCGGAACCCGGGAAATGGTCTGGATCAGGCCCTCCATGACATCCCCAGTAGCAGCCCGGTCCGGTACCGAGTACCCCGTCCCAGTGGACTCCACAAACTTCTCCATGTTGTGTCAGGTATTTGGCCGCAGCTCCCATTAGAACCTGGGGCCTCCGGTTTTAACGGTTTGGGACGTACAGCATCGTGCTGTGTTTAGGGCCGATTCCCTGTTTTCGTGCACCAGCCCCTCTGTTGTCTGCCAGATATGGGCGTACAGGATCTATGTCTCATTTCATACCCCAAGGGCTCCGTTCTTCCTCCACACCCATTGCACGTTCCCTCCCGGGGCGAGCATGACCGTGCTGCAGCCCGGGGGAGCTAGCACTTCTGACCTCCTACTCCTTTGCTGTTCTCCCAACTCTCTCGCTGTTCTCCTCCCGAGTGACTCTACACTTCCTGTTCCCCTTAGTTTAGACTGGGTCCTCTCCCGCAGGGTCCATCCACCATCCCATCCCGGGGTCCTAAGTGTGTGTGTGGTGGGGTCTCAACTTCACTGTCCAGGTAACCAGAGAACAGGAGCACTACACTCCCGCTAAGGGAGGAGTGCAGTATCCTAGTGGTGGTCTGAACGGTGGGCCGCCACAGGTGCAGGTGTGTGGGTCTCGGTATTGTGTCCTTCATCTTCCCTGGGAATGGGATGCCACACCTATGGATTAGGTGCAGAACCTCTGTGGTAATCAGACCGCAAAGGGTGCCACAGATACTTCATTTTTTGTTGCAAAGTGCCTCTCTGGACTCTCAGGGATCCTTCAAGCTCGTTCACAGGAACTTTGTAGTCACATAGTAGTTAATTACGTCACAAAATACACTAAGGCACCTTCTTCTACATGTCCTCTGCTTTTATTGTGCGCCCCTCCTTTATGTCAATAACCACGAATAATTCTGCAGAATATGAGCAGCCCACAGAGTAAACAATACATTGACTCTAATTGATATCTAATTGTCTAGTATAGTAGTTATATTCTTGTACATAGGAGCAGTATTATAGTAGTTATATTCTTGTACATAGGGGCAGTATTATAGTAGTTATATTCTTGTATATAGGGGCAGTATTATAGTAGTTATATTCTTGTATATAGGAGCAGTATTATAGTAGTTATATTCTTGTAAATAGGAGCAGTATTATAGTAGTTATATTCTTGTACATAAGTGCAGTATTATAGTAGTTATATTCTTGTATATAGGGGCAGTATTATAGTAGTTATATTCTTGTACATAGGAGCAGTATTATAGTAGTTATATTCTTGTACGTAGGAGCAGTAATATAGTAGTTATATTTTTGTACATAGGGGCAGTATTATAGTAGTTATATTCTTGTATATAGGGGCAGTATTATAGTAGTTATATTCTTGTACATAGGAGCAGTATTATAGTAGTTATATTTTTGTACATAGGGGCAGTATTATAGTAGTTATATTCTTGTACAAAGGAGCAGTATTATAGTAGTTATATTCTTGTACATAGGAGCAGTATTATAGTAGTTATATTCTTGTACATAGGAGCAGTATTATAGTAGTTATATTCTTGTACATAGGAGCAGTATTATAGTAGTTATAATTCATGTATATAGGGGCAGTATTATAGTAGTTATATTCTTGCCCATAGGAGCAGTATTATAGTAGTTATATTCTTGTATATAGGGGCAGTATTATAGTAGTTATATTCTTGTACATAGGAGCACTATTTTAGTAGTTATATTCTTGTACATAGGGGGCAGTATTATAGTAGTTATATTCTTTTATATAGGGGCAGTATTATAGTAGTTATATTCTTGTATATAGGGCAGTATTATAGCAGTTATATTCTTGTACAGAGGAGCAGTATTATAGTAATTATATTCTTGTACATAGGGGCAGAATTATAGTAGTTATATTCTTTTACATAGGGGCAGTAATAAAGTAGTTATGTTCTTGTACATAGGAGCAGTATTATAGTAGTGATCTTCTTGTATATAGGAGCAGTATTATAGTAGTTATATTCCTGTACATAGGAGCAGCATTATAGTAGTTATATTCTTGTACATAGGGGGCAGTATTATAGTAGTTATATTCTTGTACATAGGGGCAGTATTATAGTAGTTATGTTCTTGTACATAGGAGCAGTATTATAGTAGTTATATTCTTGTCTATAGGAGCAGTATTATAGTAGTGATCTTCTTGTACATAGGAGCAGTAATATAATAGTTATATTCTTGTACATAGGGGCAGTATTATAGTAGTTATATTCTTGTAGATAGGGCAGTATTATAGTAGTTATATTCTTGTATATAGGAGCAGTATTATAGTAGTTATATTCTTGTACATAGGGGCAGTATTATAGTAGTTATATATTCTTGTACATAGGAGCAGTATTATAGTAGTTATATTCTTGTACATAGGAGCAGCATTATAGTAGTTATATTCTTATACATAGGGGGCAGTATTATAGTAGTTATATTCTTGCACATAGGAGCAGTATTATAGTAGTTATGTTCTTGTACACAGGGGCAGTATTATAGTGGTTATATTCTTGTATATAGGAGCAGTATTATAGTAGTTATATTCTTGTACATAGGGGCAGTATTATAGTATATTCTTGTACGTAGGAGCAGTATTATAGTAGTTATATTCTTGTACATAGGAGCAGTATTATAGTAATTATATTCTTGTACATCGGAGCAGTATTATAGTAGTTATATTCTTGTACATAGGAGCAGTATTATAGTAGTTATAGCCTAGTACATAGGGGCAGCATGATAATAATTATATTCTTGTACATAGGTGCAGTATTATAGTAGTTATATTCTTGTACATAGGGGGCAGTATTATAGTAGTTATATTCTTGTACATAGGGGCAGTATTATAGTAGATACATTCTTGTACATAGGAGCAGTATTAATAGTAATTATAGCCTAGTACACAAGGGCAGCATGATAATAATTATATTCTTGTACATAGGTGCAGTATTATAGTAGTTATATTCTTGTACATAGGGGGCAGTATTATAGTAGATATATTCTTGCACATAAGAGCAGTATTATAGTAGTTATGTTCTTGTACACAGGGGCAGTATTATAGTAGTTATATTCTTGTATATAGGAGCAGTATTATAATAGTTATATTCTTGTACATAGGGGCAATATTATAGTATATTCTTGTACGTAGGAGCAGTATTATAGTAGTTATATTCTTGTACATAGGAGCAGTATAATAGTAGTTATATTCTTGTATATAGGAGCAGTATTATAGTAGTTATGTTCTTGCACATAGGAGCGGTTTTATAGTAGTTATATTCTTGTATATAGGAGCAGTATTATAGTAGCTATATTCTTGTACGTAGGAGGAGTATTATAGTAGTTATATTCTTGTACATAGGAGCAGTATTATAGTAGTTATATTCTTGTACATAGGAGCAGTATTATAGTAGTTATATGTTCTTGTACATAGGAGCAGTTTTATAGTAGTATCTTCTTGTACATAGGAGCAGTATTATAGTAGTTATATTCTTGTACATCGGAGCAGTATTATAGTAGTTAATTCTTGTACATAGGAGCAGCATTATAGTAGTTATATTCTTTTACATAGGGGCAGTATTATAGTAGTTATATTCTTTACATAGGGCAGTATTATAGTAGTTAAATTCTTGTACATAGGAGCAGTATTATAGTAATTATAGCCTAGTACATAGGGCAGCATGATAATAGTTATTATTCTTGTACATAGGTGCAGTATTATAGTAGCTATATTCTTGTACATAAAAGCAGTATTATAGCAATTTTATTCTTGTACATACGGGCACTATTATAGTAGTTATATTCTTGTATATATGAGCAGTATTATAGTAGTTATATTTTTGTACATAGGGCAGTATTATAGTAGTTATATTCTTGTACATAGGCAGTATTATAGTAGTTATATTCTTGTACATAGGAGCAGTATTATAGTAGTTATATTCTTGTGCATAGGGGCAGTATATAGTAGTTATATTCTTGTACAAAGGAGCAGTATTATAGTAGTTATATTCTTGTGCATAGGGGCAGTACTATAGTAGTTATATTCTTGTACATAGGGCAGTATTATAGTAGTTATATTCTTGTATATAGGGGCAGTATTATAGTAGTTATATTCCTGTACATAGGGGCAGTATTATAGTAGTTATATTCTTGTATATAGGGGCAGTATTATAGTAGTTATATTCTTGTATATAGGAGCAGTATTATAGTAGTTATATTCTTGTACATAGGGCAGTATTATAGTAGTTATATTCTTGTACATAGGAGGCAGTATTAAAGTAGTTATATTCTTGTACATAGGGGGCAGTATTATAGTAGTTATATTCTTGTACATAGGGGGCAGTATTATAATAGTTATATTCTTGTACATAGGAGCAGTATTATAGTAGTTATATTCTTGTACATAGGAGCAGTATTATAGTAGTTATATTCCTGTACATCGGAGCAATATTATAGTAGTTATAATCTTGTACATAGGGGGCAGTATTATAGTAGTTATATTCTTGTTCATAGGAGCAATATTATAGTAGTTATATTCTTGTACATAGGGGCAGTATTATAGTAGTTATATTCCTGTACATAGGAGCAGTATTATAGTAGTTATATATTCTTGTACATAGGAGCAGTATTATAGTAGTTATATTCTTGTACATAGGGGCAATATTATAGTAGTTATATTCCTGTACATAGGAGCAATATTATAGTAGTTATATTCTTGTACATAGGAGCAGTATTATAGTAGTTACAGTCTTGTACATAGGGGCAGTATTATAGTAGTTATATTCTTGTACATAGGAACAGTATTATAGTAGTTATATTCTTGTACATAGGGGCAGTATTATAGTAGTTATATTCTTGTACATAGTGGCAGTATTATAGTAGTTATATTCTTGAACATAGGGCAGTATTATAGTAGTTATATATTCTTGTACATAGGAGCAGTATTATAGTAGTTATATTCTTGTACATAGGAGCAGTATTATAGTAGGTATATTCTTGTACATAGGAACAGTATTATAGTAGTTATATTCTTGTACATAGGGGGCAGTATATAGTAGTTATATTCTTGTACATAGTGGCAGTATATATAGTAGTTATATTCTTGAACATAGGGGCAGTATTATAGTAGTTATATTCTTGTACATAGGAGCAGTATTATAGTAGTTACAGTCTTGTACATAGGGGCAGTATTATAGTAGTTATATTCTTGTACATAGGAGCAGTATTATAGTAGTATATTCTTGTACATAGGAACAGTATTATAGTATTATATTCTTGTACATAGGGGGCAGTAATTATAGTAGTATATTCTTGTACATAGTGGCAGTATTATAGTAGTTATATTTCTTGAACATAGGGGCAGTATTATAGTAGTTATATTCTTGTACATAGTAGCAGTATTATAGTAGTTATATTCTTGTACATAGGAGCAGTATTATAGTAGATATATTCTTGTACATAGGAGCAGTATTATAGTAGTTATATTCTTGTATATAGGGGCAGTATTATAGTAGTTATTATATTCTTGTACATAGGGGGCAGTATTATAGTAGTTATATTCTTGTACATAGGGGCAGTATTATAGTAGTTATATTCTTGTACATAGGGGCAGTATTATAGTAGTTATATTCTTGTACACAGGGGCAGTATTATAGTAGTTATATTCTTGTATATAGGAGCAGTATTATAGTAGTTATATTCTTGTACATAGGAGCAGTATTATAGTAGTTATATTCTTGTACATAGGAGCAGTATTATAGTAGTTATATTCTTGTACATAGGAGCAGTATTATAGTAGTTACAGTCTTGTACATAGGGGCAGTATTATAGTAGTTATATTCTTGTAACATAGGGGCAGTATTATAGTAGTTATATTCTTGTATATAGGAGCAGTATTATAGTAGTTATATTCTTGTATATAGGGGCAGTATTGTAGTAGTTATATTCTTGTAATAGGGCAGTATTATAGTAGGTTATATTGTTGTACATAGGGACAGTATTATAGTAGTTATATTCTTGTATATAGGGGCAGTATTTAGTAGTTATATTCTTGTATATAGGAGCAGTATTATAGTAGTTATATTCTTGAAAATAGGAGCAGTATTATAGTAGTTATATTGTTGTACATAGTAGCAGTATTATAGTAGTTATATTCTTGTAATAGGGCAGTATTATAGTAGTTATATTCTTGTACATAGGGGCAGTATTATAGTAGTTATATTCTTGTAATAGGAGCAGTATTATAGTAGTTATATTCTTGTACATAGGGCAGTATTATAGTCGTTATATTCTTGTATATAGGAGCAGTATTATAGTAGTTATATTCTTGTACATAGGAGCAGTATTATAGTAGTTATATTCTTGTATACAGGAGCAGTATTATAGTAGTTATATTCTTGTATATAGGGCAGTATTATAGTAGTTATATTCTTGTAATAGGAGCAGTATTATAGTAGTTATATTCTTGTACATAGGAACAGTATTATAGTAGTTATATTCTTGTAATAGGAGCAGTATTATAGTAGTTATATTCTTGTACATAGGAGCAGTGTTATAGTAGTTATGTTCCTGTATGTACAGGATTGTAAAATAATAGTTTTATTATTGTAAAAAGAGCAGCATTGGAGTAGTTATATTTGATTATCTCTTTCTGTATTGTCAATTCGGCAGAAAAAAATAAACCTTTATTATAATCTCAGAAAATCATGTTGCATTACACTTATATAGAAATCTAGGTAATATAACTTTATGCTTCTATTTGAAGCTCCATCATGCCACATTGTCATCCTCTTTTACTGGTTGTCACTCCTGGAGGTTTATTCTGATGTCATCAGGTTGGAAATGTGACACTAATATAACTCCCTTCAGTCAACATTGTTATTATATCATTTGTGTAGCGTTAGAATTACTTGTACCTGTACAAAATGAGATATAAATACAATGTGTATGCAATCAGCTATAAATGGAGAACTCTGCCCTGTAAATGTTCTCTGACAGCAGTGAATTTCCACTATTTTTATTGTTAGTATTTTCCTTTTATTGCCTTCATAGAAAAAAGCTATCACGGCTCTTTTGTATACTAAACCCAAACTAATATCCAGCAACATGTGGTGCATGCGCAGGGAAGAAAGCTGTATATTCCTCTCTGCACATGCTCTTCATGGCTCTTGTTATGAAACTTGAGAACAAAGGACATTTAAAATACCAGATCCTTCTCCCCTATGCTGAATGAACAGTAGTTTGGTCCTGTCTAGATTGTTGGGTTTGACTAAAGTTAGTTATATAATAGTTTAATATAGGAAGTGTAGGAAGAA
Source organism: Allobates femoralis (assembly GCA_033576535.1). Lineage (NCBI taxonomy): Eukaryota > Metazoa > Chordata > Amphibia > Anura > Aromobatidae > Allobates > Allobates femoralis. Next base: position 32,804,908 of record JARQOC010000005.1, read on the forward strand.
TAGAAGGAACAAGGAAAATAGGAAACCAGCAACCTGATGGCTTGATACAATCAAGGTAGTGGAGGAGAAGACCCTGTGAGCTACTAGCTGAGAAGACATGTGGGCCTATCTAGGCGTGTAGGAGACCATAGTAGACCTATCTAGCTTGAGAAGACCTGTGGACCTATTTAGCTTAAGATACCATGGTGGACCTTCTAGGCTTGGAGAAGACCCTGGTGGACCTGTCTAGGCTTGAATAAGTCCCTGGTGGACCTGTCTAGGCTTGGAGAAGACCCAGGTGGACCCATCTAGGCTTGGAGAAGACCCTGGTGGACCTATCTAGGCTAAGATTGATCTTTCTAAGAGAGTTCATCCATCAAGTCGCCATGGCTCGAGATCAAGCTGATGGACAGTAAATAATAATAATAAATAGTTTAATATGTGATCACTTAACCTCTGGGATAATGCAACTCTGTACATGACATTGGTATTGGAGATTCATGTGGTAAACCTAAAATCCTACCCATATAATACCACCCCTTCCCCCATTACTAAGACTCTGACATCTCAGATTGGATAATTTGGCTAAAGCAGCCCTTTATTTAACAAATATATAACAATTTAGTACGAAACAAACTGGGTGTAGACGTTAAAGCTTTAAGAAAACTTGGTGATTCCCCAAACCAATCGATAAATTAGAATTACACCCAGTCATCACCCTCACAAGCTCGTGAACACCACAACCCAAAGGGTTACTCATCCATTAAGAGCCAAGCATGGGGCCCATATTCTTCTTCCGGGATCCCCAAAAATCATCAGACCTCCAATCACTCCTTTACAATTGTGGAATTTGTATCCTGATGAATCCTCCAGACCAATTTAGGACCAATTTTAAGGACAATGCAAGTGCCAACAGCCACCATGACCCGATAAAACTCCTTCCTAATTCTTGCTTCTCCAATATCTCAGTGTCACGGGGTGGTAAAGGGACTCAGGTAGCAGGATAGAACGTTAGGTAAAATGTGAACAGGGGAACTAGTCTGACCCTTAGACTGGGGGTCCCTGGTTTCCCCTAATTACCTCTGAAGGTGAGGACCGCCACTCTTGCCTTTTGCTCCTGATCAGCCCTAGGCTAAATCTCCTTCACCTCCACCCACAGACCGGGACGCACCTCAACTCCCAGAAGATAAGGAAGACTCCAGGCAGGAACAGCAGGAAGATCTCAGCACACACTGCACTATGTCCTTACAGCACACAATCTTGGCAGAGATAAAACTCTATCAGTGACATCTGCTGGTAGAAGAGGGAACTATTCTAAGGCTGGGGGTGTGGACAACTAACACACCCACAACCTCCTATCTAAAGAAATCAGCAATACAGCAGCATCAGACATTAACTCCAAATGTGTCAAAGGAAATCTACTCCCGTTTAACTACAGCAGAGCATTTCACATGGACCGCAGAGCAGTCAACACGTGACGCTCAGTAATTAGGGGTGGCAGGCACGACTGTATTCTGTCCCTAAGAGTTGGAATGGTAAAACCCCCACACTCCACATGGCTTTATAAATGTACAACACTTACCCTACTCCTCCCCCACTATAGAAACACCACCTCCCCTCCAACCCATGGTCATGTCGGTCTCTGCCCATCATCGTGGACTGGGGCTAAGGTGCTCTCTGTGTATGAAAACCCGATAATACACAAAAGTAACACAAATGTAAAAATATATTTCTGATCAAATTACTCTTTTATAGGGCACCATTTGTAAAGAGAAATATTGGCAACCTAATAAAACCTAACAATTATTGAGATTGTTCTACCCATTCAAGTTCAGTAAAAGAAAGAAGCTTCAGTTTGACATGTGTTACAACCTGTGAGATATTATATGTTATCTTATGGTGTTTAAATAGGTTTAGAACAATCTGGCAGTATTCCTGCATGTCCAGGGGCTTCTCCTTTAAGAGCATAGTGCCTTTGAGGACCGCCCTCTCTGTCTCTTTGAGATCAGCAGCCATTTTCAGATCAGTACCAGATAGGATTCATGCAGGCAACCACGTGTTCTCTTGTTATTGTAGTTTTTCTCTCTTGTGAACTCTCAACATTTTTTGCCAAGTCAATCTGGTGAGAGTCATACTCCTGTCTGTATGTTAATACTTTAGAGCCTATTACAATAGTACAACAGTCATTTTATATAGGGATTTTGTCTGTGTTTCTCCACAAGCCTACATCTTAGAGTACTGTACACTGTCAGGGCTGTTTGAGATGTGTACCCAGCTATTATTTATGCTTTCTATACTGTACACTATCATAGCTTGTGTGGATATGTGTATAAACTGCTAATGTATTGTCTCTGCTGTGTTTTATCACTATTGTTGTTTATGTGATATGTTTAGCATTGATTTGTTTAATCTATATTCTTATAGTTTTATCACTCACATCACATGATTGATATATCTCTCACATTGAATCATCGCATCATTAATCTCCATTGAACAATAAACAATCGACTACAGAACCAACAGTCAATTTATTTGGGATGTAGAGAAGGTTTAGCTGTATGCTGGAACTTGCATTACATAAAGCGAACGAAAGCAGAACAGAGATGCTACAAACAGTATTCTGTGGCCCAAAATAGGGATCTATGTCACAAAATTTGACATCAAATTAAGTCAACATTTGAGTTTTATACCGTCTATCATTTTGTGACACAAAAAAAATTGTCATTTTGTAGCAAATTAGATTTTTCTGATACAAATCACCATTCAATCATACAAAAGTAATATTTGGTGCTATAAAATATCACAATTACAGAATTTAGTTTGGTAAGAGTTTGATTCATTTTTACATTTTTAACCTCATTCATTACTTTACAGAAATAGCGCTACATCAAATTTAGGAGAAAATATAATAGATTTGTAATGAACATTTACCTCCGTTACATAAATGATTCATCGTGCAAACCTCTGCTGGCAATGATTTCCTTATTGGAATATTTGTTAACCAGGAAGGACAATATTTTTCAGTGCCATAGTAACCATGATAAAATAACCACCAGTTTGACAAGTTTCTTTGGCAGAAATGTTATGTCTTAGATCACCCATAAAGGGGTTATCTAGGGCTTCGTTGCATTTTTTTGTGATGGGGCTAAGAACTTACCGACTGGTAGGCAGGCAGTTGCTAACTACCTGCCTGTAGTGTGCTGTAATGATCTGCTCCTGCTTACAGTCATCACGTGTAAGGGGATGAACGACTAGATGCTAGTAAACATCGCCATCTGGTGACCAAAGATGATAAGAACTGAGAGTAGTGGAGAGAATGACAGTAGGAGGTACTGAAGAGGAAAGGACACGTTTCCCCACAGAAGAGAGGAGGTAGCAGGTAAGGTGACAGCCAGCCAGGGGCATAACTGCAACAGATGCAGGAATTGCAATTGCACCTGGGTTCTGGAGTCTAGGGGTCCCCAAAAGTCCCTTTAGTTTATAGAAAAAGACTAAGCTGTGGCGCAGTTAATAATTATCAAATCTTGGGAGAGTCAAGAACAGGTGGAGTGGTACATTAACCTTTAGGGGGAAGGTCATGTTGGCAGCGGAGCAGGCTTACAGCCATAAATCTGTGACCAGTTCCAGAGGAAGTTCTATAACCAGTTCCATGGGAAGATTCGTGATCAGATCCAGAGGAAGATCCATAACCAGATCCAAGGGAAAAACCGAGACCAGATCTGAGACCAGTTCCAGGAGAAGATTCATAATAAGATCCAATAGGCAAATTGGCCGTAGCGTAGGAGCGTATTTGTGAGCCGTTGCTTCCTATATAGTTTTACATTACTGAGTAGGGACTGGTGCCGTTCTCCAATGAACAAAGGTGCCCAGTTTAACCAGGTATAAGAAGAAGCGGCACTCACCGAGGTAGTATAGATGGGTCCGGACCCGTAGAAGCGACAGCTGTCGCGAAACGGCGTCGTCGTCCGTTGGCCCCCCATGGCCTCCTCCCTGCACCCTGTCCGTTTCTAGAATTGTGGAATAAGGACCATCTATACTACCTCGGTGAGTGCCGCTTCTTCTTATACCTGGTTATCTAGATTTGTGCTTTGGCTGCGCACCACCGGTAGTGGATCCGCCTTAACGGGAAGTTCCCCCGGACCTGACTTTCAGCACCGCTTAGTGCCCTGAGTATCTGGCTTTAAAAGGTGCCCAGTTTACTGAGCCTGTGAAGTATCCTACCAGCTTGGACTTACAACATGCTCATGACACTAAAACCGGATCTGGGAAATGATCCTTTTTTTCCTGGATCCGGCGCCCATAGACCCCCACGTTATTTGAATCAGCTCCGATTCTGTCCAATTGTGACCGGTATTTTTAGGGCAGCCCAAAATTGGAGCAGTCTCCGATTCTGGATACCACAATTGGATCCTTGATAAAACTGGCACACACGGATAGCTATTAAGGACCAATCTGTGCTCATAGGGATACATGGAGGCCAAATCGGATCCGTGGCTATCCGTTTTACAACGGATAGCCACGGATCCCCAAAAAATGTGATGTGAAGGGGGCCTTGCAACATGGAAGACTTGGACATAGGCTGTGCTCACACTTTGCGATTTTACTGCAATTGTGACAAAAAAATGCAGCTTGGCCATGTGTGAATGCAGTCTGAGGTCTCACAGTATTGGAGTTTAGTTGTGTTTCTGGATGAATAATGAATTCAAGAGACAGGAGAGAAAATAAATTACTTATAAGGCTGGGGTCACATTTGGCTAGGCAATTGCGTTCACCGCATCCAGATCCGGATGCGATGAACGCAATTGCCTTTACACACATTTTTAAGGAAAAATGTGTGCGGAAAACTGCAATCCGGTAACCGGATTGCTCCAGATGTGTAATCCGGAGCAATCCAGTTACCGTATACTTTGTTCATCCCTGCTGCCGCAGGGATGAACAAAGTGTTAACCGTGTATTAAAGCATTAATTATTAATATTACCCACCCCCCCTGGAGACATGCTGTCAACCCCTGTGGGCATCTTAGGGGTTAATGACCCATTTACAATAAGGTGGCTATTGACGGCTTTGTACAATTTTATCAATGAAGCCGCGGCTCCCCTGACAGTTGTGCAGACACTGTACGTAATGTACATATAGTATCTGCCGCTGTCCAGGGTCCTGTTGGCATTTACATTAGATCTATGGGCAGCGCACCGCAATATGAGCAGCGCACCGCCATAGATCAAATGTAAATGCCCCAGGACTTGGGGTACTCAGGCAACAGATCGCTGCTGCTGTCACTGGGGAGTCACGGGGGTCATGACCCAGTCCTGTGGCCTGGGCGTCAGTTGAAAAAGGGGATATGTACAGGGGAGATTGTCATGACGCCACCCGTTGTATGTGGTCAGTGGGGACTACCGCTGCTGCAGAACCTACGGGGATGATGAGTAGCAGCTGAGATGGGACGGCTCTCCACGGGTAAAGACAATCCCCGGGGCTGGGTAAATCGTCTGATGTAGGATGGAGGGTGCACAGAAATAACTGGAGTCCACAGCAATAAAAGTTTCCTTTACCTTTACTGGTCCATTCTTACGAACAGTCCGGAGCACCGATTTAGATGTTACTGGGGACCCGGGTGACTTGGAAGCAATCAGGGAATCCACCTAGCTGGGTGGGTTGGAGGCCTCCCTTCTGCGCTGTTTAGTGGCTCCTGTGGCTACTTGAAGCTAAGCTGCTTGCCCTCTCTCTCTCCAGCGTGTGCCGTATGACAGGCAGCTCGAGTCCTGTTTCAGGGGTCACTCCTCAGTGAAGACCCCAGGATCTAGTATGCTGCTTTGCCTCCTAAAACTGTGTGGCTGGGAGATCTGGAATTCCCCATCTTCCATTATTGACTGCTGGGATGTGTGACCCTGCACAGCCTCAGACCTGGTGTCTCTGCGCTTTCCTCTGAGGTGAACACAACGCTTGTCTCCCTCAGGCTTTCCTCTCCTTCCTCCTCAGTTCCACTCCATGGCCGTTCTAATTAACTCCACCTCCAGGCCAGACCTTTACACAGGGAAGCTCCCCTCAAGCCAGGTTCTAGAGCTCCCCCTTCTGATCTGGAGACAGGAAAGTGTTGGGTGCTGTGCCACCTGAATAGGGAGCCCCCTTTTTGCTTCCAGGCATGCCATTGGAACCCTGGGGTGCTACAATTGTCTGACATCTGCCTACCTGTGATGTTCTCCTTGCTTGATGTATGGAATCGGGAGCCTGGCATAATGTCTTGTATTCTGTACTGTGACTATGTTTGTCATCTAGTACTGCATGTTACCACCGTGCCCACATGCTCAGCTGCCACAGACCCTGGTCATTGCCCTTCTCTACTCTGGGTAGGCCCAGGTCCCCCCCTGTGGTCCAGTGGGTCCACATACTATCACCCCTGGGATTCACACCCTACGTCGCCGTGGCCTGGCGGCGTGGGAGCAAAAGCTGAGCAAAGCCCATTCTTATAACAAGTATGATGATTTTTGTAGTAATTTTTGATGCATATGGGTCTATTTAGCTACTTAACACATCAACTAATTACAATTAGTAATCATCTCTCTGATCAATTTAGGAGAAGCAGCCAAAAATGATGACTTTCCCTCTGTAAAAATAATCAGACGCTTCTCGGCAGCATTCCTCGGGATATTAGGAAATTGCACATGAGGAGGGGTTTCCTCTGGACGGTTTTGTCCATTGTGACTTTGCAGGAAAATCCTTTTCCTCTCAACAAAAACAGTTTTTATGAATGAAATAACAAGATCATGTGACTCTTAATCGTCCTGTCAGTCATACCGCACTTCCGGTGAAAGTCAGGGCAACATGCGCGGTGAGACAACGGACATCCTGTCACCTCATTAACCCTCCAGATATAGAAAAGAGAATGAAAGTGAAGGAAGGGAAATATACAGAATTATCTATAGAGAGAGCAACAACAGGATGCAGAAACTCACACCACCTCTATAACTGTGAATGGTTATGAACCTGCACAATCATGCACTGTTGTATGGCACTATTGTATACAGACATAGGTATTCATTTTAATTCTAAAATTCTATATTGAATTTCTTCATGGACGAACTCTGATTAAGAAATATTAAACATAACTTGCATGTAGTCTTTATTTCCCTAAGAACAGACCAATATTGAGAGTTACCTCCTGTATTATACTCCAGAGCTGCACTCACTATTCTGCTGGTGCAGTCACTGTGTACATACATTACATTACTGATCCTGAGTTACCTCCTGTATTATACTCCAGAGCTGCACTCACTATTCTGCTGGTGCAGTCACTGTGTACATACATTACATTACTGATCCTGAATTACCTCTGTATTATACTCCAGAGCTGCACTCACTATTCTGCTGGTGCAGTCACTGTGTACATACATACATTACTGATCCGGAGTTAACTCGTGTATTATACTCCAGAGCTGCACTCACTATTCTGCTGGTGCAGTCACTGTGTACATACATTACATTACTGATCCTGAGTTACCTCCTGTATTACACTCCAGAACTGCACTCACTATTCTGCTGGTACAGTCCTGTGTACATACATACATTACTGATCCTGAGTTACCTCCTGTATTATACTCCAGAGCTGCACTCACTAGTCTGCTGTGCAGTCACTGTGTACATACATTACATTACTGATCCTGAGTTACCTCCTGTATTATACTCCAGAGCTGCACTCACTATTCTGCTGGTGCAGTCACTGTGTACATACATTACATTACTGATCCTGAGTTACCTCCTGTATTATACTCCAGAGCTGCACTCACTATTCTGCTGGTGCAGTCACTGTGTACATACATTACATTACTGATCCTGATTCTGCCATCAGTGACCTCCTCACTGGACATTTCCAGAGACGTTCTCCCTTCCATACTGACACCTTTCACACACTTTGCAGGCTGTATACAGTGTAACCGTCCGTATCGATGCTCCGGTTATTGCTGATTGATGGTTCACAGTGTGTGACAGCAGCACATATTCCATCATGTGTGGGACACAAAGCGCTGGGAACTTCTACTGTGTCACCGCATTTCTCGGCAGGAAGCTTTTCTCTTGAAGACATTTTTGTGGTTTTCCGACAATAAAGATTTCAAATAGTTCAATATAATTAGTGAGATTGGTCCAAAGTGTCGGTTAAGTAAAGTTCCCAGAGGTTAATATGTATGAGGGAAAGTACAACCTGCCTTTGTGTCATTGTTCCATAAGTGTAGATATCCGCAAGATATACAATGACTATTGGCAAAACCTGCAGGTGCAGCAAAGCTAAATCTGCAATTAAAGGGGGTTTAAGATTCAAATCAACCCTCACCTCTGCGAAACAGATCTACTTTACAACCCTTGTATCTTCCTTACTATTATTATCCTACAACCCCAAACAACTGTTCAGCACATTTAACTCTCTCCTCCGCCCACCTCTGCCCCCTCCGTCCTCCCTCATCTCTTCTGAGGACTTCGCCACATACTTCAAAAATAACATCGATCAAAAGTCAAGTCTTTACTGTTCAACCACCCCAACCACTCCATATACCAGACCCCTGCCTTTCCCTCAAAACCTCCCTCTCCAACATCACTGAAGGAGAGCTTACTCATCTCCTCTCCAAATCACACCTCACCACTTGTTCACTTGACCCCATCCCTTTCCACCTCCTCCCCAACCTCAACACCACACTTGTCCCAGCCCTAACCCACCTCTTCAATCCATCGCTAACTTCTGGTGCCTTCCCCTCTGTTTTCAAACATGCCACGATGACGCCTATCCTCAAAAAGCCAAAACTCGACCTGATTGCTATGACCAGCTATCGCCCCATATCACTGCTCCCGTTTGCTTCCAAGCTCCTTGAGCAGCATGTCCATGCTCAACTTTCCTCCCACCGCTCATCTAACTCTCTTTGACAACCTAGAATCTGGCTTACGGCCCCACCACTCCACCAAAACTGCCCTTACCAAAATTACTAATGACCTACTGCCATAGCTAACAGACACTTCTCTACACTTCTCCTTCTAGATTTGTCCTCTGCTTTTGACACAGTTGACCATTCCCTCGTACAACAGATCTTCTCTTCACTTGGAGTCAAAGATTTTGCCCTTCCTGTATCTCCACTTACCTTTCTGATAGCACATTTATCATTTCCCACTCCCACTCTACCTCCTTAATCCGCCCTCTCTCTGTTGGAGTCCCACAAGGCTCTGTCCTAGGACTCCCACTCGTCTCCATTTATACTCTTGACTAGGTCAACTCATAAAGTCCCATGGCTTCCAGTACCATATGTACGCTGATTACACCCAGATCTACCTCTCTGGCCCAGACGTCACCTCTCTCCTGTCCAGAATCCTGGAGTGTCTAACAGCCATATCCTCCTTCTTCTCCTCTCGCTTCCTAAAACTCAACGTGGACAAATCAGAACTTATATTCTTTCCTCCATCTCGCGCATCTTTCCTACCTGATCTATCTATCCCAGTTAATGGTATGACGCTCTCACCTGCAACTGAAATCCGCTTCCTCAGAGTAATCTTCGACTCTGCCTTATCCTTTAAACCGCACATCCAAACTCTAACCACCTCCTATCGCCTACAACTCAAAAATATTTCCCGAATCCATCTCTTCCTCAGCCCTCAGTCTTCTAAAATTCTTGTACATGCCCTCATCATCTCCTGCCTTGATTACTGCAACCTCCTCCTCTGTGGCCTCCCTGCTAACACTCTTGCACCTCCGCAATCTGTCCTCAATTCTGCTGCTCGGCTAATCCACTATTCTCCTTGCTACTTCCCTGTTTCTTATGTAGAAAAGAGTCCAGCAGTACTCCAGTCCTTAAAAAACTTCCAACTTTATTTAATAACTACATAAGCAAAACAGGAAGAGATGCAGGTTGTATATGGGACAACAGCCTGTTTCGCACCTTGGTGTGCTTCAACAGGTCAGTTAGGGTCATCCCACATGGTTATGTCATTTTTAAAAAATAAAAACAAAAAAAACTACTTCTGAATTCCTTGGTGCTTCCGCTGAATATCTTTTTCTTTCTCTTATCAACTTTATTAAACATGTATTGTAGACAAATGAAACACCAAGACAGCCAAGAAACGCAACAAAAAGGTGTTGCAAAGATGCAGCCAAACATGCTTTTTGGAAGCAGCTTTCTTACCGTTAAAGCTAGTTTCACACTGCCAGTTTTTCACCATCTTTCACCATCCATGTGAAACCGGCTGAAACTGGATGCACCTGACTCTCCCCCAGGGCTGTGGGTTACTCGTAACCGGGCTGGTTCTGTCTCTTGGGGATGCACGAAGGCTGAGACCTGGCTCTGTGGCCCTGCGGAGTCGCTAAAAATGCGAGAGAAATTATTTAAGTATAAAGGATCGTGATGCCACCCATGCTTGACACCACTCCACTTCCCAGGCTCTCCTCGACTTCCTCAGACCCTCGCCTACAGGTCCCTTAAGTTAGGCTTCGGCTACCCTGGGATGAGCTTAGCACTGCTCCAGCCCACAGGATGTCTTCCTCAGTACTGCTTCGTACTGAACTACCTAACTCTGCCCCAGACCAGAATTTATAGGGGAGCTGCCCTGAACCTGGGTCTACAGCTCCCCCTTCAGGCCTGGAGACAAAAAGGTGATGTGTGCTTGGCTCACCTGGTGTGGATACCCTCTGTTGCTCTCAGATATGACACTATCCCCCCAGGGCAGTAATGACATTGTGGCATCTGGACTCTGGTGTACCACACACCCACATCCGTTTTCGGCCCCATTGACTTTAGGTGGGGCCACAGGCACTTGTTGGTGCATCCAATTCTTCCTGTTTGCCCCCACTCCAGGTGTCAACGTTTTTTGCACTGAGACCAAACACACATTTTGTTCTCCGTGAGAAAAAACAAGAACACCCGGATCGGGTTGAATTAAAATGTTTCCCTATGCAACATAGATCTTGGAGACTCCGAATCCCGCTGGATCCTAATGTTGGTTCAATGTTTTTGATCTTCACATGCCCAGAATGCAGTTCTAATTGACATTCTCCCCTAGGGGATGTGTTATTTACAACCAGATATGCCAGAAATAGGAAATCAACCGGGTTCATTGGGATGTTCCCACACCGGTACTATCATTGATTCCTGAGACAGATCAGTGATAATACTGGTGCGGAAGCATTCAGTTTGTCAATTCTGGGGGGTCTTGGGGATTCCGGGGGGATACAGGTTTAAAGCTCCTGCTGTGAATCAGTGGCTTTCGCTGATGTCACTTGACAGAGCACCATTTTTTTTCCACTCTGCTTTGCCAATGGACTGTAACTGCTGGCATTGTCCTGATTGACAGTGGCTTCCTGCTACTTAACTGCAGTCAATAAGAATGACTCCAGCAGTAAAGCCCCGTCAACAGAGCAACCTGGAAGAAAGAGAGATGCTCTCTTGACGTAAAGCAACAGAGTCACCGTTCGGAGCATTGACCACTCGCATCCGGAACCAGTGTCATGCTGGGTGTGGGGAGACACCCAGCGCTTGATGATGACAGGGGGGAAAAAGAAGACCCTGATGCTAAGGGCAAAAAGGTGAGATGGTGACCCTAGATAAACTAGCACTGGCACCTAGCTTCCCTAATGTCCCTATACAGTTTCCGCAACTGTGTCCGCCAGGATACCTATTCCCTGACTGACCCTGAACTACAACTAAATAAGGATCAGAGCGGGAGAAAACTAGTCAGCCCGGCTACCAACTAAAGATACACACAAGGGAAACAAACAAAGAGGGAAGGGAAGAAACACTTAGCTTGAGAAGATCCACACAGCAACTCAACTGAAACTCCAGGATACACTGCTGAGCTGAGAAGCTTCCTCCAAACACCTGACAAGCAATCACCAGCAGTGCATCCTGGGAATCAAGGGGAATATATAGACAGCTCAAGGTAAGGGATCAGCTGGGTCCTAGAGACCTCCATCTTTCACTAAATGGGAGATGCCTCTTAAAGCGACAGAGACTTTTTTTTAGTATTTGGACTGTTTGGCCAAATGCTGGGACCTTCTGCGAGTGGCCTCTACAGTCTCATCCAAGCCTCCTGACACACCCGTGACACCCAGGTGCAACACGTAGTACAAACTATATACATGTAAAAAAAAAAAAGTCTAGATATCCCCTCTCAAGTGTTTGAGAAGTTTTTCCTTTTTGAGGAGGATTTTGGAGAGCTTGCATTCCAAAAAGACTCACCCTCAAAATAAAACATTCCGTGTTGCCAATTTTTACACTGACTTTTTTCTTTTTACAAAGCAGAGTTAAAGGGACTTTCCCAAAAACCTTCAAAACCTCTTCATGAAATGGTTCAGAAAAGGTCCCACTTCTTGATAATGGTGCCTCCTATCCTGCAATACTGTCTTCACTTCTCTTAATTAGGCCTCTACTTGAGCATGATAGCTCCTCCATCCAGTGTCAATCGTACATTTGCTGCTGCCTGTGTAAGACTGATCCCTCTGTGCTTTGTGCCTGACACAGCCTGACTTTATTCCCTTACCTGGACTTTGACCATTTGCCTGTGACCTGACTACTCTTTTGCCTGCTCCCTGTATTCTGTCTTGCCACTCTGGTTTTCCTGACTTCGGCTAGAATTGAACTTCATATCTCACCACCCTTAGCTGTTACTGCTCCATTTCCTGGACCTGACCTTGGATCGTTTGACCTCCCTTTACTTCCATTAAGTACTATTATAATTATACTTACTTTCCGTTATTGCAGTCTGTTTCTTCACCTCTGAGGCTAGTTATTACTGTAGTGACTCGTGTCACACATGTGCATTCTGTCCATTTTGGTTTAATAATATCAGTCCCCAAATAAAGCAAGATGGAAGATGAAGAATAAAGTATATAAAAACTTTCTAAAAACTTTTATTCCCCAACACCTCTGATCATGAAGGGGTGCAGGACCCTTAGAACATTTCTTCTTTTTATACTTAGTTTAATTCTTATCACCCTCTTTCTAAACTTTTCTTAACTTTTCAATAATTCACCAAAAAGGAGAATGGAAATAGATTATTTCAAATAAAAGAAAGTCTTTTTTTTTTCCAGTCTCTTGGAGAACAGATGGGCAATGAGTTGATATTTTGCAATCTGCTCTGTACAAGAGTTACACCCAAGGATGAATAATAGACTCTTCATTATGTGAGCAAAAAAAGTGAAAAAAAATGGTATAAAAATAACAACAGTGCCCCCTAGAGGTCGGCCGAGGGCTTTCCCACACATTGACGTTAATAGATAAGGATGTGGTGTGACATAATATGACTTAATTATTCCAACACTGCTGAATTCTGCACGCAACCATGAATGTATAAACAGTTATGTAAATATTATTATGCAGGCGGCTACTGCTGGTAATGATATCGCTCGTAATTAATATTACTAATTGGTTCTGATATTTTAATACATATATCGAATAAGGTTCATTGCTTTACTATCAGCATGAAAATATTTCATTTTTTTTAATTAATTACTTAAAAATTATTAGTAAATATCAAATCACACGTGGCGTGTGAGCTATCCCCCTGGTAATTGTTACATTATAGCATTTAGATTTATTAATATTTATTTTTTCTATTTGATCCTTCCAAAAAATTTTAAAAAAGAAGCAACTTTGTGAAAAGTTTTGATTAAAATTCTTCTAATGATTCCTATACAGCTTCTATGCAGACTAGTGATGAGCGAGTCCTACCATGCTCGGGCGCTCGATACTTGGAATGAGCCATTGGACGGTGGGATGGGCGCTACTCAGGGGCAGGCTGGCCCAGGTGGCAGGGGGGCAAGTGCCCCCTGGGCTGGTGGTATAGTCCACATCTAGGGCCGCCCCCTACAGAAACGGGCCGGCCGCGGGTGTCGCTTTGCGGCCGGCACATGACGCGAGACGGCCCGGCCGCGGGAGTTGCTCTGTGACGCTGGAAGTCTCTGATCAGGTAAGGGCCGATAGCACCCACACCCCCCCCCCCCCCGCTTCTCAAGTCAGGGCCGGCAGGGATGGAGGCTCCAGCCAGCCCCTGGCGCTACTCAAGTAATCGAGTATAATGGAAGTCAATGGGAAATTCTAGCATTTTTCTGGAAAATCTTCCAAAAAAGTGCTCAATTTCCCCATTGACTTTCATTATAGTCATGCCCATCTGAGCGTCCGACTGTCATGGGTGTGTCCCAACCTGGGGAGACTTCTGGCGAATCTTGGATCAGAAGGTCACAATGCCTTATTAATCGCAGGTTAAGGGTGCTTTCCTATTTCCTTTGTAGCCTTAATCTCAGGCTTAGTTTGTAACCACTCCCCTCCGCTATAAAGAGTCATGTGTCTTACTATCTGATGCCAGTTATAGATTCCCTTTCTATGTTGACCAGTGCCTGTCTCTGGAAGATATCCAAAGGACTGAAGATGGGGAGTAGCCCGCTCTGCTTGTTGCAAGGAAAAGCCAGAATCTTGTAAAAGGAAGGTGATTATTCTACGCGTTTCGAGGCTGTCCCAACCTCTTCCTCGGGAACACAGCCCACACACCATGTAGAATAAACACCTTCCTTTTACAAGATTCTAGCTTTTCCTCACACTCAACTTTATATATTAGATTATTATTATTATTGTTTTACTTTTTTTATTATTATTTCAGTTTAGTTTATTTGTTTCATCCAGATTCACCTGAAAGAATTTTGTACATTTTTTTAAATTGTTCCTTTTTTATCGTTGGATTTGTTTTAGAGAGGGAGAGATCAGCTTAATTTAATATTATTATTATTACTACTATTTTACTTTTTTATTATTATTTTAGTTTAGTTTCTTTGTTTTATCCAGACTCATCTAAAAGCATTTTCAAAGAGCTTTAAAATTGTTATTTTCTTCTTACAGTTGGGGTTGTTTTAGAGAGAGAGAGATGTCAGCTTTATTTACTATGATTATTAACAATAGCAATAATAATAATAAAAGTAATAATAATAATAATAATAATATTACTACTATTAATTAACTTTTTTAAATTATTATTCAGGTTTATATTCAGCTAAAAGCATTTTGCAAATTTTTAAAAAATTATTCTTTTTTTAGGGTTGGAGTTGGTTTTAGAGCGGGAAATGTCAGCTTTATTTATTACTATTGGTAATAATAATAATAATAATAATAATTTTACTTTTTAAATTATTATTTTGGGTTTAATTTAGTTATTTCACCAAATTCACCTTAAAAAAATGTTGTACATTTTTGAAAATTGTTTTTTACGGTTGGGTTTGTTTTAGAGTAGGAGAGATCAGCTCTATTAACCATTATTATTAATAATATTATTATTATTATTATTTAACTTTTTTAATAATTGTTTCAGTTTAGTTTAGTATCTTTGTTTCATCCAGACTCATCCAAAAGTATTTTGTAAATTTTTTAACCCCTTAATGACCGATGATGGCTATACCCGTCATGGCTGTGAACCGTTACTGTGTGTAAACACTCTATTGGGTCAAAGGAATGCAGAAGATATCATCCTAACATGAAGTCCGATATGTCATGAACAAATCAGTCTTGGAATCACTGGGATCTTTTGAAGCGTTGCAGAATTATAATGAGGCTTGGTCCTTAAGGAATTAAAGTTTATTTCAACCCCATCATTAAACCGTCTAACAATGGTGAACCTCCCCGGTTGGCCATGTATGGCTGAATCTCCACCTGGCCTCTAGGGGCAGCATTCTGTTCTCGGCATCAACAGACCTCACTCTTGGTGCGATCCAGAATCAGGATCAGATACTTGGAGGTTGACTCATAGGTGACTGTCCTCTCTGTAGACCCTTCCTCTTACTCGACACACATTCCCGGTTGCGTCCTTCGTTTTTGGAGATGCCGTTTAGTTACCGGGAAAAAGAACAACAAAAAAAATCATTGACAAAAAATGTTATAGTTACAGGAAACAATCAGGGGTGGTATTTCCAGCCAGCGATGAACGACCCCCCATTATTGTAAATGAAAGGCAACATGGCCTCAATTCCCGTTTCGGAGCAGGATTCCTGCTCACATTCCAATACAGGGGTTTATAGGGGTCATCGACGCTTAACGACACAAGGATGGACCCCGCTCGGTGGAGTAGTTCTATTTACATCTAAAGACATAGAATCCAATCACAATGTGTTTATTATCTGTTAAATTAAACTTGGAAAACCAAATTAATACATTCCGATAGGGAGATTACAACTATAAATGATGGATTTATGAAAATAATAAAAAAATAATAATAATTATTGATTATAGTGATCTAATTCAAGTGTTTATTTCTGTTAATGTTGATGATTCTGGCTTACAGCCAATGGAACACATATATTATATAGAGTCATTACACCCAGAGTGATCTATTTCATGTGTTTATTTCTGTTAATGTTGATGATTCTGGCTTACAGCCAATGGAACACATATATTATATAGAGTCATTACACCCAGAGTGATTTATTTCATGTGTTTATTTCTGTTAATGTTGATGATTATGGCTTACAGCCAATGAAAACCCAAAAGCCATTATCTCAGAAAATTAAAGTAGGGAGGATGAAGGGTCTGAGAGATAAAATATGACCTAAATAGGTATCAGAGGCTTCACCTTGTGTGGTTGTGAGAGTCACAACCACTATAGAAGCAGATCACGGCTGCTGCAGTCCCCAGCGCTGTGCATATAGAGTAGGGAGGATGGAGGGTTAAATGCTGTGCTGCCGTATTCCACGAGATATCAAAGGGTGAATATAATATTGATTTATTAGTCAACATATTTCAGGGCTCCCTGAAACATGGCAATATTATAATGATTTGTCCTGAGGAAGGGGCCAGGGAACCCGGAAAAGCTTTGACTAATAAATTAATATTATATTCACCCTTTGATGTCTCATAGAATACGGCAGCGCAGTGTTTAACCATTCATCCTGCCTACTTTAATTTTCCCTTTGGGTTTTCATTAGCTGTAAACCATAATCATCAACATTAACATAAATAAACCCTTGAAATAGATCCCTCTGTGTGTAATGACTCTATATAATATATGTGTTTCACTTTATGTATTGAATTACTGAAATAATTAACTATTTAATGATACTAGTATGTGCGGGTATTTAAAACCTGAATGTATTTGAACTTTTATATTTTCTATCTGCTGCTGCATTTTCAATAATTCAGCATTTTAATGATATATGCAAATGAAGCATTAAGTGCAGTGGGTGTGTCCGAGCACTTCCCGAGTTCTGCCTTGATTGGTAGCTCACTTTATGACCTCTAGCAACAGGCAAGAAAATCAGGCAGTCAGCGGTATGTGAAGCTGAAGAGTCTGGTGCTAGGCAGGGAAACAACCTCCGGAAAACTTGATCCTAGTTTGGGACCAAACAGGAGTTTTGTATATTATTGAATATTTTGGACTAATATCAGTTAAGTATTTTTTTAATTATTGTCGGTGCTATTTTCCACTGATTTTAGATATCACAGGCACATTTTTCTATGAGTGTAGGAACATTTAGGAACTTATATGGAGTCCTATCGTTGGATGCGTTGCCAAAAAAGTAAGGGTGTTACACCCTCCATTGCGTAGTTGGGAAATATAGGGCTGTCAATGTCCTCTATCACTCCTATTTTCAGTATATTAGTACTGCTGTTGTCTGGGGCCACAAGGGACTGGGTACTCAGGTCTCGGGCGGTCAAGTGCAGGGATGTCACGGGTGGTCGGTGCCCGAGCCTGTGCCCTTGGGTGACAATGAAAAGGGGAGTGTTTACAGGGATTTGAGTTATTGTCACTCGTGACGCCACCTGTAGGTCCGTTGATGGCACCGGCGCTGCTGGGACCTCTACTGGAAGAGCGGGTTCCCCAGGTCTGTAAGAGTAGGATGGTGGAATAGGGTAGTGCAGTCGTGGTGTGGGACAGGTTGAAGAAGGGACACGCACACAATAAAGTCTTTTTCTGTATCTTTTACTGATGTTCTTGCAGGTACACTCTCCGGGTTGAAGGCTACACCTCAGGATTTCTACACTGAGCGGGGTATAGGCCTCCTTGTTCTGTTCCTTGTCCCGAAGCCTGGCTGGCATGAAACCAGGCCTGACCTCCTGTGTCCGTTACACCTGAGTTGCTGCACTGAGGGCTCTCTCTCGGCTACCGCTATCTCTCCTGCGGTCCCTGGCTCTCAAATGTAGGTGCTGCGGGTGTCCAGGAAGCTAAGACTCCACAGTGTACTGGATTCCCTGCTGGGCTGATCTCTCTCCCTGTGTGCAGACTCGGTCTCCAGTGACCGGTGTTCTCCTGGGGTGAGCCGGGATGGCTCCTCTGCCCCCTCTGTAGTGTTCCTCGCCTCTGCCTGCGGTCCTCTCTCTCTGGACCCTCACACTGGCTCTGGAGGTGCACTGGTGTCAGGCCTAGCTTGGCTCCGGCAATCAGTTTTAGCTCACTAGACACTGAGCTGACTTCACAGTTCTTCTAGTGACTGCACACTTTGGCTAATTTACCCCCAGCACCTGTATTTATAGGGGATCTGGCTTAACAGCAACCAGTGGAGCTCCCCCTACAGGCCTGGAGTGGAAGGTGTTGGTTGTATGTAAGGTACCAGATGTGTAAATACCTTACTGAACTAGTAGGTTCTGTGGCTTTCCTGGCACAGAGCGCCAGACTGTCCCTTCCTCATTTGGGTATCACTAGAGTATTAATAAGCTATTTTTAACTTATTGATTAAAAGCTAAGTGTTAATTAATTTTTCATCATTTGGGATTATTCATCATTTGGGATCATTTGGGATCACGTCATGTGCTAATCCGAGTCCCCAAGATTACCACTGAAGGTGGGGATGTCTGGGTCTTGTGCATTGCTAGGCTACTGGATGTGACTCACCTAGATGTTCCCCCTCCCCGCCCAAGAGGGCAGCAGGGAAATACTCAGGGAACCCAGGCAAGGCAACAGGTATAGCAATTTTACAAGTCGTACTCCAGATAGACACTTCAATGCTGCAAAATCAATGACACCACAGCATAACAACAGAGCGCTCCTCCACAGGTAAGAATACAAGTTCTATAACTGGATTGATGAGACCAGGGGTGGGTTAGATATAGCAGAAGGGGCAGGCAATTTCAAGCTGCAGCTAGAAAAGAGAATACTCAGCAAGCAGGGAACGGGAAGAGGACCTTAAACCCCTCAGCATAGAAAAGGACATCCATACTCAAAAAAACACTAAATGAGCTCTGCAGTACGCCTGCGATCTATTAACCTCCTGACCTCAGGTCCAGACAGAGTTGACACCAGGACGTGCCACACCTATGACCGATGTGGGGCGCAACACATGTCACTGACATGCCTCATGCCCCATGTGATTTTGTAAGATCTAATCAGAACTAGAGATCCAAATTTCCAATTACTGGAGGATGGAAGAAGATATAAAGAGAAGACCAAGGTGGTAGGGAATAGACAAGCCTATGATGTAGGGAGGGGAAAAGGGGCATATAATGTGTTTTTGTCTTTTCTAGCCCTTAAAAAAATCCAGAAAATGGCCAATTTTCTGGATTTCTTCAAATCGAATCGTAAAAAATTTGAATTACGGCAAATCTAAATTTTAAGGGAAATTTGTGAGGAATCCAATTATTTAAACATAAATTAATTATCTCTAGTCCTAACCGACCACTGAGTAGAAGGCTTTTTCTATCAACTAGTTGAGGATGCCGTTCTATACATTTGTAATGATTTTTGACTACATCACCTGGACAAATGTACTTAAAAGGGTGATTCAGATAAAAAAAGAATTCATATATCCCTCGTGGGAATTTTAGGATGTCAGAAATGAATGGGTGACCCTTCTTCAGGGGTTTCTTCTCGTGACCAAAAAAGGTATAGCTCTGGATGACCCGTCCTGTCCTGCATTACACAGATGACCTATAAATTGCATCGGACACTGTGTAATACTTCAGGTCCCCAGTGGAGGCGCTGCAGGGAAACTGTACCCTTATTGCCATGTTCCCTTATAGATTACAGCGAATCTCTAGAGGTCATTCCAGTGATCTTTCTTACAAGAGGGGATTATGCAAAGCCGAGAACACAAAGCAATTAATAAAGAAAAAAAAATATGAGCCAATATTACAAGAAAAAAGGTCTGTGCAGATTTTTTCTAGGATATCATCACTGTGAAATGACTCATTTTGTTGCTATTTCTTCTCTTTGTAGTAGATGAGTCCTCGGGGCAGTAATTCAATAAACACGTTTATAGCTGATTGTGGTCGCCGAGCTCCTGTCAGATACCAAACTGTGCGAGTCACAGAACATAGCAAACCTACGGAATAAGTACAAAATGAGACATCGGCCATCATATCATGGAAACAGCAGGATGACCCCGAGGTGGGGAGCCGGGGCTGCCAAGATCCACACCACATCTATGACCTGGTTACATAGCTGAACTTGTTCACTTTACTCCACCATCTCTCCAGAGATTTCCTCATTTCCATACGTGATTTTGCCCACACTCCGTCCACTCTTCTACATACGGAGCCCTACTTCATCCTTTGTGCCACATACCTAACCCTTTATATTCAATATCCTATATTGTCTGAGGAAGGTCTGTGTTGTAGACCGAAACAATATTTATATTTTTTATCTCATCTGGAGAACCGATTACTATTTGCTATTTATCAGGACTGGTATCCCATCTGACCACCCAACATATTACTACAACTGAGTGACATATATAAATATGATTAATTATTGGTACTATAATACTGCTCCTATGTACAAGAATATAACTACTATAATACTGACCCCTATATACAAGAATATAACCACTATAATACTGCTCCTATATACAAGAATATAATTACTATAATACTGCTCCTATATACAAGAATATAACTACTATAATACTGCTCCTATATACAAGAATATAACTACTATAACACTGCCCCTATATACAAGAATATAACTACTATAATACTGCCCTATATACAAGAATATAACTACTATAATACTGCTCCTATGTACAAGAATATAACTACTATAATACTGCTCGTATATACAAGAATATAACTACTATAATACTGCTCCTATGTAAAAGAATATAACTACTATAATACTGCCCCTATATACAAGAATATAACTACTATAATACTGCTCCTATGTACAAGAATATAACTACTATAATACTGCCCCTATGTACAAGAATATAACTACTATTATACTGCTCCTATGTACAAGAATATAACTACTATAATACTGCTCCTATATACAAGAATATAACTACTATAATACTGCTCCTATGTACAAGAATATAACTACTATAATACTGCTCCTATGTACAAGAATATAACTACTATAATACTGCCCCTATGTACAAGAATATAACTACTATAATACTGCTCCTATGTACAAGAATATAACTACTATAATACTTCTCCTATTTACAAGAATATAACTACTATAATACTGCCCCTATGTACAAGAAAATAACTACTATAATACTGCTCCTATGTACAAGAATATAACTACTATAATACTGCCCCTATATACAAGAATATAACTACTATAATGCTGCTTCTATGTACAAGAATATAACTACTATAATACTGCCCCCCTATATACAAGAATATAACTACTATAATGCTGCTCCTATGTACAAGAATATAACTACTATAATACTGCTCCTATGTACAAGAATATAACTACTATAATACTGCTCCTATGTACAAGAATATAACTACTATAATACTGCCCTATGTACAAGAATATAACTACTATAATACTGCTCCTATGTACAAGAATATAACTACTATAATACTTCTCCTATTTACAAGAATATAACTACTATAATACTGCCCCTATGTACAAGAAATAACTACTATAATACTGCTCCTATGTACAAGAATATAACTACTAAAATACTGCTCCTATGTACAAGAAAATAACTACTATAATACTACTCCTATGTATAAGAATATAACTGCTATAATACTGCTCCTATGCACAAGAATTTAACTACTATAATACTGCCCCTATGTACAAGAATATAACTACTATAATACTGCTCCTATGTACAAGAATATAACTACTATAATACTGCCCCTATGTACAAGAATATAACTACTAAAATACTGAAAATAAAATTAGCCAGCACCACCACAACGTAGCTTGCAATAATAATCTTGCAAATGCACAATTACGTCCAAACTGTACAATATTATAAAAATGTAGATATTTGGCAAAAATTTGTGCCACCATGCCAACGTCAAGGCAATCTCATCAGGATGGCCCTACTCTATACTTTTTATTTTACTTGTGCCATGTGTCCTCCAACATACATATATAGTAGACCATAAAGAATAAACATTTACCTGGTGCATCTTAAACCTTCTCCTATGGACCAGTGCAAGTGAATAAATGATAACTCAGACTCCTGTACCTGACGCCACATATGTCAGAGCTATTCAGAACTAACCCTCATTGCACCAGGCCAGCACTCATGAATGAAAACAGGCAAGTCCAAGCAAATGAAAGTTGAAATAAACTAAGCCTGAAGGCCGGGTATGATAACATGTATGATAAATGTTTGCTCTTTATGGTCCACTTTGTGTTTATGTTGGAGACTGCATGGCACAACTAAAATAAAAGTATAGAATAGGACCACCCTGATGAGATTGCCTTGATGTTGGCGGGTGGTTTAAAAGATTGATCAATTTTTTGCTAAATATCTCAATATCTGCCTGTAGCTGTCCACTGTGTTTTCCACTGTGTTTTTTAACTATTTCCTTATTGGATTGGTGAAGTGGGGTCTCATAAAAGCCTGGACATCACCAATCCAGCGCTTGATGACGGCTGTCAATTCTCAACTGCAATTAATCCCTTCTATTACCACGACTTACCACGAATATCACTGTACCAGGGCATCAGGAAGAACCAGGTAAAGAGCCTGGATTTGGTATGTTTAATGAATGCACCAAATCTGGGAAGCTGTGTGCTCCGATTCTTACCCCGGGGGGCATTAACTATTTACCCTCCATTATGAAAACACCAGTCAACAACTGTGCTCTTTATCTTGGCTGGTATAAACATTGGGGAAACCCACTCCAATTTTTTTAATTACTTATTTTTTACATTGCACTTTGGGACCCAATCAGCTACTGTTAACAGCAGCCAATAACAGATGCCGAAAGGAAGGGTTGGAGGGGCAAAGTCTGACTTTAACCAATCACAGCAGTGGGAGCAGTGAATATGTATGAGGTTAATGAGAGGGCCCCGAAGCAGGGTGACACCGACACTTAAGCTTGGTAAGTGTACTGTCTACGAAGGTAATAGCTGTGCCAAAACAGCCGGGGCTTCATTGTAAAAGAGGTGGTATGAGCTGTTTTGCCAGTTTTTTGGAACTTCTGAAGGTGTTTTCTATGCCTTTGGGATTGCCTCTTATTGTATTCAATGGGGTTTGTGAAGTTAATCGAACCGAACCCGAACCATTTAAGGTTCACTCATCTCTAGTGAGAAATCTCATGGAAGACGATCCCCACTGTATAAGGTGGCAATAACCTTCACCCACCACACAATAAAGGAAATGAATTCTCCGGGCTCAATCTTACAAAATGAGTTTGTTGCGGAGTCTTGCACTTATTTCACATGCTTTTGATAACCAAGTAACAACAGTGAACATATTACCATGTCTCCCGGCTGACAGCTTAATAGCAGGAACATCACCTCGGACACATCTGTTATATATCATTTCTCTTTAAAGGGAAAATCTAACCCAATGAGGCAGGAAGCAAGACTTTCATCCTGACCACAGAACATTAGAAGGGGCATTATAGCACTGACTATATATTTCTTGAAGCAGCCCACACAATCTGACATATTGTTAAGAATAGTAATAGGGGAAAGTGTCATCTTTGTCAACTTCCAGTAACTTGTAATCCCGCTCTGTAGTCACTAAAAAGCGGGAAAAACTGTCCCTATGTACAGGAATATAACTACTATAATACTGCCCCTATGTACAAGAATATAACTACTATAATACTGCTCCTATGTACAGGAATATAACTACTATAATACTGCTTCTATGTACAAGAATATAACTGCTATAATACTGCCCCTATGTACAAGAATATAAACTACTATAATACTGCCCCTATGTACAAGAATATAACTACTATAATACAGCCCTATGTACAGGAACATAACTACCATAATACTGCCCCTATGTACAAGAATATAACTACTATAATACTGCTCTTATATACAAGAATATAACCACTATAATACTGCCCCTATGTACAAGAATATAACTACTATAATACTGCTCCTATGTACAAGAATATAACTACTATAATACTGCTCCTATGTACAGGAATATAACTACTATAATACTGCTCCTATGTACAGGAATATAACTACTATAATACTGCCCCTATGTACAAGAATATAACTACTATAATACTGCCCCTATGTACAAGAATATAACTACTATAATACTGCCCCTATGTACAGGAACATAACTACCATAATACTGCCCCTATGTATAAGAATATAACTACTATAATACTGCCCCTATATACAAGACTATAACTACTATAATACTGCCCCTATGTACAAGAATATAACTACTATAATACTGCCCCTCTGTACAAGAATATAACTACTATAATACTGCCTATGTACAGGAACATAACTACCATAATACTGCCCCTATGTACAAGAATATAACTACTATAATACTGCCCTATGTACAGGAATATAACTACTATAATACTGCCCCCTATATACAAGAATATAACTACTATAATACTACACCTATATACAAGAATATAACTACTATAATACTGCTCCTATGTACAAGAATATAACTACTATAATACTGCCCCTGTGTACAAGAATATATCTACTATAATACTGCTCCTATGTACAAGAATATAACTACTATAATACTGCTCCTATGTACAAGAATATAACTACTATAATACTGCCCCTATATACAAGAATATATCTACTATAATACTGCTCCTATGTACAAGAATATAACTACTATAATACTGCTCCTATGTACAAGAACATAACTACTATAATACTGCTCCTATGTACAAGAATACAACTACTATAATACTGCTCCTATATACAAGAATATAACTACTATAATACTGCTCCTATATACAAGAATATACCTACTATAATACTGCCCCCCATGTACAAGAATATAACTACTAAAATGCTCCTATGTACAAGAATATAATTACTATAATACTGCTCCCTATGTAAAAGAATATAACTACTATAATACTGCCACTATGTACAAGAATATAACTACTATAATACTGCTCCTATATACAAGAATATAACTACTATAATACTGCTCCTATGTACAAGAATATAACTACTATAATACTGCCCCTATATACAAGAATATATCTACTATAATACTGCTCCTATGTACAAGAATATAACTACTATAATACTGCTCCTATGTACAAGAACATAACTACTATAATACTGCTCCTATGTACAAGAATACAACTACTATAATACTGCTCCTATATACAAGAATATAACTACTATAATACTGCTCCTATATACAAGAATATACCTACTATAATACTGCCCCCCATGTACAAGAATATAACTACTAAAATGCTCCTATGTACAAGAATATAATTACTATAATACTGCTCCCTATGTAAAAGAATATAACTACTATAATACTGCCACTATGTACAAGAATATAACTACTATAATACTGCTCCTATATACAAGAATATAACTACTATAATACTGCTCTGATGTACAAGAATATAACTACTATGATACTGCTCCTATGTACAAGAATATAACTTCTAAAATGCTCCTATGTACAAGAATATAACTACTATAATACTGCTCCTATATACAAGAATATAACTACTATAATACTGCCCCTATGTACAAGAATATAACTACTATAATACTGCTCTAATGTACAAGAATATAACTACTATAATACTGCTCCTATGTACAAGAATATAACTACTATAATACTGCCACTATGTACAACAATATAACTACTATAATACTGATCCTATGTACAAGAATATACTACTATAATACTGCCCCTATATACAGGAATATAACTACTATAATACTGCCACTATGTACAACAATATAACTACTATAATACTGACCCTATGTACAAGAATATAACTACTATAATACTGCCCCTATATACAAGAATATAACTACTATAATACTGCTCCTATGTACAAGAATATAACTACTATAATACTGCCCCTATGTACAAGAATATAACTACTATAATACTGCTCCTATGTACAAGAATATAACTACTATAATACTGCCCCTATGTACAAGAATATAACTACTATAATACTGCTCCTATGTACAAGAATATAACTACTATAATACTGCCCCTATGTACAAGAATATAACTACTATAATACTGCTCCTATGTACAAGAATATAACTACTATAATACTGCTCCTATGTACAAGAATATAACTACTATAATACTGCCCCTATATACAGGAATATAACTACTATAATACTGCCCCTATGTACAAGAATATAACTACTATAATACTGCCCTATGTACAGGAACATAAATGAAGCAAAAAGCAAAACATTGATTATTTCACAGAAAACTCCAAAAATGAGCCGAACAAAAGTATTGGCACCCTCAGCCTAATACTTGGTTGTACAACCTTTAGCCAAAATAACTGCGATCAACCGCTTCCGGTAACCATCAATGAGTTTCTTACAATGCTCTGCTGGAATTTTAGACCATTATTCTTTGGCAAATTGCTCCAGGTCCCTGGTATTTGAAGGGTGCCTTCTCCAAACTGCTATTTTTAGATCTCTCCACAGGTGTTCTTATCTTTGAATGCCTCTTTTTTTCTCCTGTAAACTCTATGTTGATGCCTTTGCCCATAAAGCTCTACTTTTGTCTCATCTGACCAGAGAACATTCTTCCAAAATGTTTTAGGCTTTCTCAGGTAAGTTTTGGCAAACTCCAGCCTGGCTTTTTTATGTCTCGGGGTAAGAAGTGGGGTCTTCCTGGGTCTCCTACCATACAGTCCCTTTTCATTCAGACCCCGACGGATAGTACGGGTTGACACTGTTGTACCCTCGGACTGCAGGGCAGCTTAAACTTGTTTGGATGTTAGTCGAGGTTCTTTATCCACCATCCGCACAATCTTGCGTTGAATTCTCTCGTCAATTTTTTTTTTCCATCCACATCTAGGGTGGTTAGCCACAGTGCCATGGGCTTTAAACTTCTTGATGACACTGCACACGGTAGATACAGGAACATTCAGGTCTTTGGAGATGGACTTGTAGCCTTGAGATTGCTCATGATTCCTCACAATTTGGTTTCTCAAGTCCTCAGACAGTTCTTTGGTCTTCTTTCTTTTCTCCATGCTCAATGTGGTACACACAAGGACATAGGACAGAGGTTGAGTCAACTTTAATCCATGTCAACTGGCTGCAAGTGTGATTTAGTTATTGCCGACACCTGTTAGGTGCCACAGGTAAGTTACAGGTGCTGTTAATTACACAAATTAGAGAAGCATCAGATGATTTTTCTAACAGTGCCAATACTTTTGTCCACCCCCTTTTTATGTTTGGTGTGGAATTATATCCAATTTTGCTTTAGGATAATTCTTTTTGTGTTTTTTTCATTGAAGACACATTAAATGAAGATAATAACACCAAAGAATTTGTGATTGCAATCATTTTCAGGAAGAGACTGAGTATTATCTGACAGAATTGCCGGGGTGTCAATACTTTTGGCCAACACTGTATGTACAAGAATATAACTACTATAATACTACCCCTATATACAGGAATATAACTACTATAATACTGCTCCTATGTACAAGAATATAACTACTATAATACTGCTCCTATATACAAGAATATAACTACTATAATGCTGCCCCATGTACAAGCATATAACTACTATAATACTGCCCCTATATACAGGAATATAACTACTATAATACTGCTCCAATGTACAAGAATATAACTACTATAATACTGCTCCTATGTACAAGAATATAACTACTATAATACTGCCCCTATGTACAAGAATATAACTACTATAATACTGCTCCTATATACAAGAATATAACTACTATAATACTGCTCCTATGTACAAGAATATAACTACTATAATACTGCCCCTATGTACAAGAATATAACTACTATAATACTGCTCCTATGTACAAGAATATAACTACTATAATACTGCTCCTATGTACAAGAATATAATTATTATAATACTGCCCCTATGTACAAGAATATAACTACTATAATACTGCCCCCTATGTACAAGAATATAACTACTATAATACTGCTCCTATGTACAAGAATATAACTACTATAATACTGCTCCTATGTACAAGAATATAACTATTATAATACTGCCCCTATGTACAAGAATATAACTACTATAATACTGCCCCTATGTACAAGAATATAACTACTATAATACTGCTCCTATGCACTAGAATATAACTACTATAATACTGCTCCTATATACAAGAATATAACTACTATAATGCTGCCCCTATGTACAAGAATATAACTACTATAATGCTGCCCCTATGTACAAGTATATAACTACTATAATACTGCCCCCTATGTACAAGAATATAACTACTATAATACTGCTCCTATGCACTAGAATATAACTACTATAATACTGCCCCTATATACAAGAACATAACTACCATAATACTGCCCCTGTGTATAAGAATATAACTACTATAATACTGCCCCTATGTACAAGAATATAACTACTATAATCCTGCTCCTATGTACAAGACTATAACTACTATAATACTGCCCCTGTGCACTAGAATATAACTAATATAATACTGCCCTCATGTATAAGAATATAACTACTATAATACTGCTCCTTTATACAAGAATATAACTACCGTATATACTCACGTATAAACCGAGTTTTTCAGCCCAAAAATTGGGCTGAAAAGTCCACCCCTCGGCTTATACGCAAGTCATATACAGGCGCCCAACCCCATCGGTATACAGGCCCCCCCATCGGTATACAGGGGTTCCCCCTTGCTGCCGCAAACCTGTAAAGGAATACATCATTATACTTATCCCAGTCGCTGTCCCGCCGCCATCGCGCTCCTCCGGCTTCCTCCTCCGGTGGGAGCAGGCAATGACGTCATTGTCTGTGCGCCAGAGGAGGAAGCCGGAGGAGCGCGATGGCGGCGGGACAGCGACAGGGATAAGTATAATGATGTATTCCTTTACTGGTTTGCGGCAGCAAGGGGGGCCCTGTATACCGATGGGGGGGGCTGTATACTACCAATGGGGCTGCTGCTGTTTACTACCAATGGGGTTGCTGCTGTATACTACCACTGGGGCTGCTGCTGTATATACCACTGGGGCTGCTGCTGTATACTATCACTGGGGCTGCTGTATATACTTCTGGGGCTGCTGTATACTACCACTGGGGCTGCTGTATATACCTCTGGGGCTGCTGTATACTACCACTGGGGCTGCTGTATACTACCACTGGGGCTGCTGTACATACCTCTGGGGCTGCTGTATACACCACTGGGGCTGCTGCTGTATATTACCACTGGAGCTGCTGTATATACCTTTTGGGCTGCTATATACTACCACTGGGGCTGCTGCTGTATATACCACTGGGGCTGCTGCTGTATACTACCACTGGGGCTGCTGCTGTATATCACCACTGGGGCTGCTGCTGTATACTACCACTGGGGCTGTATATACCTCTGGGGCTGCTGTATATACCACTGGGGCTGCTGCTGTATACTACCACTGGGGCTGCTGTATATACCTCTGGGGCTGCTGCTGTATACTACCAATGGGGCTGCTGCTGTATACTACCACTGGGGGTGCTGCTGTATACTACCACTGGGGCTGCTGTATATACCTCTGGGGCTGCTGTATACTACCACTGGGGCTGCTGCTGTATATACCACTGGGGCTGCTGCTTTATACTACCACTGGAGCTGCTGTATATACCTCTGGGGCTGCTGTATACTACCACTGGGGCTGCTGCTGTATATATCACTGGGGAGGCTGCTGTAACACTGCTGGGGCCTGTATATACCACTGGGGGCTGCTGTATACCACACTGCTGGGGGCTGTATACCTGTGCTGGGAACCACCTTCGGCTTATATACGAGTCAATATGTTTTCCAAGTTTTGGGGGCAAAAAATAGGGGTCGGCTTATACATGGGTCGGCTTATACACGAGTATATACGGTACTATAATACTGATCGTATGTACAAGAATATAACTACTATAATACTGCCCCTATGTAGAAGAATAAAACTGCTATAATACTGCCCCTATGTACAAGAATATAATTACTATAATACTGCTCCCTATATACAATAATATAACTACTATAATACTGCTTCCAATGTACAAGAATATAACTACTATAACACT